>CAWUFW010012483.1:0-539556 GCA_963921515.1 Calotriton arnoldi | reverse complement strand
CACATAGGCAGCCAGCACTGAGTCAACAACAGGATGCACTCACAAAGATCACATAGACCTCAATCAATCAATCAATCATGTCATTTATAAAGCGCACTACATACCCGCGAGGGTCTCAAAGCGCTGGGGGAAGAGGGGGGTGGTGCTGCTACTGATCGAAGAGCCAGGTCTTGAGGAGTCTTCTGAAGGCCAGTAGGTCTTGGGTCTGTCGGAGGTTGGTGGGGAGGGTGTTCCAGGTCTTGGCGGCGAGGTGGGAGAAGGATCTGCCGCCGGCGGTCGTTTCCGGATGCGGGGGACTGTGGCGAGGGCGAGGCTGGTCGAGCGGAGCTGGCGGGTGGGGGTGTAGAAGCTGAGTCGTCTGTTGAGGTAGGCTGGTCCGGAGTTGTGGAGTGCTTTGTGTGCGTGGGTGAGGAGCTTGAAGGTTATCCTCTTGTTGACAGAGAGCCAGTGCAGGTCTCTCAGGTGGGGTGTGATGTGGCTGCGTCGGGGGATGTCGAGGATAAGACGTGCAGCGTCGTTCTGGATGCGTTGCAGCCGTCTCAGGAGCTTAGCCGTCGTTCCTGCGTAGAGGGCGTTTCCGTAGTCCAGCCTGCTGGTGGCGAGGGCCTGGGTGACTGTTTTTCTTGTTTCGGTGGGGATCCACTTGAAGATCCTGCGGAGCATTCGGAGGATGTTGAAGCAGGATGAGGAAACGGCGTTGACCTGCTTAGTCATGGAGAGGGTGAGGTCGAGGATGACCCCTAGGTTGCGTACGTGGTCGGTGGGTGGCGGGGCTGTTCCCAGTGATGTTGGCCACCAGGAGTCGTCCCAGGCTGAAGGGTTGGAACCAAGGATGAGGACCTCCGTCTTGTCCGAGTTCAGCTTCAGGCGGCTGGTCCTCATCCATTCGGCGACGGCCTTCATTCCTTCGTGGAGGTGGGCTTTGGCGGTGTGAGGGTCTTTGGTGAGGGAGAGGATCAGCTGGGTGTCGTCGGCATAGGAGATTATGTTGAGGTTGTGCTGTCGGGCGACGTGGGCGAGGGGTGCCATGTAGAGGTTGAACAGCGTTGGGCTGAGGGAGGAGCCTTGGGGTACGCCGCAGATGATCTTGGTGGCCTTGGATCGGAAGGGGGCGAGGCGGATGTAGGAAGGTGGAATCTGACTATATGGTTGCCCCCACTTTTTTTATGGTGTTTTGCTGGTTTATGACTTAGTTGGACTGGGATCCTGCTATTCAGGGCCCCAGTCTATCTGCTTTCTCTGTAAAAAGGTTTCCATCTGCCTTAGGCACATCTCTGATTGGAAGCTGGAGTGCCCTTATAAGTCCCTAGTATATGGTATACTATGTACCAAGGGCATAGGTACCTCAGAGGCCTACCAGGGGCTGCAGCATGTATTATGCCACCCCTGGAAGGCCATCCAAACTGACACCACAGGTCTGCTACTGCAGCCTGGGTAAGGTGGTGCATGCACTCCTTACAGTGATATAGGTTACCTATATCACTAAATACATACACACATATAAACCTATAAGTCACTCCTAAGGCAGGCCTTATCAATCCTGAAGGCAGAGTGCATGGTTCCTATGTGAGAGGGTGCCCCTGCATGAGCAGGGCCCCTCTGCAGCGTTCGGAGACCATCTCTGATGCTGTTTGTAGTGCAGCCTGACCATATACTCTTAAGCGCATTATATCCTCGCGGTAAAATGCTAACTTTGGAATGGCTGCACCTAAACATGTCGTGTTTGGTGTAAAACATCTTGGAATACTACCCCCCCGCCAATTCTGGCGGCGGGGGTAGCATTCCACCCTTCTAGAGGGAGAGACATGTTAACCCTGGCCTGGCCGGTAACTTCTTTCTAAAGCCTGGCATCACAAAATGGATGCTACTGCCACAGACACAAGTCTGGCCTCCTGCTGCTGGACTAAACTCCGGCAGGGGAGGCCTGGACAATAGGTTTCTGTCCCAGGGAGGTGTGACCACCTCCCCAGACAGGATAATGTGTATTGGGGCTGGGCGGGAGCACTTTCTGGTGCTTTGAAGTCCTGCACTGGGGGCACATTTGGTGTCCCTGTGCATACCCCAGTTCAAACCGGATCAGGGGCTTGCGGCCCCTGCTTTGGCGCGAACTGGACAAAGGGAAAGGGGTGTAGCCACCCCTCTGCCCTGACCCACCCATAGGTGGGGCCACAGAGTAGTCCAACCCCTATCTTTAGTATAAAGATAGGAACCCAGTCCTTAGGACTTTAGATTATCCCTGGACGAAACTCTGAAACTGAATCCTGGACCTTCGACGCTCTACTCACGATTAGAGGACAGAAGAATCTCCCTTGGGGTCAAGGAGTGACTCCCCTGCTTGGCAGGCACCAAAGAAGCATCTGTCCGATTCGCATTTATGAAGCTCCTGTCGGACGCCGAAGTCATCGCATCACCAGAGGTGGATTCTCAGACTTCGCCGAGGCTACCCTGAGTCCCCAGCAAAGCTGAGGCCTGTGGCTATCGTGGGTAACTTGACACCGTGACCCCTGGACACCGAGCACATTTGCAAGTGCATCCTCTTATGGGTCTCCCAAGAAGTCGTGCTTTGGGCTCCGAGTAGCCCTAGCCTCCAGCACCACCTGCACCGAAGATCACTGGCCCCCACTCCACGAGTGTCCTGTAAGCCAGCTCCACGTGCGGCGTCATGAGGCTCCTTTGCGGTCGCTAGCCCGTTGGCTAGTAGCCCTTACCGAAGGCCAATCCTTTTCTTACGTGGCATGCTGGTTGCTCCAGGTTTGCCCTCACTTACCCTCGCTGGGTGAGTTCCACAGACCTTGCTGGTCTGCACCATCGACGATCTACATCTTCACCAAGACTTGCCGTTGCCAAGGCTTGTTGGGTCCAATCCGGTCACCGACACCTCAGCACTCGACAGACATCGTGTACCAGCCCGAATCCTGCTCCTGGTCGCCGACAACGCCTCCTGGACCTCGTGGCTGAAGAGTCAAGACGACCGTCAATGCACCTGAAGCACTCGACATCGGTGGGCATCTGTCCATCGCCTTCCTGGTCACTGGCTAGTGACCCAGACTCTGTCCCCTCTGCTTTCAGGTTCTTCAGAACTCCGATCCACTCTTGGATCCACCCGGACACTTTTCTCTTGGCCGCCAGCAGCACTTTGCAGCAGATCGCCATTCGAATCGACGACGAAACCCGACCCCGAAAGGCACCTATGCACCCGGCTTCCCTGGGTGAGGTAACACGAGTACTCCGGTGCTCCCGTGGGTAGAGACTCTTCAAAGTCCTAGATCTCAAAGGGTTTTGTCCTAGTCCTCTTTTAAGTGTCCCTTTTCTCTAATTTCCCGATCACGACTTTCTCCATAGAAGGCAACGGCGTATCGCGGTTGTGTAATTACACTGCACGCGTCCCCGTGGGTCCCCTGTGTCACTACCTTGGGTGGTTCCTTGTGGTCCAAGCACTTCTAGAGGCTCTAGGCCTAGTGTCTAGTTCAGTCGTGGTTCGCATACCACTTTATTGGTATATGGTTTGGTACGCCCCTAGGGCCCAAACGTGTATTTGTGCTATTACTGTGATTTAATAACTTCTAACTTATGTACTTCGAAATCTAGCCTCATAAAGAGACTAGAGGGGTGTGTTTAGCAATAAATACATATATTTTGAATATATACCTGGTGTGGTGCTCTTTCATTTGGTCACTCAAGAGATTATAGACTGGTAAAACAAGCTGCTTTACATTCCTTCAAGACTTAGCCTGGAGGCTGCTCTCCATAGCTACCACTAGGATAGCTTTCAATAAAGGTTGTCTTTAACCTATCTCCAATAAGGGGTTGTTTGGACTGGTGCAAGGTGCCCACTATAATTAGTGGACAGCATATACCAGGCCAACTTCTCACATTGGTGTGCAGCGTGTGGGATTCCAGCTTGCTATTGTTTTACCAGATAATCTCAATTGAATTGATCAACTGAAAACCACTAAAGGTACCTAAGGTACATATAATTTAAGCTTAGAATACAGTAAGTTCTACTGAACTTAGAGTTGTGTGTTAAGGGATAGCACAACCCTTTCTACAACTCAAGAGAGTTTAGTAGGCCACACTAGAGTAGGTAGTGCATTCACCACACCACACTAGTAATGTCTTTAAGGGGAGGATCCAAAGAATCCTTGCAGGAAGCCATTGAGCTTCCACCCTCCAAGTATGATACACTCCCATTCTTGGAATTGAGAGCTTTATGTAACTTGAGAAAAATAAGGACAGGCCAAAGCCCCACCACCCAACACCTCAAGGAGTTGTTGGTGGCTTATGACCTTAGTAAGCCTGTGGGGACTGAAGGGGTAGGAGCTGAGGGTGGGGCAGGAGAAGAGGAGGAGGCCAGGGGTACCAATACCCCCAGCCCCCCCTCTGAGACTGGCCAGGAGGGTGACAATGACCCTGACCTGGATAACCCAATCCCTCCTGTGGAAATGATGAGGATGATCAGGATGATGCCCTCTTTGTCCCCCAGGAAGGATTAAGAGTGTGCCCAGGAAGTCTAGATCTCCTTCTCAGGAGTCTAACCACTCTGGCACCTCTATAGGGAGCTCTGTCTCCTCTCACAGGAGGGAATCCTCTCATGAGAGGAGAGCCAGACTGGTCCAGTATGAGGAAACTCAGCTGGAAATCAGAAAAAAGCAATTGGCTTTAGATAGGGAATCCCTAGATCTCCTTAGAGAGAGAAGAAAGTTGGGACTAGAGTCCCATGGTGGCAGCAATATCCCTAGAGTTAGGTACAGGTCTTATGACCATAGAAACCTAAACAAGATTGTCCCTCCCTACCAGAGTGGGGATGACATCCACAAATGGATAACTGCACTGGAGAGGGCCTGTAAAGTTCAGAAGGTCCCCCAGAGGCAGTGGGCAGCAATCTTGTGGCTCTCATTTGCAGACAAAGGTAGAGACAAGCTCCTCACTGTAAGAGAAGAGGATGCTGACAATTACACAGTCTTGAAGAGTGCTCTGATAGATGGGTTTGGCCTAACCACTGAACAGTATAGGTTGAAGTTCAGAGACACCCAAAAGCTCAGACTCAAGACTGGGTTGATTTTGTAGATTGTGCTACAAAGGCTCTGGAAGGTTGGATACATGGCAACAAAGTGCATGACTTTTTAGGATTGAACAATTTGATTATGAGGGAGCAGATCCTTAATAATTGTCAAAACCAGCTTTTGCACCAGTATCTGGTTGACTCTGATCTGACCTCTCCCCAAGAATTGGGAAAGAAGGCAGACAAATGGGTTAGAACCAGAGTAAAAACTAGAAATCAGGGTGGTGACCAGAAGAAAGATTCTACTAAGTCCCAAGAGAAAGGTGGGGATAAATCTAAGGATAAGTCCCCTACAGGGCCCCAAAATTCCTCTTCTGGGGGTGGGTCCCAAACTCCTTCCTCTCCTGAAAAGAAACCATATTGCCATGTCTGTAAAAAGCCTGGGCACTGGAAAACTGATCCCAGTTGCCCCAGGATTGGCAATAAAGAAAATGTTCCTCCCACAACTACTACCACCCCTCCTGGTACTACCAGTAGTAATCCTCCAGTTGGGAGTAGTGCACCCAAAAAGTTAGGTGCTTTTGCAAGAGGAACAGAGGTGGGCCCTAGTTTAGACAGGGACCCCTCAACAGACTCCTCTGACTCTGATGGTGGTATAGGATTTGCCACCTTTACCATGGGTCCCATAGCATTGGGCAGGTACAGATTGGAGCCAATAATTAATGGTCAGAAAGCTGTGGCATTTAGGGACACAGGGGCTAGTGTCACCATGGTGGCAGGGAAACTAGTCCCCCTCACCAGCTTTTACCTGAGTTTAAATACCAGGTGACCAACATTGATGGTGTCAGAACAGATCACCCCATGGCCATAGTCAATCTCAGCTGGGAGGGGGTCACAGGCCCAAAAGAGTGGCAGTGTCCCCAACCCTACCTGTAGATTGCCTGATGGGCACTGATCTGGAAATTTCAGCCTGGGCTGAAGTTGAACACCAAACCCATCTTAGGATGTTGGGCGTCCCTGTAAAGGTTAGTGGGGCTGTGATGGCCACAGCCCCAGCCCAAGAATTTGGAGAGATGGAGCCTGAAAGAATGGCCCACTCTCCCCCAAAAGAGAGCACAAGGGTTGAAGAAAAGTGTTCTTCCCCCAGACAGTAGGTAAGGGTCAGCCTCCTCAGGGAACTGACCCTACCCCTAGTGAAGGAACTGCCACAGAGGTAGTCAGGCCTGGCCTGGCCACACCCCTGATGGCAGAGGACCCTTCCAAGGTGGTACCCCGTCTGGAGCAGGTAACCTGCCCCTCTCTACCCTGCCTCAGCCAGCCCAGGGCTGCAGAGGTCAGGGAGGTCAGTGGACCCCCAGGGCCCCCTGTCCAGAGGAACCCCCCATCAGCAGATTAGGGGCACCCAGTCTAGTAGCCCTAGCCAGGTGAAAACTCCTATACACACTGAGGGATCCCCCATGCCTTTATGTAGGGACCTCCCCCAGAAGGACTCTGGTAGGCAAGGGCAAACCTGGGACCTGAAGTTTCCAAACCTGCCCTGTCCCTCCAGTAGTCCATCCAAAGGGACCCAACCCCCAGCTGTAGGCAGCCAAAGGTTGACCCTTAGAGCAAAGTGCAACTCAGTCATGGAAAGACAGGCATACATGGTGACCAGTGATCTGAGGAAACTGAGGCCAACATTCCTAGGGCCTCACTTCCCTACTCAGACACCTCACCAGCCTTGTACTTTACCTAAGCACACCACAGGTAGTGATTCCCCATGGTGGAGACCCTCTTATACCCTTAGGGTGAGGGATTGCTTAGTGGACCATAAGACAGGGGGCAACCATGCTAGTGCAGGTGCTTCCTGGTATGACCACTTAGTCAATGAAGGCTCAACTGGCCAAGGTTAGCCTTATCTCCTTTCGTTTGGGGGGTTATGTAGGAAGGTGGAATCTGACTATATGTTTGCCCCCACTTTTTTATGGTGTTTTGCTGGTTTATGACTTAGTTGGACTGGGATCCTGCTATTCAGGGCCCCAGTCTATCTGCTTTCTCTGTAAAAGGTTTCCATGTGCCTTAGGCACATCTCTGATTGGAAGCTGGAGTGCCCTTATAAGTCCCTAGTATATGGTATACTATGTACCAAGGGCATAGGTACCTCAGAGGCCTACCAGGGGCTGCAGCATGTATTATGCCACCCCTGGAAGGCCATCCAAACTGACACCACAGGTCTGCTACTGCAGCCTGTGTAAGGTGGTGCATGCACTCCTTACAGTGATATAGGTTACCTATATCACTAAATACATACACACATATAAACCTATAAGTCACTCCTAAGGCAGGCCTTATCAATCCTGAAGGCAGAGTGCATGGTTCCTATGTGAGAGGGTGCCCCTGCATGAGCAGGGCCCCTCTGCAGCGTTCGGAGACCATCTCTGATGCTGTTTGTAGTGCAGCCTGACCATATACTCTTAAGCGCATTATATCCTCGCGGTAAAATGCTAACTTTGGAATGGCTGCACCTAAACATGTCGTGTTTGGTGTCAAACATCTTGGAATACTACTCCCCGCCAATTCTGGCGGCGGGGGTAGCATTCCACCCTTCTAGAGGAGAGACATGTTAACCCTGGCCTGGCCGGTAACTTCTTTCTAAAGCCTGGCATCACAAAATGGATGCTACTGCCACAGACACAAGTCTGGCCTCCTGCTGCTGGACGAAACTCCAGCAGGGGAGGCCTGGACAATAGGTTTCCTGTCCCAGGGAGGTGTGACCACCTCCCCAGACAGGATAATGTGTATTGGGGCTGGGCGGGAGCACTTTCTGGTGCTTTGAAGTCCTGCACTGGGGGCACATTTGGTGTCCCTGTGCATACCCCAGTTCAAACCGGACTCAGGGCTTGCAGCCCCTGCTTTGGTGTGAACTGGACAAAGGGAAAGGGGTGTAGCCACCCCTCTGCCCTGACCCACCCATAGGTGGGGCCACAGAGTAGTCCAACCCCTATCTTTAGTATAAAGATAGGAACCCAGTCCTTAGGACTTTAGATTATCCCTGGACGAAACTCTGAAACTGAATCCTGGACCTTCGACGCTCTACTCACGATTAGAGGACAGAAGAATCTCCTTGGGGTCAAGGAGTGACTCCCCTGCTTGGCAGGCACCAAAGAAGCATCTGTCTGGTTCGCATTTCTGAAGCTCCTGTCGGACGCCGAAGTCATCGCATCACCAGAGGTGGATTCTCGGACTTCCCTGTGGCTACCCTGAGTCCCCAGCAAAGCTGAGGCCCGTGGCTATCGTGGGTGACTTGAGACCGTGACCCCTGGACACTGAGCACATTTGCAAGTGCATCCTCTTCTGGGTCTCCCAAGAAGTCGTGCTTTGGGCTCCTAGTAGCCCTAGCCTCCAGCACCACCTGCACCGAAGATCACTGGCCCCCACTCCACGAGTGTCCTGTAAGCCAGCTCCACGTGCGGCGTCACGAGGCTCCTTCGCGGTTGCTAGCCCATTGGCTAGTAGCCCTTAACGAAGGCCAATCCTTTTCTTACTTGGCATCCTGGTTGCTCCAGGCCTGCCCTCACTTACCTTCGCTGGGTGAGTTCTACAGATCTTGCTGGTCTGCACCATCGACGATCTACATCTTCACCGAGACTTGCCGTTGCCAAGGCTTGTTGGGTCCAATCCGGTCGCCGACACCTCAGCACTCGACAGACATCGTATACCAGCCCGAATCCTGCTCCTGGTTGCCAACAACGCCTCCTGGACCTCGTGGCTGAAGAGTCAAGACGACCGTCAACGCACCTGAAGCACTCGACATCGGTGGGCATCTGTCCATCGCCTTCTTGGTCACTGGCTAGTGACCCAGACTCTGTCCCCTCTGCTTTCAGGTTCTTCAGAACTCCGATCCACTCTTGGATCCACCCGGACACTTTTCTCTTGGCCGCCAGCAGCACTTTGCAGCAGATCGCCATTCGAATCGACGACGAAACCCGACCCCGAAAGGCACCTATGCACCCGGCTTCCCTGGGTGAGGTAACACGAGTACTCCGGTGCTCCCGTGGGTAGAGACTCTTCAAAGTCCTAGATCTCAAAGGGTTTTGTCCTAGTCCTCTTTTAAGTGTCCCTTTTCTCTAATTTCCCGATCACGACTTTCTCCATAGAAGGCAACGGCGTATCGCGGTTGTGTAATTACACTGCACGCGTCCCCCGTGGGTCCCCTGTGTCACTACCTTGGGTGGTTCCTTGTGGTCCAAGCACTTCTAGAGGCTCTAGGCCTAGTGTCTAGTTCAGTCGTGGTTCGCATACCACTTTATTGGTATATGGTTTGGTACGCCCCTAGGGCCCAAACGTGTATTTGTGCTATTACTGTGATTTAATAACTTCTAACTTATGTATTTGAACTCTAGCCTCATAAAGAGACTAGAGGGGTGTGTTTAGCAATAAATACATATCTTTTGAATATATACCTGGTGTGGTGCTCTTTCATTTGGTCACTCAAGAGATTATAGACTGGTAAAACAAGCTGCTTTACATTCCTTCAAGACTTAGCCTGAAGGCTGCTCTCCATAGCTACCACTAGGATAGCTTTCAATAAGGTTATCTTTAACCTATCTCCAATAAGGGGTTGTTTGGACTGGTGCAAGGTGCCCACTATAATTAGTGGACAGCATATGCCAGGCCAACTTCTCACAGCGGACGCTTTGTGTTCTGCCGGAAAGGAAGGATGTGGTCCAGTCCAGGGCCTTCTCTTGGATCCCGGCGTCGTGAAGGCGTGTTCGTAGTGTGTGGTGGCAGACCGTGTCGAAGGCGGCTGATAGGTCCAGGAGGATGAGGGCTGCTGTTTCTCCGTTGTCTAGCAGGGTCCTGATGTCATCGGTGGCGGCGATGAGGGCGGTTTCGGTGCTGTGGTTGCTGCGGAAGCCGGACTGGGAAGGGTCCAGGATGTTGTTCTCCTCGAGGTAGCGGGTCAGTTGTTTGTTGACGATTTTCTCGGTGACCTTCGCGGGGAACGGGAGCAGAGAGATGGGTCGGAAGTTCTTGAGGTCCTTGGGGTCTGCCTTGGGTTTCTTGAGTAAGGCGGTGATCTCGGCATGCTTCCAGCTTTCCGGGAAGGTTGCTGTCTCGAAGGAGATGTTGATTATTTTCCGGAGATGGGGCGCGATGGCTGTACTGGCTTTGTTGAAGATGTGGTGAGGGCACGGGTCTAGCGGTGAACCGGAGTGGATGGTGTTCATGATCTCGCTGGTGTCCTCGTCGTTGATGTTGGTCCAGGAGAGCAGGCGGTTGGTGGTTGTGGGGGCAGTGGTCTCGGTGGTTGCCGGGGCGGTCGTGGTGTTGAAGCTGTCGTGGATGTCGGCAATTTTGCGGTGGAAGAAGGTGGCCAGTGAGTCGCACAGGTCTCGCGACGGCTGGATGTCGTTGGTGTTGGAGCTGGGGTTGGAGAGTTCCTTCACGATGTTGAAGAGCTCTTTGCTGTTGTGTGCGTTGTTGTCTAGGCGGTCTTTGAGTGAGGCCCTTTTGGCGGATCTGATGAGGTGATGGTGACTGCGGGTGGCGCTCTTGTGGGCGGCGTAGCTGTCCGCTGTCCGTTCGTGGAGCCAGATCTTCTCCTGTTTTCGGCATGTTCGTTTGGAGGCCTGGAGGTCTTCGGTGAACCAGGTGGCTTTCTTGCTGGTGTGGCTGTTGGGTGGATTCTTGAGCGGGGCGAGGGTGTTGGCGCAGTCGTCGATCCACTGTCTGAGGTTGCGGGCGGCGGTGTCGGGGTCGGAGGGTTCGGCGGGTGGGCTCAGGGCGAGGGTTGTGGTTAGCTGGTCTTCCGTGACTCTGCTCCAGCAGCGGCGAGGCATTTGTTCGGTGCGGTGGTGCGTGGTGGGCTTCCTGTAGGTGAAGTGGATGCAGTGGTGGTCAGTCCAGTGGGGTTCGGAGGTGTGGTTGAAGGAGACGTGTGGGCTTGCGGAAAAGATGGAGTCGAGCGTGTGGCCGGCGGCATGGGTGGGTGTAGTCACGAGCTGTCTGAGTCCGAGGGTGGCGAGGTTGTCGATCAGGGTGGTGGAGTTGGTGTCCTTGTTGTTCTCGAAGTGGAAGTTCAGGTCCCCGAGGAGGATGTAGTCCGTGGAGGCGATGGCGTGTGTGCTGACGAAGTCAGCGATGGAATCGCTGAACTGTGGTCGGGGTCCGGGGTGTCTGTAGATGAGGGTTCCTCTGAGGGTGGTGTTGGGATCGATGTGGATCTGGAAGTGCATGTGTTCGGCGGTGCTGAGGGTGTCGTCGGTGTTGGTTGAGACTCTGAGGGTGTTCCTGTGGACGATGGCGATGCCTCCTCCGACTCCGTTGGTGCGGTCCCTGCGGGTGATCTTGTATCCGTCCGGGATGGCAATGGCGATGTCGGGGGCTGAAGCGGGATTCAGCCAGGTCTCCGTCAGGAATGCGACGTCTGGGGAGGTTGAGTCGAGAAGGTCCCAGAGTTCGATGGCGTGTTTGCGGGCGGAGCGGGTGTTGAGGAGGATGCATCTGAGGTAGTTGGGTTCTTTCCTGGGCGGTGGTTTGGCGGGGCGGGTGCTGGTGAAGCCCAAACAACTACATCAATAGACAATGGACCAGTTGTACATCGTCACCCACCTTCAAGTGAAGTAGTGGTTGATGAGCTGCTGACGCTGGTCGACACCTTCCTCCTCACCACTATCCTCATCACTGGACATTTGTGGTATCGCAGGGGGGGGGTCCTGGCTGGTCATCATCGTCCAGGATCATGGGTATCCCTTTCCGTAAGGCCAAGTTGTGCAGCATGCAGCATGCTACCACTATCTGACACACCTTTTTCGGTGAGTACATGAGTGCCCCTCCGGTCCGGTCCAGGCAGCGAAATCTCGATTTTAGGAGACCAAAGGTTCGCTCCACCACCCGACGTGTTCTACCATGGGCATTGTTGTAGCGGACGTCAGACGGTGTCCTAGGATTGCGTAGTGGGCTCAGCAACCACGGTCTGTTGGGATATGCAGAGTCACCTAGGTGTGAAATAAACATCACGATTCAGTAATACAACTGGGGCAGAGGACAGCATGGCACACACAGCACACAACTTGACTCTGCCTACTCACCCACAATCCATGCCCGCTCCGGAAGTAGATTGGCCATCAGCTGGGGCACAATGCTGTTGTGCAGGATGTATGAATCATGTGCAGAGCCCGGAAACTTGGCACATACATGCGATATGATCATATCGGCCTGGCACACCACCTGCACATTGATGGAATGGGAACGTTTACGATTCTGATAGATGTGTTCCCGTGCCTGTGGTGGAACCAGGCCAACATGTGTGCAGTCAATAGCACCTACAACATTTGGGATGTGGCCAAGGGCATAAAATTCCGCCTTCACATCCGCCAAAGCTGCACGCCTTGGAAAACTGATGTATTGGTCCTTGTATCGCATCATGGCCAACAGGAAATCCCTTAGCACCATGCTGAAGGTGTGCTGAGACATCCCCCCTGCAATGCCCACTGTCTCCTGGAACGACCCACTAGCCAGGAAATTCAGTGCCGCCATCACCTTGGTTTCGGTTGTCAATGCTGTTGGGTATGTCCTGCCAGCCCGCAGGTGAGGATCCAACATGGCACACAGGTCTTGGATGTTCGTGCGGTCCAGACGGAATCTGGGTATCATGTCATCATCCTCAATGTTAGCCAACAGGGTGACAGGACGATACACATTAGGTCGCCTTCTAGGTGAGATGAAAGGGGACACGTCATTGCAACAGACCATGAGTTGTGCACAACTCCGTAGCTTCTGATTCACACAGCGCAAACATTGACTGGCATCACAATGCAACATACAGTGCAAGTCAATAGTCGTGACACATACAGATCACATTGTACTACAGTTCTTCAGTATTACCACTGTGAGAACAACAAACATGGAAACTGTGTCTGTGAATGGCAATAGTCACATTCCAGAATCTGGTGCAAACAGCACGGGCAGTAAATGATACAGGACATGTGTGAAACAGAAACACTGCTGGCTTCGAAATGTCTGCTGTACGTGCCACACATTCTTGTGCAAACATGACAGCGGACACATGAACTACACAATTTATCCAGTGCTGAAGGACTCAGCATGGAATGTGAGCCAATGCTAATCCACACAAGTATAGAGACACTCACAGACATATTCACAAGCCGGTGCCAATATCCACTGTCATCAGTAGACATGCCATACATGCTGTTACACACAATTCAAAGTCAGTCAATGACTAATAATGAACAGCATATGCAGTCTTGACGTGAATCAAGACACAACAACACAACTGCACAATATCATCAGCAGGCACACATATTGTCAATGTGGCACACAAAAAGTGCATAAGGTACGTGATCCAAAAGGACTGTAGACAAACGACAATCTGCACTAAAGTTGCACTATGACATGCAGTATGAAGCTAGCACTGCCCAGACACACAACTGAAGTACAACATTTGACATGGAGCTAACACTCCAGCTGCATGGACACACAACAGTGACACAGAAACAACCGACACCACCACCCGGACAAAGCCACACCAGTACACCTAAAAGTCAGCGCATGAACATACTGAGTAAATACCGAAGACACAACAGCCTCATGCACATAACAACAGGGGATGTCATCGCACGACACAGGTACCAAAGGACTACTATTAAAAACATCCTGAGCCACATGCCACACAGCCTGTAAGGAACAACAAAGCGGACTCTCAACATTCCTCTGCAGACAAAGATGCTGGCTGTGCATCACTTGTTGGCCTCTGGTACCATTAGAACCACAAAAGTCTGAGTTTGATGGGTTCCACAGCCAGCCCCATCAAGGTATATCTCACCTGACTTGGATGCCATCATTAGCTTGAGTCAACAGCACCATCAGTTCACCCACACAGCGCAGGACCAGCTTGTGCCCCGAAAGGCTACCACACCATAGCAGGCCTATCCACACGTGTCAGTTCAATATCACTGCACACGTGTCCTAATTGTGCGCACTGCCAAAACTGCAAACACTTACTGCACATGAAAGCACACGCAATGCTGAACTGTCCATGCCAAATGTGGGTGACCTTCCACTGGTCACAGATGCCATGTCAAACTTAACAGTCAGTGAGCACCAGACCCACATTTGGCTACAGTCCCTCACCAAGCCAACATTCTCCATGTGGACAAGGTCAATGCACCTGTCCTTGGTGGGTACCAACGTAACACACCACACACATCAAATCCACTATCAACATACTCACAACTGTGGAAATATACATGTAACAAAATCACATATGACAGGCCGAACAACATGATCACATACCAGACACAATGTCACAAGTAATGGTGATGACATTTGGCAGATAAGGAGACAAAACATACCCATAGGCAGGGATACAAGTGAAAAGATGATAAGCATGTACAGAATGCCAAGTGTGCCGGTGATGTAATTAACATCCTTGAGTATGCAGAGCACACACATGTCCATGTGGACATATACTGTAGTATTTGCTACTGCGAACAATAACATTACATGAAGGCAGTACCAGGTGATACCAAACAGACAACAGTGTGACACATGTGGTGAGTCATGATATTAATGCTGTAATGTTTGTACAATCATGTACTGTATAGTGACATATTGTGTGAGACATGGACATGTGTGTAAATATTGGGATCAGATATGAAATTGGGGCTAAATTTGGGGGTTAGATATGAAATTGGGGATACATTTGGGGGTGAGATATGAAAATGTGTGTAAATGTGGGCTCAGATATGAAATTGTGTAGGAGTAAAGTGCCTACAATGGATTATAGAAAGGGCAAAACTGCCTCACTTAGGATCAAGTGTTCCTGTGTATACACAACCAATCTAGCACACAGGATGAGCAGGAAAAACTTTCATTTTATCAACATAACCAACAAAATATACATGAATGAAAAAAGATTTATTTTTTCAAAAATATTTTTGCAAACATACAAAATTTATTGCATATTTATACAATTGATGTAATAGCACTCCTCCCTGGAGAGGTTACAATCTAAATACAAAGAAAAATATAAACTTTAAAAACTTTTTTAAAAAACAGTCGACGCGGCGTTTCGGTGAGACCTTGATTATTTCACCTTCTTCAGGACTAAAAGTTTTCATAAAAATCTTACGATAAATTGGATTATGTACAGATTACATAATCTGTTAAGGTTAAAATCTCATACCCAATCCGAAGGCTACAATGATAGGGCCTTTGAAAATGATAATAAGGGCCTTCTCTTTGTCCGTTAGAGCCACCGTAATACAGGACATACACGGATTAAAATCAACTCTGTCAGGCCTTCTTCTATTTTAGACAGCAGATGTGCCACAGACTTCAATGGCGAAATTTTAAATACTTACATCGACGTTTTTCTAACGCATCCAGACCCGGAAGTCCGTTAGAGCAGGGAGGCCGTCCGTCCCCCATTCGAAAACCGCATCGCCAATGGAAAAACGTCGATGTCAGTATTTAAAATTTCGCCATTGAAGTCTGTGGCACATCTGCTGTCTAAAATAGAAGAAGGCCTGACAGGGTTGATTTTAATCCGTGTATGTCCTGTATTACGGTGGCTCTAACGGACAAAGAGAAGGCCCTTATTATCATTTTCAAAGGCCCTATCATTGTAGCCTTCGGATGTGGTATGAGATTTTACCCTTCACAGATTATGTATTCTGTACATAATCCAATTTATCGTAAGATTTTTATGAAAACTTTTAGTCCTGAAGAAGGTGAAATAATCAAGGTCTCACCGAAACGCCGCATCGACTGTTTTAAAAAAAAGTTTTTAAAGTTTTTATTTTTCTTTGTATTTAGATTGTAACCTCCCCAGGGAGGAGTGCTATTACATCAATTGTATAAATATGCAATAAATTTTGTATGTTTGCAAAAATATTTTTTGAAAAAATAAATCTTTTTTCATTCATGTATATTTTGTTGGTTATGTTGATAAAATGAAAGTTTTTCCTGCTCATCCTGTGTGCTAGATTGGTTGTGTATACACAGGGACACTTGATCCTAAGTGAGGCAGTTTTGCCCTTTCTATAATCCATTGTAGGGACCGTTAGTGTTTTTCTTTCTCTGTACTTACCCCGTCCCTCTGTGTAACATTGGGGTAACTCCCTCCTTTTTTGTCTTAGGAGTAAAGTGCCCCATTAGTTCTTCCAGTGTGGCATTTGGTGTTAGATATGAAGTTTAGGCTGTCATTACTTACTATAGCCCATTTGAATTCCATCAAGTGCCATGATATTTTGTAAGTGACCTCAGTTCGGAGTACAGATATGACCCATTAGATTGACACAGCACGATGTGTCCATTGGTGCCTTAAACATGCTCAAACAACACTGTCACGCCCATAGTCAACAATGTCATGCTGCACCCTCGCCGTAGCTACCACCTGCCACCAGTGGTGTGTCACCGCCATGAACCATGACACCATGGCGGGATTGATAGGCATATGCACATGACTAATGGCATGCTCCGACACCCAGATCCCGGTCACTCATAGCAATGCATGTGCCCGGAATCTCGGTAGCTACCGCCTGCCACCAGCGGTGTGTCACCGCCATGAACCATGACACCATGGCGGGATTGATAGGCGTATGCACATGGCTAATGGCGGTTGGCATGCTCCGACACCCAGATCCCAGTCACTCATAGCAATGCATGTGCCCGGAATCGCGGTAGCTACCGCCTGCCACCAGCGGTGTGTCACCGCCATGGCCCATGACACCATGGCGAGATTGATAGGCATATGCACATGGCTAATGGCGGTTGGCATGCTCCGACACCCAGATCCCGGTCACTCATAGCAATGCATGTGCCCAGAATCGCGGTAGCTACCGCCTGCCACCAGCGGTGTGTCACCGCCATGGCCCATGACACCATGGCGGGATTGATAGGCATATGCACATGGCTAATGGCGGTTGGCATGCTCCAACACCCAGATCCCGGTCACTCATAGCAATGCATGTGCCCGGAATCGCGGTAGCTACCGCCTGCCACCAGCGGTGTGTCACCGCCATGAACCATGCTCTTCCAGCCAATGGGAAGCACAATCGCGGTTGCCTGATGCAAGTTTGAAAATCGCAGTAGGCGTTCTCCGCCACCGTGGGGCCGGTCATTGGATGCACTTGAAAGATGCACCACCGCGGTACCGCATGCCTGTCCCCTGCGGTGTGTCACCGCCATGGACCATGCCCTGTCAGCCAATGGGAAGCGCAATCGCGGTTGCCTGATGCAAGTTTGAAAATCGCGGTAGGCGTGCTCCTCCACCGTGGGGCCGGTCATTGGATGCACTTGAAAGATGCACCACCGCGGTACCGCACGCCTGTCCCCTGCGGTGTGTCACCGCCATGGACCATGCCCTGCCAGCCAATGGGAAGCGCAAGCGCGGTTGCCTGATGCAAGTTTGAAAATCGCGGTAGGAGTGCTCCGCCACCACGGAGGCGGTCATTGGATGGATTTGAATGAGGCAGACCTTGAACACCAATTGCAGCAGCTTAGAACCATAGACACGAGCCCTGGGGGCTATATATGTGTGTGAGGGAGCCACACATTGCCACAGCTCACTGAGCCTGCTGCCTGAGACCCCTCACCTGCTGCTGCCTCCAGGGACTGCTGCCTGAGACCCCTCACCTGCTTCTGCCTCCAGGGACTGCTGCCTGAGAGCCCTCACCTGCTGCCGCCTCCAGGGACTGCTGCCTGAGACCCCTCACCTGCTGCTGCCTCCAGGGACTGCTGCCTGAGAGCCCCCAGCTGCTGCTGCCTCCAGGGACTGCTGCCTGAGAGCCCTCACTTGCTGCTGCCTCCAGGGACTGCTGCCTGAGAGCCCTCACCTGCTGCTGCCTCCAGGGACTGCTGCCTGAGAGCCCTCACCTGCTGCTGCCTCCAGGGACTGCTGCCTGAGACCCCTCACCTGCTGCTGCCTCCAGGGACTGCTGCCTGAGACCCCTCACCTGCTGCTGCCTCCAGGGACTGCTGCCTGAGACCCCTCACCTGCTGCTGCCTCCAGCGACTGCTGCCTGAGACCCCTCACCACCAACTGCCGCTGCTGCTGTCTCATGCCCACAGTGATGGCGAGGACTGAGAAGATCCGTGCCACTCCATTCACCCCCGAGGAACTGGAGGTCCTGGTGGACGAGGTGCTCACCCAGTATCCAAGGCTATATGGTGCGCCAAATGTCGTGGTAAGTATCTCAGGGTGTGAGTGAGAGTGTAGGGGGGGCACACATGGAGTTGATCTGCTGCAGTATGTGCGTGAGAGTGTGGGGTTGGGACATGCACTGCCTAGCATGCTGTTTCCAGGGGGAAGGTGTGTTTAGCCTATTCCACACGTTTGCCTGCATGCACATCCAGATGTGAGGAAATGTGATGTCTTGTCAGACAGACAGTGTGGCTGCACCTTTTCAATTCAGGAGTCAGGACAGTGATTTTCAGTCTGAATGTCTTTGTGTGTCCCTGATGTCCTTCACAGGCACATCTGTGGCCTTAGCTAGTGTCGTTGTCCAGAGGGTAGTTAGGGCATTGTTTCTGACTCAATATGTGCCTCATCTCTAGTTCTGCACTATGCACAGGACCTCAGTCCCCCAGGGTGACACTCTTGTTGCTCAATCACCTATGACACTGTACCTTCCAACATTCTTGTGCCCAGACCCTTCCATCACCACCAGCATGTGCACATACTCGCATGTGTTGGCACTGTTTGTGTTTCCAAATAGTCCCTCCATGTAAAAGATGAGATGCCCCACGTTGGACCTCTGTGTGACCCCAAATGGCCTGCACATTGACTGCCCAATCAGACAGTGACACAACACTGAATATACAGAGTGTCAAATCTGTGCTTTTCCTCTTGACTCTCCGTCAATGAGCCATTGCAGAGGTGTAGATTGCAAACAACAGGCCTTATGATGAGGGTTTGCGTTTGGGAGGTCATGTCCCTCAATCTGACCTCCATGACACAGTGTGGCAGTTTAAGGGAAAGTGCTTTGAGGGCTGCGCAGTTTTGGGCACAGTGACATATGTAGTAATGTCCTGCATGTCTTGGTTTTCCCAGAAACTTGCAGTAGATGTGGTCAGCATACACATTTTGCTCTCTGCTGGCATCCTGCATGGCTTTGAGATAGGCATGTACTGCGTCTACCCTCATACCTGCATGCATTAATGTGTATTTCACACATGATGATGTTTGAATGTCGCAGATTTGTTGTCTCTGTTGAAGTTAGGGCTGAAATTGGTATGAGTCTGTGTCATGCTCCTGCACTGTGAAATGGTGTTAGGTTACACTGATTATTGCACCCTCTTTTTTCCCATGTCTGCAGCTCAAAGTCAACCAGCGCAAGGCCGTGTGGGGGGCCATTGCATGCAAGGTGCGTGCACTGGGTGTCTCAAACAGACGGCGCTCCCACTGTCACAAGAGATGGGATGACATCTGCCGGCTGAGCAGGAACGTGGCCGAGATGACACTGGGGCTGATCCCTCGGTCCGTCAGGTTGGCGCGGCGCAGCATGACACCACTAATGGCACGCATTTTAGCTGTGAGGCAGCCTGAACTGGATGCACGTCTGAAGGGGCATCGGCAGCAAGCTGGTGGTGAGTATTCTGTGAGTGTGACTTTGGGTGTTGTTTGGCTGCATGTGCTACGAGCATGGGCCAGTGCAGGGCTGTGATGTTGCTAGTGTGATGCAATGACGTGTAAGTGGCCACGGTGTTGGGTGCAGTAGTCATGCATTCCCCCGACATGTACCTTCCCATGTCATTGGTGTAATGGCCCTTGAGTTCATATTTGTAGTTGTGGCCTTCTGGTATCATCTTCATTGGTGTCGTCACGGACATCCCATGTCAGGGTCAAGCAGAGTGCATGATCTGAGTGTGCCATCATCAATGTGTGCATTGCCTGACATCAGATTGTTGCTGGCTACACATCTAACAACAATGTGCAACTGTAGTTGTGCCCCAAGATACGACATGGTGGATGGCATGTGCTCATGGCCATTGTGTGCGGATATGTTTGAGTCTGTATCTGTGTTGGACACTTCTGCTGGCTCAAGATGTGACAGTGGCAACATGTTGTGATCAGAATCTTTTACCCCCTCAGGGCCCAGGTGTGCACAGAGGGATATGTGTGTCTGGTTAGCTGAAGCCACCAACAGGCTAATTGGCTGTGTGTCCATCACATGGGTGAATTATGCCTTGTTTGCATTATGCCACGGTAATTTCGATGTTTGGATTGAGGTTGCACAGTGTTACTGCCCATGGTGTTGTCCAACATGGATCATTGTTCATCATTAGTGATGCTTCCCTTGCAGATATTTGTAATCTTGATGCAAATGTACTGATCCGACCTCTATCTCTCTCTCATGCAGCATCTCACATGGGCACGGAAGGACAGGGGACGGACACCAGTGGTGAGGCATCAAGCACAACTGCTGCACACCAGCATAGTGACACGGATGTCACCAGCGCATCAGAGGGGACCGTAGTCTTCTAGAAGACTCACAGCCAGAGACGCAGACCTCTACGTCATCTGACGACGGCGGTGACGCTTCTATGTTTTCTGCAGAGGGAAACGGGGACTCGGCCTCCTCGTCCACCACACATCGTTCAGTGCCCACCCTCCCTGCTACTCCCACTGTTGCTGCCCGTGTTCGCACCACGAAAAAGGGAAGAGTGTCCTTCACCCCAGGCACCGCTGCCCCTGCCCCTGTCCCCCCTGCTGCCATCAGTGCTGAGTCTGTGGAGATTTTGAGCCAGCTGTGTGTGGGTCAGACAGCTCTCCTCAATGCCTTACTGGACCATGACAAAAAATTGGCACAGGTGGTGGCTTACATGGAGGGCGTTCATTCCGACGTGGGTGGGCTACACCGGACTGTACAGTCTCTCTCCTCTGCAGTGACAGCAGCCATTCAACTTGCCCAATCCCATAGTCCAGCTCCAGTCCCTGGGCCCACCACCCTGCCAGTGGCCGCATCTGATGATAGTGACCACACACCCCAGACATCAAGGGACAGATACAGCACACGCAGCACACGGCAGCAGCAGCCCAAGCAGTCCAGGCCGCAGACACCATCCCCACAGAAAGGTAAACCCACACCAGAGCGCAGAGGCAAAAGCACTTCAGGCCACACCCAGGGCAAGGATGGCAAGGAGTAGGCCTCAGGCTCACATGCCTCAGAGGTATCCCCAGCCAAGGACTCACCTGTCCCAAAAGTGTCTCGCAGAGACAAGCACACAGTTTCCATGCCCAGTGGCAAACAGGTGCCTGCTAAGGGTACACGTAAGAAGAGCTCCAAGAAAAGTTCACCCACAACATCTACTCCCATCCAGAGCCCTGTGAAGCACTGTAGGGGGGACACCGGGTAAACAGGTGAACAGGTGATGCAGGGGCAGAGGCAATCCGGGGCCAAGCGTCCCAAAGAATCCAGCACGTCCCCAGAGGGGGGACCAGCATCTGCACATGAGCCAGCTTTTGTGACGAGTGTGCCTGTTGTATACACCCCACTTGGCATTAATCCCAGGACAGGGAAGCCATATCAAATCCCCAAGAAGCGGAAGGGAACCCCTCCAAATTCTTCCACACACACTGGGTCCCGTGCAAGCATGAGTCCACCTCCACGTGCCACCACCCCACCTGGTCCTAGCAGCCCTCCGGCTTCCCAAACCACTGCTGGCTCTACCACACCTGGACCTAGCAGCCCTCAGGCTTCCCAGAACACTGATGGCTCTACCCCAGCTGGGCCTCTCTCTCCCTGAGCCAGTACCCCAACTGGCCCCAACAGACAGCCACCTCCCAGTCATACTGCCAGCCAAGTCTGAGTGTTGGTCACCCTCACACACACATGTCTCTCCCACAGTGGTACCATGGACTGCCCATTTTTGATGCCCTGAGTGTGTTGGTGACCATGGCAGGGTACTGTACCACACATTCCCAGTGCTGGATGTCATGTCCCTCACCTGCACTTTGAACTGGCCACTGGCCTTGCTGTTCACTGCTGTTTGCCCCTTGCCTGTGCAGCTTCTCATGTACCTCACCTGCACTTTGGACTGGCCACTGGCTTTGCTGTTCACTGCTGTTTGCCCCTTGCCTGTGCAGATTCTCATGTACCTCACCTGCACTTTGGAGTGGCCACTGGCCTTGCTGTTCACTGCTGTTTGCCCCTTGCCTGTGCAGCTTCTCATGTACCTCACCTGCACTTTGGACTGACCACTGGCCTTGCTGTTCACTGCTGTTTGCCCCTTGCCTGTGCAGCTTCTCATGTCCCTCACCTGCACTTTGGACTGGCCACTGGCCTTGCTGTTCACTGCTGTTTGCCCCTTGCCTGTGCAGCTTCTCGTGTACCTCACCTGCACTTTGGACTGGCCACTGGCCTTGCTGTTTGCCCCTTGCCTGTGCAGCTTCTCATGTACCTCACCTGCTCTGTGTCCTGGCCACTGGCCTTGCTCTTGTCTGACTTTTGCTGCATGACTTTGTGAAATGTAAATAAAAAGAAGATATTTACTCCTGTTGTCTGCCTTGTCAGTGTCCTTGCTAAATAAAGGGTTACTGTGTGGGTATTGTTTACTGTGACACATGCTCTATTTTCCACTTCAACATTGCCAATGTCTTGTTTCCTCTGATCATGTTGTTTCAACTTGTGTGTTCCAGACTTCTGCATCTGTGTGTGTTGGCTTGGTAGTATGTGTGTTTGCTGTGGACTTATTGACTTCCTGGGTGTGTCGTTGTGTGTGTGATGTTTAGATTGTGATCATGGTGTGTGTTCATGGTGTGTCACTCATCTCTGTTTGGAACTGGTATGTGTGTTGTGCACACACAGGCTTGGTGTGCATGCAGTGCTGTGAGTTGATGTTGCCTTGTCCTTGCCTGTTGTGCACCCCTGATGTTTGGCTGTTGTAGCATGTTGATATCTTTGCCTGTGCATGTGTTGTGACTGATGTGGTTGTGTACTCCTGTTGTGTCTGTGCTCCCATTGGATTTGCACTGTTTAGCTGCACAGGTCTTGTCTGTTGTTGTAGTAGTTCTCTGTGTGTGTTTTGCTTGTGTTCAGTGTTTGACTATTGTTTTTGTGCGTATTGTGGTACTGCCATACCTGTGTGTGTGTGTGATGTTTATGGATACCACCCAGGGGGTGTGTTTGATTGTCAGTGTCTTGACTGGATATTATTGGCAAGCTTCTGTGTGTTTGTCACTGGTGTTGTGTGCTGCTGGTGTGATGGGTGTGGGGGTTGTGTGAAGGTTCATACTTGTGTTTGACTGTCATGGAGTGTTGCAATGGGCCCTGTGTGTTGTGCTGCTGACATACTCCTGTGATGTATTTGGATTCAGATGTGTGGCTGGTCAGGGTTGGACTTCATACCCTTCCTGTCATCCCTGTGCCTATTCATGGGTTGCCTTGCTGTCTCCTGAGTTGTTACAGTGAGGTGACTGTGGTTTGACTTCACTCACTGTGACTGCCATGTGTGAATTTTTGGGCGGGGTGGATGTAATGTGTTCCTTCCCTTGCATGTGATGTACACATTTTTGGTGTTCAGCTCCTTGCCATTCCATTTGTGTGCACCTGACTTTGAGTTGCCTATTTGTTGTCCTACATTGCTGTTGGCATGTGGTCTGTGTTTGTTGCTGTGTGTCAGTGTGGGGTATGTCTGTGTGACTTGGCAGGCTGTGTGTCCATTGGTGTGTTTGTTCATTGTCTGTGTGTGTTTAATTTTTGCTTGTACTCAGTTTACTTGCCATGAGTGTGGTGTTGTTGTGGTGTGTGTGTTCCCCTGGCTCAGGGCTTGTACGCTGTGTGTTACTCTGCAGCCACACCTGATGTGGCTGTCTCACTAGTTGTTTGTTGTGTGGTGCAGTGTGTGTGTTCTCCTGTCTGCTTTTTGGGCATGTGGGGGCACAGGGAGCTCACGTGGCATGTCCCTTCATGGTGTGGGTGGGCCTAGTGTGTGGGGTGTGGAGGTGTTGCCCTGTGTACTTTGGGCACTGCCCCTGCCTAGCGCTGGCCCAGCCTACTACATTGTGTGCATTTGTTCTCGCGGATTCACCGCTGCGGTCATGTGGACTAGGCATTAGTTCCGGGTCGCGGACATGGTGGCCTGGGTGTGGAGGGGTGGCCTTGTGGCAGGTGGGACATGTGTGGCTACACCTGTGGTTGTGTTCCTGTCCCCACGAGGGTGTCTGGTGGGGGCAGGCACCTTACATCGGACAAGTATTTGTGGGTTGTGTTTGTTTTCGGAGTTGTGTGATGGCGTACCTGCGTCGGCGTTCGCGACGGTCCATGGCTTGCTGTAGGTGTATCATGTACAGTGCCGGGTAGACGTGTAGTGCAGGGTCCATGGCGGTCGGCTCCGGGTATCGATTTGGCGCTCTGCTATGATGCTTCCGTATGCTCAGAATGCCCGGTTTCTCCGCTGCGGTGGGCCTGGCTGTTCCGCGCATCCTAATTTGTGCGGAGGGAGGGACGTCATCGCGCACGGCAGTGGCTCTCTATTGGTTGTCTCCGCCGCGGTGGCGGGCGTGTTTGGCTGGCGGTGCACGTAGGACCGCGGCGGACGGACAATGGGCTGGGTTTGGCCATTGTAATATGGCGGATGGGTGCACCGCTGCTCACGGGCGGAAAACAGCATTTTCTCCCACCGCCAGCATCGCGGAGGTGCATCCGCCAGTCATCATAATGGACCCCGTAGTTTGTATTATCCAGTTACGCGTTTCGACTGTCTTGCAGTTTTGCTCACACACTGGATGTGAGATACATGGCTGGTTACATATAGAATCTCCGAAATAGAAGGAGGACAAAAGAGGGTTAAGATAGGTACGTAAACAAGGCATCCATTTTGGAATGTGCACTTTTAAACAGTCTGAATACCAATTACTTCATTGTATTACGACATGATAAACTCACAAACTGATGTGTTCTCCTTAAACTAAATAATTTACACAATATGACTGCAGTAACCCCTCTTGAGACAACAACCCGGTTATATACATATGTTGCGCCCCGGGCTGTAGAGCGTCTACAAATATGGCATCCATTTTGAAATATCTAGCTATATTATTTACAAAGCAAGTGCATCCCTGTACATAGGAGGAATTCCGTGTAATTCAATAAACATAACTCCTTTGCAATGTAGATTATTCCATAATAAGCAGTGCTCATCTGTGGACAACCCCAGGTGTATCTGGAACCCGGAAAAAACTATTCTTACTCTAGGTAGCATAGTGCTAGAGTTCCGTGCTTCATTGTACTTGAAGCAGAAGTGTCCAGTGACCCACGTCTAGCTTGAACAGTGAAGACTACAAATGGCATAGTGCCTGACTAGTCGTAGACCTGGGTATGTAAGCCAAGGTGGCGAAATGTGCGGGATCACGGGCACTGAGGACAATGTTCTCGTCTCCTATTACATTACAGAGAGGGAGATCTGTATGATTCACCCACATACCCCAGCCAACTGCAGATTCAAGGTTTTTTACTAATGTGAAAACATGTGGTTTACAGAATATAATTGACACACTATGAAACTAAGTCAATAAAATCAGGATAGATCTTATCTGTGACGTGCCCTCCACCACTTCAATGTGATGTTTGAAGAAAAGGGTAGGGACCCTGGATGATAGCCTTCTCCTCATGCCGGTCCCTTCCTTTTCCCCTGTGATATAAAAGAGAAGAAAAGAAATATGCATTTCATGTAGTATGCATTCAATAAAAACACGGACATCATAATACATTACAGAGAACATACAGAACATTCAACATCTCAAGATATTATTTATCAATGCCACAGTACTCATGTAAGCACATCATCAAAATGAGAGGGGTGTTATATTGGACCAAAAATATTTTTATAAAAGGTTCAATTCTCGTGTAGGTGGGGTCAGATACAACAACCAGGTTGGTCCCGGGCTGGACACCGCCGACTCGCTAGGCAGGATGATTTCCACGTCAGTAGCCCTTAGATGCTACGCCTGTCTGAGGTCCACTGGCTTTTCGGGTGATGTCCAAGCTACACTTTTGGACATGTCCTTTGATGGCCGTCGCCTGTTCAGCGACAAAGCGGACAACGCGCTCAAGCGCTTTAAGGACTCCAGGGCTACGGCCAGATCCTTGGGCCTCACTTCCACCTCTCACCCCGAGGATACCACTATCTTTCCAACCTTGTAACTTATTCCATATACAAACAATGCTCTCGTTATATTCTTGTATTTGAGTCTTCACATAAAATGTTGTGTCATTCAATTGTCTTAATGCCTCATTCTTGTAGGCTTCTCTGTCCCACAGCACAATTTTGCCTCCTTTATCCGCCGGGCGTATCACCATGTTTTCATCCTCTGAGAGTGTTTTGATTACTTCTCTCTGTGCTTTGGTAAAGTTTTGTTGTGCATTGGTTCTCTTTTTCTGTAGACGTAGTTGGATGAGATCATTCGTCACAATGTCATGGAATGAGTCTATATTGTCGTGTGTCATATTGGGAAAAAAGGTTTGTGAGAAGTTGGCCTGGCATATGCTGTCCACTAATTATAGTGGGCACCTTGCACCAGTCCAAACAACCCCTTATTGGAGATAGGTTAAAGACAACCTTATTGAAAGCTATCCTAGTGGTAGCTATGGAGAGCAGCCTTCAGGCTAAGTCTTGAAGGAATGTAAAGCAGCTTGTTTTACCAGTCTATAATCTCTTGAGTGACCAAATGAAAGAGCACCACACCAGGTATATATTCAAAATATATGTATTTATTACTAAACACACCCCTCTAGTCTCTTTATGAGGCTAGAGTTCGAAGTACATAAGTTATAAGATATTAAATCACAGTAATAGCACAAATACACGTTTGGGCCCTAGGGGCGTACCAAACCATATACCAATAAAGTGGTATGCGAACCACGACTGAACTAGACACTATGCCTAGAGCCTCTAGAAGTGCTTGGACCACAAGGAACCACCCAAGGTAGTGACACAGGGGACCCACGGGAGACGCGTGCAGTGTAAATACACAACCGCGATACGCCGTTAACTTCTATGGAGAAAGTCGGGATCGGGAAAATAGAGGAAAGGGACACTTAAAAGAGGACTAGGACAAAACCCTTTGAGATCTAGGACTTTGAAGAGTCTCTACCCACGGGAGCACCGGAGTACTCGTGTTACCTCACCCAGGAAAGCCGGGTGCATAGGTGCCTTTCGGGGTCGGGTTTCGTCGTCGATTCGAATGGCGATCTGCTGCAAAGTGCTGCTGGCGGCCAAGAGAAAAGTGTCCGGGTGGATCCAAGAGTGGATCGGAGTTCTGGTGAACCTGAAAGCAGAGGGGACAGAGTCTGGGTCACTAGCCAGTGACCAGGAAGGCGATGGACAGATGCCCACCGATGTCGAGTGCTTCAGGTGCGTTGACGGTCGTCTTGACTCTTCAGCCACGAGGTCCTGGAGGCGTTGTCGGCAACCAGGAGCAGGATTCGGGCTGGGACACAATGTCTGTCGAGTGCTGAGGTGTCGGCGACCGAATTGGACCCAACAAGCCTTGGCAACGGCAAGTCTCGATTAAGATGTAGATCGTCGATGGTGCAGACCAGCAAGGTCTGTGGAACTCACCCAGCAAGGGTAAGTGAGGGCAGGCCTGGAGCAACCAGGATGCCAAGTTAGAAAAGGATTGGCCTTCGTTAAGGGCTACTAGCCAACGGGCTAGCGACCGCGAAGGAGCCTCGTGACGCCGCACGTGGAGCTGGCTTACAGGACACTCGTGGAGTGGGGGCCAGTGATCTTCGGTGCAGGTAGTGCTGGAGGCTAGGGCTACTCGGAGCCCAAAGCACGACTTCTTGGGAGACCCAGAAGATGATGCACTTGCAAATGTGCTTGGTGTCCAGGGGTCACGGTCTCAAGTCACCCACGATAGCCACGGGCCTCAGCTTTGCTGAGGACTCAGGGTAGCCTCGGGAAAGTCTGAGAATCCACCTCTGGTGATGCGATGACTTCGGCGTCCGACGGGAGCTTCAGAAATGCGAACCGGACAGATGCTTCTTTGGTGCCTGCCAAGCAGGGGAGTCACTCCTTGACCCCAAGGGAGATTCTTCAGTCCTCTAATCTTGTCGTAGAGCGTCGAAGGTCCAGGATTCAGTTTCAGAGTTTCATCCAGGTATAATCTAAAGTCCTAAGGACTGGGTTCCTACCTTTATTCTAAAAATAGGGGTTGGACTACTCTGTGGCCCCACCTATGGGTGGGTCAGGGCAGAGGGGTGGCTACACCCCTTTCCCTTTGTCCAGTTCGCACCAAAGCAGGGGCTGCAAGCCCCTGATCCGGTTTGAACTGGGGT
Organism: Calotriton arnoldi; assembly: GCA_963921515.1. Taxonomy (NCBI): domain Eukaryota; kingdom Metazoa; phylum Chordata; class Amphibia; order Caudata; family Salamandridae; genus Calotriton; species Calotriton arnoldi. Next base: position 511,266 of record CAWUFW010012483.1, on the reverse strand, counting down.
ATGCACAGGGACACCAAATGTGCCCCCAGTGCAGGACTTCAAAGCACCTGAAAGTGCTCCCGCCCAGCCCCAATACACATTATCCTGTCTGGGGAGGTGGTCACACCTCCCTGGGACAGGAAACCTATTGTCCAGGCCTCCCCTGCCGGAGTTTCGTCCAGCAGCAGGAGGCCAGACTCGTGTCTGTGGCAGCAGCATCCATTTTGTGATGCCAGGGCTCTGGAAAGAAGTTACCGGACTAGTCAGAGTTAACATGTCTTTCCCTCTAGAAGGGTGGAATGCTACCCCCGCCGCCAGGATTGGCGGGGGGGTAGTATTCCAAGATGTTTGACACCAAACACGACATGTTTAGGTGCAGCCATTCCAAAGTTAGCATTTTACCGCGAGGATATAATGCGCTTAAGAGTATATGGTCAGGCTGCACTACAAACAGCATCAGAGATGGTCTCCGAACGCTGCAGAGGGGCCCTGCTCATGCAGGGGCACCCTCTCACATAGGAACCATGCACTCTGCCTTTAGGATTGATAAGGCCTGCCTTAGGAGTGACTTATAGGTTTCTATGTGTGTATGTATTTCATGATATAGGTAACCTACATCACAGTAAGGGGTGCATGCACTACCTTACCCAGGCTGCAGTAGCAGACCTGTGGTGTCAGTTTGGATGGCCTTCCAGGGGTGGCATAATACATGCTGCAGCCCCTGGCAGGCCTCTGAGGTACCTATGCCCTTGGTACATAGTATACCATATACTAGGGACTTATAAGGGCACTCCAGATCCCAATCAGTGATGTGCCTAAGGCACATGGAAACCATTTTAGAGAGGAAGCAGCTAGGCTGGGGTTCTGATTAGCAGGGCCCCAGCCAGACTAATGTCGAAAAACAGTGAAGCATCAGCAAATAGTGGGGGTACCCATGTGAAGCAGATCCTACTCTCCTACACAACCCCCCCAAACGTAGGGACATTAAACTAACCTTGCCCAGTTAAGTCTTCATGTTCTAAGTGGAAATACCTAGAGAGTCCATCTGCATTCGCATGGTTACTCCCAGGCCTATGTTCCACTGTAAAGTCCATCCCCTGTAGGGAAATGGACCACCTAAGCAGTTTGGGGTTTTCACCCTTCATTTGTTTTAGCCATAAGAGGGGCTTATGGTCTGTCTGAACCAGGAAGTGTGTACCAAACAAGTATGGCCTCAACTTCTTCAGAGCCCAGACCACAGCAAAGGCCTCCCTCTCTATGGCTGACCAACGTTTCTCTCTAGGGGTCAGCCTTCTGCTAATAAAAGCTACTGGCTGATCCTGACCTTCTTCATTCAATTGTGACAGTACAGCCCCTACCCCCAATTCAGATGCATCAGTTTGAACAATGAACTTCTTGGAGTAATCAGGACTCTGCAGAATTGGAGCAGTGCACATGGCCTGCTTGAGGTCATCAAATGCCTTTTGACAGCTAACTGTCCACTGAACCTTTTGGGCATTTTCTTAGAAGTTAAGTCATTCAAGGGTGTCACTATTGATCCATACCCCTTGACAAATCTCCTATAGTACCCAGTCAGGCCTAAGAAGGCTCTCACCTGAGTCTGGGTAGTGGGAGCAGTCCAGTCCATGATGGTCTGGATCTTGCTCTGCAAAGGTTGAACCTGGCCTCCACCCACAAGGTGGCCCAGGTACACAACCTGACTCTGCCCTATCTGGCACTTAGTGGCCTTGATAGTCAGGCCTGCCATTTGCAGGGCCTGTAAAACATTCCTGAGGTGGACCAGGTGATCCTCCCAGGTGGAGCTAAAGACAGCAATATCATCTAGATAAGCTGCACTATAGGCTTCCAGTCCTGTGAGAACTGTATTCACCAACCTCTGGAAAGTGGCAGGTGCATTCTTCAGACCAAAGGGCATTACCACAAATTGATAATGCCCACTAGGGGTTGAAAATGCTGTTTTGGGCTTTGCAGTATCAGCTAGTCTGATCTGCCAGTAGCCAGCTGTTAGGTCAAATGTGCTGAGATATTTGGCAGAGGCCAAAGTATCTATGAGCTCATCTGCCCTGGGTATTGGATGGGCATCAGTCCTAGTGACTGCATTGAGACCCCTGTAGTCTACACAAAACCTCATCTCTCTTTTTCCACCACTGGTGTGAGGTTTCGGTACTAGGACTACTGGACTAGCCCAAGGGCTATCTGAGGGTTCAATTACTCCCAATTCCAACATTTTCTGGACTTCAGTCCTGATACAGTCCCTGACATGGTCAGGTTGCCTATAAATCTTGTTTTTAATAGGCAGACTGTCCCCAGTGTCCACTTCATGAGTGCACCAGGTGGTCTGACTGGGTGTCAGTGAAAACATATGTCTAAACTGATTGAGGACTTGCCTGCAATCAGCTTGTTGCTGGGTAGTGAGGCTGCCTGCCAAGGCTACACCATCAACTGACCCATCGTCAGGGTTCTGTGAGAGCAGGTCAGGGAGTGGGTCACTCTCTTCCTCCTGCCCTTCATCAGTAGCCATGAGCAAGCCCATGTCTGCCCTGTCCACATATGGTTTTAACCTGTTGACATGGAGAACCCTGTGGGGACTCCTGGGTGTTCCTAGGTCCACTAAATAAGTGACCTCACCCTTCTGCTCAACAATAGTGTGGGGTCCACTCCATTTATCCTGGAGAGCTGCTGGGGCCACTGGCTCCAACACCCACACCTTCTGTCCTGGCTGGTAAACAGTCAGAACAGCCTTTTGGTCATGCCAGGCCTTTTGAAGTTCCTGGCTAGCCTCAAGGTTTTTGGTTGCCTTTTTCATGTACTCAGCCATCCTGGAGCGGAGACCAAGTACATAGTCCACTATATCTTGCTTTGGGGGCTTGAGAGGTAACTCCCATCCTTCCTTCACCAAGCACAGTGGACCCCTCACAGGGTGGCCAAACAGAAGTTCAAAAGGGCTGTAACCAACCCCCTTCTGAGGCACCTCCCTATATGCGAATAAAAGGCAGGGCAAGAGTATGTCCCATCTACGCCTAAGCTTTTCTGGGAGCCCTTTAATCATGTCCTTCAAGGTTTTGTTGAATCTCTCAACTAAACCATTGCATTGTGGGTGATAGGGTGTGGTGAACTTATAAGTCACTCCACACTCCTTCCACATTGCTTTTAAGTACCCAGACATGAAGTTAGCACCCCTGTCTGATACTACCTCCTTAGGAAAGCCCACTCTTGAGAAGATTCCCAGGAGGGCCCTTGCCACCACAGGTGCTGTAGTGGTCCTGAGGGGAATAGCTTCTGGGTACCTGGTGGCATGATCCACTACCACCAGGATAAACCTGTGCCCAGAGGCTGTTTGGGGATCCATGGGACCAACAATGTCAATCCCTACCCTTTCAAAGGGCACCCCCACCACAGGTAGTGGTATCAGGGGGCCTTTGTAGTGCCACCTGCTTTGCCACTGGCTTGGCAGGTTACACAGGAGCGACAAAACTCCTTACTGTCTTCAGACATGTGGGGCCAGTGAAAGTGAGGGACAATTCTGTCCCAAGTCTTGTTCTGGCCCAGGTGACCTGCTAAGGGAATATCATGGGCTAGGGTCAATAGGAAGCCCCTGAACTTCAAAGGTATTACCAACCTCCTGGTAGCACCAGGCTTGGGGTCTCTACTCTCTGAGTACAGGAGTCCATCATCCCAATACACTGTATGGGGACCACTAGCTTTCCCAGCAGCCTCAGCAGCAGCTTGCTGTCTGAGGGGTTCAAGGGAGGGGCAGCTCTGCTGCTCCTGGCTCAGATCTGCCCTAGAAGGTCCCCCTGTCCCCAAGAACTCAACCTGGTCAGGTTCAAGTTCCTCTGGGACAGTTCCTTCTTCAGGGCTGAGATCATCCCCCTCAAGGGACTGATCTTCCTCCTGAGCCAAGGGGGAAGGCACTGCCTTAACCCTACTACTCCTCCTCTTGGAAGGCACTTGGTCCATTCTTCCAGAATCCAAGGCCTGTTCAGTGCTAGACATTTTGGCTTGTGACCTGGTCACAGCAAACACATCTGCAGGGATCCCCAGCATTTCTGCATGGGTCCTGAGCTCCACTTCTGCCCAAGCAGAAGTCTCTAAGTCATTGCCAAGCAAGCATTCGACTGGTAGGTTTGCACTTACCACAACCTTCTTAAGGCCAGTTACCCCTCCCCAGGAGAAGTTAACAACTGCCAGAGTATGGTCTGTTCTGACATTGCTAGCATTGGTCACTTGGTACATCTCACCAAGCATAACTTGCCCAGGTAGCACAAGGTCTTGTGTCACCATTGTGACACTTGCCCCTGTGTCCCTAAATGCCAAAGCCTCACGTCCATTGATTAAAGGCTGTTGTCTGTACTTGCCCAGATTACTGGGACTCACAGTGGAGGTCACATCCATGCCTCCATCACAGACTAACACAGCCTGAGTCAGTTCTCTGACTAAGTCAGAGCCCAACTCAGTTCCCAGGGTGAACCCTACTAAACCCTTTGCTGGAGCACTTCCACCAACTGTACTAGGGGGAACAGGTGCCTTAGGGGCATTGGTGGGTGCTGGACTGGAGTCTTTGGACTTGGTGCAATCACTGGTCCAGTGGGTCTTTTGCTTACAGACCTTGCACCATGGTTTTCTTTGGCCTTTACCTTTGGTAGACTGGGAATCCCCACCAGAAGAAGATTTTTGGGGGCCTGATGAAGACTTTTGATCTTTACCCTTCTCCCCACCCTTGTCAGAGTTCTTAGCATCTTGCTTCTTGGTTTCCCCACCTTGGTTCTGTACCTTCTGCTTCACCCTGGTTCTGACCCATTTGTCTGCCTTCTTTCCCAATTCTTGGGGAGAGGTCAGATCAGAGTCCACCAGGTATTGATGCAACAGCTGATTTTGACAGTTATTAAGAATCTGCTCCCTCATTATCAGATTATACAATCCTGAGAAGTCACACACCTTACTGCCCATCAACCAGCCTTCCAGAGCCTTGGCAGAACAATCCACATAGTCTACCCAGTCTTGAGTCTGTGCTTTTTGGGTGTCTCTGAACTTCAACCTGTACTGTTCAGTGGTTAGGCCAAACCCATCAATAAGAGCACTCTTCAAGACCTTGTAATTATCAGCATCCTCCTCTCTAACAGTGAGGAGCTTATCTCTACCTTTGTCAGCAAAGGAGAGCCACAAGATTGCTGCCCACTGCTCCTGAGGGACCTTCTGTACTTTACAGGCCCTCTCTAAAGCAGTTATCCATTTGTGGATATCATCCCCACTCTGGTAGGGAGGGACAATCTTGCTCAGGTTCCTATGGTCATAGGACCTTTCCCTGTCTCTAGGGACATGGCTGCCACCATGGGACTCTAGTCCCAACTTTCTTCTCTCTCTAAGGAGATCTAGGGATTCCCTATCTAAAGCCAATTGCTTTTTTCTGATCTCCAGCTGAGTTTCCTCATACTGTACCAGTCTGGTTCTCCTCTCATGAGAGGATTCCCTCCTGTGAGATGAGACAGAGCTCCCTATAGAGGTGCCAGAGTGGTTAGACTCCTGAGAAGGAGATCTAGACTTCCTGGGCACACTCTTAATCCTTCCTGGGGAGACAAAGAGGGCATCATCTTGATCATCCTCATCATCATCCACAGGAGGGATTTGGTTTTCCAGGTCAGGGTCATTGTCACCCTCCTGGCCAGTTTCAGAGGGGGGGCTGGGGGTATTGGTACCCCTAGCGTCCTCCTCTTCTCCTGCCCCACCCTCAGCTCCTACCCCTTCAGTCCCTACAGGCTTACTAAGGTCATAAGCCACCAACAACTCCTTGAGGTGTTGGGTGGTGGGGCTTTGGCCTGTCCTTAATTTTCTCAAGTTACATAAAGCTCTCAATTCCAAGAATGGGAGTGTATCATACTTGGAGGGTGGAAGCTCAATGGCTTCCTGCAAGGATTCTTTGGATCCTGCCCTTAAAGACATTACTAGTGTGGTGTGGTGTATGCACTACCTACTCTAGTGTGGCCTACTAAACTCTCTTGAGTTGTAGAAAGGGTTGTGCTATCCCTTAACACACAACTCTAAGTTCAGTAGAACTTACTGTTATTCTAAGCTTAAATTATATGTACCTTAGGTACCTTTAGTGGTTTTCAGTTGATCAATTCAATTGAGATTATCTGGTAAAACAATAGCAAGCTGGAATCCCACACGCTGCACACCAATGTGAGAAGTTGGCCTGGCATATGCTGTCCACTAATTATAGTGGGCACCTTGCACCAGTCCAAACAACCCCTTATTGGAGATAGGTTAAAGACAACCTTATTGAAAGCTATCCTAGTGGTAGCTATGGAGAGCAGCCTTCAGGCTAAGTCTTGAAGGAATGTAAAGCAGCTTGTTTTACCAGTCTATAATCTCTTGAGTGACCAAATGAAAGAGCACCACACCAGGTATATATTCAAAATATATGTATTTATTGCTAAACACACCCCTCTAGTCTCTTTATGAGGCTAGAGTTCGAAGTACATAAGTTATAAGATATTAAATCACAGTAATAGCACAAATACACGTTTGGGCCCTAGGGGCGTACCAAACCATATACCAATAAAGTGGTATGCGAACCACGACTGAACTAGACACTAGGCCTAGAGCCTCTAGAAGTGCTTGGACCACAAGGAACCACCCAAGGTAGTGACACAGGGGACCCACGGGAGACGCGTGCAGTGTAAATACACAACCGCGATACGCCGTTAACTTCTATGGAGAAAGTCGGGATCGGGAAAATAGAGGAAAGGGACACTTAAAAGAGGACTAGGACAAAACCCTTTGAGATCTAGGACTTTGAAGAGTCTCTACCCACGGGAGCACCGGAGTACTCGTGTTACCTCACCCAGGGAAGCCGGGTGCATAGGTGCCTTTCGGGGTCGGGTTTCGTCGTCGATTCGAATGGCGATCTGCTGCAAAGTGCTGCTGGCGGCCAAGAGAAAAGTGTCCGGGTGGATCCAAGAGTGGATCGGAGTTCTGGTGAACCTGAAAGCAGAGGGGACAGAGTCTGGGTCACTAGCCAGTGACCAGGAAGGCGATGGACAGATGCCCACCGATGTCGAGTGCTTCAGGTGCGTTGACGGTCGTCTTGACTCTTCAGCCACGAGGTCCGGGAGGCGTTGTCGGCAACCAGGAGCAGGATTCGGGCTGGTACACGATGTCTGTCGAGTGCTGAGGTGTCGGCGACCGGATTGGACCCAACAAGCCTTGGCAACGGCAAGTCTCGATTAAGATGTAGATCGTCGATGGTGCAGACCAGCAAGGTCTGTGGAACTCACCCTGCGAGGGTCAGTGAGGGCAGGCCTGGAGCAACCAGGATGCCAAGTAAGAAAAGGATTGGCCTTCGTTAAGGGCTACTAGCCAACGGGCTAGCGACCGCAAAGGAGCCTCGTGACGCCGCACGTGGAGCTGGCTTACAGGACACTCGTGGAGTGGGGGCCAGTGATCTTCGGTGCAGGTGGTGCTGGAGGCTAGGGCTACTCGGAGCCCAAAGCACGACTTCTTGGGAGACCCAGAAGATGATGCACTTGCAAATGTGCTTGGTGTCCAGGGGTCACGGTCTCAAGTCACCCACGATAGCCACGGGCCTCAGCTTTGCTGGGGACTCAGGGTAGCCTCGGGGAAGTCTGAGAATCCACCTCTGGTGATGCGATGACTTCGGCGTCCGACGGGAGCTTCAGAAATGCGAACCGGACAGATGCTTCTTTGGTGCCTGCCAAGCAGGGGAGTCACTCCTTGACCCCAAGGGAGATTCTTCAGTCCTCTAATCTTGTCGTAGAGCGTCGAAGGTCCAGGATTCAGTTTCAGAGTTTCGTCCAGGTATAATCTAAAGTCCTAAGGACTGGGTTCCTACCTTTATTCTAAAAATAGGGGTTGGACTACTCTGTGGCCCCACCTATGGGTGGGTCAGGGCAGAGGGGTGGCTACACCCCTTTCCTTTGTCCAGTTCACGCCAAAGCAGGGGCTGCAAGCCCCTGATCCGGTTTGAACTGGGGTATGCACAGGGACACCAAATGTGCCCCCAGTGCAGGACTTCAAAGCACCCGAAAGTGCTCCCGCCCAGCCCCAATACACATTATCCTGTCTGGGGAGGTGGTCACACCTCCCTGGGACAGGAAACCTATTGTCCAGGCCTCCCTGCCGGAGTTTCGTCCAGCAGCAGGAGGCCAGACTCGTGTCTGTGGCAGCAGCATCCATTTTGTGATGCCAGGGCTCTGGAAAGAAGTTACCGGACTAGTCAGAGTTAACATGTCTTTCCCTCTAGAAGGGTGGAATGCTACCCCCGCCGCCAGGATTGGCGGGGGGTAGTATTCCAAGATGTTTGACACCAAACACGACATGTTTAGGTGCAGCCATTCCAAAGTTAGCATTTTACCGCGAGGATATAATGCGCTTAAGAGTATATGGTCAGGCTGCACTACAAACAGCATCAGAGATGGTCTCCGAACGCTGCAGAGGGGCCCTGCTCATGCAGGGGCACCCTCTCACATAGGAACCATGCACTCTGCCTTTAGGATTGATAAGGCCTGCCTTAGGAGTGACTTATAGGTTTCTATGTGTGTATGTATTTCGTGATATAGGTAACCTACATCACAGTAAGGGGTGCATGCACCACCTTACCCAGGCTGCAGTAGCAGACCTGTGGTGTCAGTTTGGATGGCCTTCCAGGGGTGGCATAATACATGCTGCAGCCCCTGGCAGGCCTCTGAGGTACCTATGCCCTTGGTACATAGTATACCATATACTAGGGACTTATAAGGGCACTCCAGATCCCAATCAGTGATGTGCCTAAGGCACATGGAAACCATTTTAGAGAGGAAGCAGCTAGGCTGGGGTTCTGATTAGCAGGGCCCCAGCCAGACTAATGTCGAAAAACAGTGAAGCATCAGCAAAAAGTGGGGGTACCCATGTGAAGCAGATCCTACTCTCCTACAAGGTTGATTTGGGTTTGAACTCGGTAGCTGCTAAACGGTCCATACTTACTCCCAATATTTCTCCTGAGCAGTCCGGTTAAATGTCAGTTTCATAAAGGAGTTCCTGCAGTGTTCTCAGGGTATCATTATCCTTGATGGCTAAATAAGAACTGTTCTCATTCATTCCAGAGGACTGACTATTTGTCGTGTCTCCCTCAGTAGATCTATTCCCTTTCAGATGGTGCCACTTTTTAAGTTTAAGCTTCCTAATAAACTTAAAGATATCTATTCTAGTATTGGGGTAGCAGAAGTGATTGGAGGGGCAGAATGAGAGCCCTAGGCAAAGGGTCTTCTTTTCAAAGAGAGAAAGGGGACGTGTGACAAATTAACAATAGTTCTGTTTACCATGTCGTCATCCATCATTGTTGCTTCCTGGCGCCTGCAGCCTTGCTTCCCACTGGCCCCTTGCCCCTTCCTCTTCCTCTTTTGTTTCCTTTGCTGAAGTCGCTTTCTCCACCACTTGTTTCTTCCGTGTTTCTTCCTCTTCCTCTTGCTCGCGGTGTCTGTCTTCCTGTCCGGAGGAGGCGGTACTCGTCTAAAAAAGTAGCTTGTGATCTAACTACTACTTCTCCTCTTGACGATGTGCTTGCTGTTGAGCTTGATAGTTCTGCCTCTGTGTCGCTGCTTGCTACTGATTCAGAGCCGCTTGTGATTCCCAATGTTTGTTCTACCGATTCGCCTCGTGATATTTTTTCATAAAGGTGATCATACTTCCTACTGTAGGTGAGAATCCTCCAACTTTCGTAGTCTGTACAATCTCTGTGAAGCTTCCTTTGTTTGCGAGCCTTTATGTCTTCTTTGTATAGTTTTAGTTTTGTTTTCAGTTCCTCCGTGTATTTCTTAACAGTCTCTTGTTCCTTATGTGTTTTCAAATCGTCTTCTAGTTGTTTAAGTTCTTGAATGATTGCTTCCCTGTCTTCTCAGGCGTACTTGACTAGAATTGTAAGCATTTGTTTCGAGCTTTTTGCTGAATTATCAGCCCATTCCTCCAACATCCTTGGGTTACGTGATTTGTACGATGGCGTTGTATGGAGTCCTCGTGGTACCATATCTTTATCTATATAGTCTTGTAATGATATGGCCTCCCACCATTTAGATGTTTCTGATTTTTTGAGTTTTTCTAACTTTTAAGTTTGTCATGCAGAGTTGTATCTTTCACACTCATTTCATTGAGTGGTTGATTTTTGTTGAGTGCACGTGCAAAGAGGCTTAGGGCCGCCGCCCTTCTTTCTGTTTCTTCCTCCATTGTATACAGCACATTTTAGTCAGAATTTCACTGGTGGGATATGTATGTTTCTCTTAAAAAATTGTGGAGTGCACAGTTGGCTGAATCACCAGGTAAGGGTACCCCCCCTCCCAAACAATAGGAGGTTCCTACTGCCGTCGATTTCCACACTCTAGGCGCGCACGCTTGTGGGCACATTCTCACAATGGTCCCTGAGGTGAATAGAGGGTACGTGATCTTTGATTCTGATCAATGTCACAAAGTTTTGAAGTACGTTCCATGCACCACTGTTCAAATTCGTATACCCGATGGATTCCTACCCTCTTCCAACGGTCCCCGTCAATACAGGTCAATAGGGTGGTACATGTACAACTTGCTCTTCCCACTGTAGTTGGACCACGTCCAGAGAAGGAAATCGGACACAGTAGTGTCCCGCGGGTGCAGGGTGAAGACAGCATGCGTCTTGCAACCCGTCCCAGCTCCCCCCCTCCGGGTTCCAGATACACCTGGGGTTGTCCACAGATGAGCATTGCTTATTATGGAATAATCTACATGGCACAGGAGTTATGTTTATTGAATTACACAGAATTCCTCCATTGTACAAGGTTGCACTTGCTTTGTAAATAATATACCTAGATATTTCAAAATGGATGACATATTTGTAGACGCTCTAAAGCCCGGGGCGCAACATATGTATATAACCGGGTTGCTGTCTCAAGAGGGACTTCTGCAGTCATATTGTGTAAATTATTTAGTTTCAGGAGAACACATTAGTTTGTGTGTTTATCATGTCGTAATACAATGAAGTAATTGGTATTCAGACTGTTTAAAAGTGCACATTCCAAAATGGATGCCTTGTTTACGTACCTATCTTAACCCTCTTTTGTCCTCCTTCTATTTTGGAGATTCTGTATGTAACCAGCCATGTATCTCACATCCAGTGTGTGAGCAAGATTGCAAGACAGTCGAAATGCGTAACTGGATAATACAAACTACCTTTGGAGTACCCCTGAGTGATCGTCTTACTTTATTGTGTGACTGGAATATATATATATATATATATTCACTGAAAAAACCATAGGTTTTAGGGACAGTTATAGTTAGTTGGACATTTCACTCGTACAAAACCATAGAAATTCCAGCGTTATAGTTAGTTCAGCTAACTATAACTCGCGCCCCGCAATGCACTGCTGATGACGTCACATATTACATCACTCATGACATGGTCAGTGACATCACTGATGACATCACTGATGACATCTCAAATTACATCACTGATGACATCACTGATGACATCATCCAGTGACTGTGTGTTTCTGTAAAGTTTAAATATGTTTAATATATATAGGGAAAGGCGTATTGAAGAATGAGTGGGTGTATAAGTGTCTGAATGGATGATTTAGTACGTGAGTGACTGACTCTACAAGTGAGTGATTAAACGTATCTTACTGAATGCATGGGTTAGTGACTAAATTGTGTGAATGTCTGTATCCGTCTGTTTGTTGGTGTGTAAGTGGATGCATGGATTTGCGAATAGCTACATGAGTGTCTATATGGGTTATTGATTGGTTCTCTGAGTATCTGTATGGCTGCCTGAGTGTTTGTGTGGGTGGGGTGTGTGTGACTCTGTACATAGATGTGTGAGTGGGTGATTCACTGGGTGCATGATTTCAAGAGTGCATCTGTGATGGACTGCTTGGGTGGGTGAGTGTGTGTATGGGTGTGTTAGTGAGTGAATGTATATCTCAGTGGTACATGTGCGAGTAACTACATATGTAAAAGGCAGTATATATGTGTGTTAGAGTATTTAAATGGCTATAAGTGAGAGTATGTGATAGTGAGAGTGGCTGTATGGATGCGTGTGTGCTTGTATCAGTTATTGTATGAGCGTAAGAATGTGCTAGTATTTGTATGAGTAAGTGAGCTAGTGTGTGTATAACTGTATAGGTGAGTAAATGGGTGTGATTAATTTTTTGCATGACTGACTAGGTGTGTGAGTACCTCTATGGATGAGTGGCGGTGTGTGAGTGTTTATATAGGTGCATGAGTGCATATGATAGTCCTGTACTGAGTGACTGTAAGTATGAGTGACTGTACGGGTGAGTGAATGGATGTGTGTGTAGACCTAAGAATCAGTGAGTGGGTATGTCGTTTTTGGTGTTGGAGTGTCTATGGTTTTGAGAATGGCAGTCTGTAATTTAGAGTGGGTGTATCAAAAGTTATATTAGGGTGTGAGAAGATGCATGAAATTATCACATGGATGATGTCATCAGTGATGTCATTTGAGATGTCATGAGTGATGTCATCAGTGATGTCACTGACCATGTCATGAGTGATGTAATATGTGACGTCATCAGCAGTGCATTGCGGGCGTGAGTTATAGTTAGCTGAACTAACTATAACGGGGGAATTTCTATGGTTTTGTACGAGTGAAATGTCCAACTAACTATAACTGTCCCTAAAACCTATAGTTTTTTCAGTGAATTTCAAAGGTTTTTTAAATGCTAATTTCTAACTATAACGTGTCTGAAACCTATGGTTTTTTCAGTGAATTTCAAAGGTTTTTTAAATGCTAATTTCTAACTATAACGTGTCTGAAACCTATGTTTTTTTCAGTGAATTTCAAAGGTTTTTTAAATGCTAGTTTCTAACTATGCCTACAGAGGTAGGACATGTGAAGAAAGAAGAAAAACGCACAGAAAGAAGCAAAAGATGTGCAGAAAGAACCAACAGAGGAGCAGAAAGAGGCCTTGTTGCAAAATCATCCTGTGCCCACAACTTTTTCAGACGGGTACTGGTGGTAACTGACTCTGACTAACCAGAGCCAGTGCTATGCTAAAAGACACTTAGAATACAGTGAAAACACCTACATACACTAGGGAACACAATTCGTTGGGGTACCCCTGTGATTAGCATTCCCTCCTCTGCAAGTCCCTAGTACATAATAGGGCAGGGGGATTAAAACTACCTCTTAAAACGCGCTACAGGGCGCGTTTGCACAGTGGTAAAGGGAGGGGGGGCCTGAGGTGACATGTCTGCAAGCGCGCCCCGTGGCGCGTTTTAAGTTGCGGGATTAAGTCCCCTTGAATCCTGAGGGTCCCTGGGGCCCAACTAGCCCCCAGGAACCTACAGTTAGGACCACAGAGCTGAGTTGCAGAGAGGCGTTCCGAGGCCACGCACCTTTTTCACCTCTCTGCAACGCAACTCTGTTGTGCTTACTGAAGGTACCTGGTGGGCTAGTTGGCCCCCAGGGTCCCTCAGGATTCAAAGGGAATTAATTCCCCAACTTAAAACGCACCACAGGGCGTGTTTGCGCACATGTCACCTGAGGCCCCGCCCCCTCCCTTCACCACTGTGCAATCGCGCCCCGTGGAGCGTTTTAAGTTGGGGGATTAGGTCACCTTGAATCCTGAGGGTCCCTGGGGCCCAACTAGCCCACCAGGTACTTCCAGTAAGCACCACAGGCCTGCGTTGCAACGCCTGTAACAAATTGTGCAGTTGTGTTTAGGTAGTGAAGAGGGTTGTGCTGGGGGTAGTATTTTAGGGTTTAGGGTAGTGCAGTGGTGTTTGTGTAGTGTAGGGGGTCATGCTGGGGGTAGATTTAGGGTTTAGGGTAGTGCAGTGGTGTTTGGGTAGTGTAGGGAGTCGTGCTGGGGGAGTGTTTTAGGGTTTAGGGTAGTGCAGTGCTGTTTGGGTAGTGTAGGGGGTCATGCTGGGGGTAGTGTTTTAGGGTTTAGGGTAGTGCAGTGGTGTTTGGGTAGTGTAGGGGGTCGTGATGGGGGTAGTGATTTAGGGTAGTGCATTGGTGTTTGGGTAGTGTAGGGGGTACTGCTGGGGGTAGTGTTTTAGGGTTTAGGGTAGAGCAATGGTGTTTGTGTAGTGTAGGGGCTCATGCGGGGGTAGTGTTTGAGGGTTTAGGGCAGTGCAGTCGTGTTCGGGTAGTGTAGGGGGTCGTGCTGGGGGTAGTGTTCTAGGGTTTAGGGCAGTCCAGTGGTGTTCGGGCAGTATAGGGGGTCGTGCTGGGGGTGGTGTTTTAGGGTTTAGGGCAGTGCAGTGGTGTTCGGGCAGTGTAGGGGGTCGTGCTGGGGGTGGTGTTTCAGGGTTTAGGGCAGTGCAGTGGTGTTCGGGCAGTGTAGGGGGTCGTTCAGGGGGTGGTGTTTCAGGGTTTAGGGCAGTGCTGTGGTGTTCGGGCAGTGTAGGGGGTCGTGCAGGGGTGGTGTTTCAGGGTTTAGGGCAGTGGTGTTCGGGCAGTGTAGGGGGTCGTGCTCGAGGTGGTGTTTCAGGGTTTGGGGCAGTGCAGTGGTGTTCGAGCAGTAAAGGGGGTCGTGCTGGGGGTGGTGTTTCAGAGTTTAGGGCATTGCAGTGTTGTTCGGGCAGTGTAGGGGGCAGTGCACGGGGTGGTGTTTCAGGGTTTAGGGCAGTGCAGTGGTGTTCGGGCAGTGTAGGGGGTGGTGCAGGGGGTGGTGTTTCAGGGTTTAGGGCAGTAGTGTTCGGGCAGTGTAGGGGGTCGTGCAGGGGGTGGTGTTTCAGGTTTTAGGGCAGTGCAGTGGTGTTCGGGCAGTGTAGGGGGTCCTGCTGGGGCTGGTGTTTCAGGGTTTAGGGCTGTACAGTGGTGTTCGGGCAGTGTAGGGGGTCGTGCTGGGGCTGGTGTTTCAGGGTTTAGGGCAGTGCAGTGGTGTTTGGGCAGTGTAGGGGGTCATGCTGGGGCTGGTGTTTCAGGGTTTAGGGCAGTGCAGTGGTGTTCGGGCAGTGTAGGTGGTGGTGCTGGGGCTGGTGTTTCAGGGTTTAGGGCAGTACAGTGGTGTTCGGGCAGTGTAGGGGGTCATGCTGGGGCTGGTGTTTCAGGGTTTAGGGCAGTGCAGAGGTGTTCGGGCAGTGTAGGGGGTCTTGCTGGGGCTGGGGTTTCAGGGTTTAGGGCAGTGCAGTGGTGTTCGGGCAGTGTAGGGGGTGGTGCTGGGGGTGGTGTTTCAGGGTTTAGGGCAGTGCAGTTGTGTTCGGGCAGTGTAGGGGGTCGTGCTGGGGCTAGTGTTTCAGGGTTTAGGGCAGAGCAATGGTGTTCAGGCAGTGTAGGGGGTTGTGCTGGAGGTGGTGTTTCAGGGTTTAGGGCAGTGCAGTGGTGTTCGGGCAGTGTAGGGGGTCTTGCTGGGGGTGGTGTTTCAGGGTTTAGGGCAGTGGTGTTCGGGCAGTGTAGGGGGTCGTGCTGGGGGTGGTGTTTCAGGGTTTAGGGCAGTGCAGTGGTGTTCGGGCAGTGTAGGGGGTGGTGCAGGGGGTGGTGTTTCGGGGTTTAGGGCAGTGCAGTGGTGTTTGGGCAGTGTAGGGGTCGTGCTGGGGGTGGTGTTTCAGGGTTTAGGGCAGTGCAGTGGTGTTCCGGCAGTGTAGGGGGTCGTGCAGGGGGTGGTGTTTCAGGGTTAACGGCAGTGCAGTGGTGTTTGGGCAGTGTAGGGTGTCGTGCTGAGGGGTGGTGTTTCAGGGTTTAGGGCAGTGCAGTGGTGTTCAGGCAGTGTAGGGGGTCGTGCAGGGGTGGTGTTTCAGGGTTTAGGGCAGTGCAGTGGTGTTTGGGCAGTGTAGGGGGTCGTGCAGGGGTGGTGTTTCAGGGTTTAGGGCAGTGCAGTGGTGTTCGGCCAGTGTAGGTGGTCTTGCTGGGGGTAGTGTTTCAGGGTTTAGTGCAGTGGTGTTCGGGCAGTGTAGGGGGCTTGCTGGGGGTGGTGTTTCAGGGTTTAGGGCAGTGCAGTGGTGTTCGGGCAGTGTAGGGGGTCTTGCTGGGGCTGGTGTTTCAGGGTTTAGGGCAGTGCAGTGGTGTTCGGGCAGTGTAGGGGGTCGTGCTGGGGCTGGTGTTTGAGGGTTTAGGGCAGTGCAGTGGTGTTCGGGCAGTGTAGGGGGTCGTGCTGGGGCTGGTGTTTCAGGGTTTAGGGCAGTGCAGTGGTTTTCGGGCAGTGTAGGCTGTCGTGCTGGGACTGGTGTTTCAGGGTTTAGGGCAGTGCAGTGGTGTTCGGGCAGTGTACGGGGTTGTGCTGGGGCTGGTGTTTCAGGGTTTAGGACAGTGCAGTGGTGTTCGGGCAGTGTAGGGGGTCGTGCTGGGGGTGGTGTTTCAGGGTTTAGGGCAGTGCAGTGGTGTTCGGGCAGTGTAGGGGGTCGTGCTGGGGCTGGTGTTTCAGGGTTTAGGGCAGTGCAGTGGTGTTTGGTGTTTCAGGGTTTAGGACAGTGCAGTGGTGTTCGGGCAGTGTAGGGGGTCGTGCTGGGGGTGGTGTTTCAGGGTTTAGGGCAGTGCAGTGGTGTTCGGGCAGTGTAGGGGGTCGTGCTGGGGCTGGTGTTTCAGGGTTTAGGGCAGTGCAGTTGTGTTCGTGCAGTGTAGGGGTCGTGCTGGGGATGGTGTTTCAGGGTTTTGGGCAGAGCAGTGGTGTTCGGGCAGTGTAGGGGGTCGTGCTGGGGGTGGTGTTTCAGGGTTTAGGGCAGTGCAGTGGTGTTCGGGCAGTGTAGGGGGTCTTGCTGGGGGTGGTGTTTCAGGGTTTAGGGCAGTGGTGTTCGGGCAGTGTAGGGGGTCTTGCTGATGGTGGTGTTTCAGGGTTTAGGGCAGTGGTGTTCGGGCAGTGTAGGGGGTCGTGCTGGGGGTGGTGTTTCAGGGTTTAGGGCAGTGCAGTGGTGTTCGGGCAGTGTAGGGGGTGGTGCAGGGGTGGTGTTTCAGGGTTTAGGGCAGTGCAGTGGTGTTTGAGCAGTGTAGGGGGTCGTGCTGGGGGTGGTGTTTCAGGGTTTAGGGCAGTGCAGTGGTGTTCGGGCAGTGTAGGGTGTCGTGCTGAGGGGTGGTGTTTCAGGGTTTAGGGCAGTGCAGTGGTGTTTGGGCAGTGTAGGGGTCGTGCAGGGGTGGTGTTTCAGGGTTTAGGGCAGTGCAGTGGTGTTCGGCCAGTGTAGGTGGCCTTGCTGGGGGTGGTGTTTCAGCGTTTAGTGCAGTGGTGTTCGGGCAGTGTAGGGGGTCGTGCTGGGGGTGGTGTTTCAGGGTTTAGGGCAGTGCAGTGGTGTTCCGGCAGTGTAGGGGGTCGTGCAGGGGGTGGTGTTTCAGGGTTTAGGGCAGTGCAGTGGTGTTTGGGCAGTGTAGGGGGTCGGGCTGGGGGTGGTGTTTCAGGGTTTAGGGCAGTGCAGTGGTGTTGGGGCAGTGTAGGGTGTCGTGCTGAGGGGTGGTGTTTCAGGGTTTAGGGCAGTGCAGTGGTGTTCGGGCAGTGTAGGGGGTCGTGCAGGGGGTGGTGTTTCAGAGTTTAGGGCAGTGCAGTGGTGTTTGGGCAGTGTAGGGGGTCGTGCAGGGGTGGTGTTTCAGGGATTAGGGCAGTGCAGTGGTGTTCGGCCAGAGTAGGTGGTCTTGCTGTGGGTGGTGTTTCAGGGTTTAGTGCAGTGGTGTTCGGGCAGTGTAGGGGTCTTGCTGGGGGTGGTGTTTCAGGGTTTAGGGCAGTGCAGTGGTGTTCGGGCAGTGTAGGGGGTCTTGCTGGGGCTGGTGTTTCAGGGTTTAGGGCAGTGCAGTGGTGTTCGGGCAGTGTAGGGGGTCGTGCTGGGGCTGGTGTTAGAGGGTTTAGGGCAGTGCAGTGCTGTTCGGGCAGTGTAGGGGGTCATGCTGGGGCTGGTGTTTCAGGGTTTAGGGCAGTGCAGTGGTTTTCGGGCAGTGTAGGCGGTCGTGCTGGGACTGGTGTTTCAGGGTTTAGGGCAGTGCAGTGGTGTTCGGGCAGTGTACGGGGTTGTGCTGGGGCTGGTGTTTCAGGGTTTAGGACAGTGCAGTGGTGTTCGGGCAGTGTAGGGGTCGTGCTGGGGGTGGTGTTTCAGGGTTTAGGGCAGTGCAGTGGTGTTCGGGCAGTGTAGGGGGTCGTGCTGGGGCTGGTGTTTCAGGGTTTAGGGCAGTGCAGTGGTGTTCGGGCAGTGTAGGGGTCGTGCTGGGGATGGTGTTTCAGGGTTTTGGGCAGAGCAGTGGTGTTCGGGCAGTGTAGGGGTCGTGCTGGGGGTGGTGTTTCAGGGTTTAGGGCAGTGCAGTGGTGTTCGGGCAGTGTAGGGGTCTTGCTGGGGTGGTGTTTCAGGGTTTAGGGCAGTAGTGTTCGGGCAGTGTAGGGGGTCTTGCTGGGGGTGATGTTTCAGGGTTTAGGGCAGTGCAGTGGTGTTCGGGCAGTGTAGGGGGTCTTGCTGGGGGTAGTGTTTCAGGGTTTAGGGCAGTGCAGTGGTGTTCATGCAGTGTAGGGGGTCTTGCTGGGGGTGGTGTTTCAGGATTTAGGGCAGTGCAGTAGTGTTCGGGCAGTGTAGGGGGTCGTGCAGGGGGTGGTGTTTCAGTGTTTAGGGCAGTGCAGTGGTGTTCGGGCAGTGTAGGGGGTCGTGCTGGGGGTGGTGTTTCAGGGTTTAGGGCAGTGCAGTGGTGTTCGTGCAGTGTAGGGGGTCGTGCAGGGGGTGGTGTTTCAGGGTTTAGGGCAGTGCAGTGGTGTTCGGGCACTGTAGGGGGTCGTGCTGGGGCTGGTGTTTCAGGGTTTAGGGCAGTGCAGTGGTGTTCGGGCAGTGTAGGGAGTCTTGCTGGGGGTGGTGTTTCAGGGTTTAGAGCAGTGGTTTTCTGGCAGTGTAGGGGGTCTTGCTGGGGGTGATGTTTCAGGGTTTAGGGCAGTGCAGTGTGTAGGAAGGTGGAATCTGACTATATGGTTGCCCCCACTTTTTTATGGTGTTTTGCTGGTTTATGACTTAGTTGGACTGGGATCCTGCTATTCAGGGCCCCAGTCTATCTGCTTTCTCTGTAAAATGGTTTCCATGTGCCTTAGGCACATCACTGATTGGAATCTGGAGTGCCCTTATAAGTCCCTAGTATATGGTATACTATGTACCAAGGGCTTAGGTACCTCAGAGGCCTACCAGGGGCTGCAGCATGTATTATGCCACCCCTGGAAGGCCATCCAAACTGACACCACAGGTCTGCTACTGCAGCCTGAGTAAGGTGGTGCATGCACCCCTTACTGTGATATAGGTTACCTATATCACTAAATACATACACACATATAAACCTATAAGTCACTCCTAAGGCAGGCCTTATCAATCCTGAAGGCAGAGTGCATGGTTCCTATGTGAGAGGGTGCCCCTGCATGAGCAGGGCCCCTCTGCAGCGTTCGGAGACCATCTCTGATGCTGTTTGTAGTGCAGCCTGACCATATACTCTTAAGCGCATTATATCCTCGCGGTAAAATGCTAACTTTGGAATGGCTGCACCTAAACATGTCGTGTTTGGTGTCAAACATCTTGGAATACTACCCCCCGCCAATTCTGGCGGCGGGGGTAGCATTCCACCCTTCTAGAGGGAAAGACATGTTAACTCTGACTAACCCGGTAACTTCTTTCCAAAGCCCTGGCATCACAAAATGGATGCTGCTGCCACAGACACGAGTCTGGCCTCCTGCTGCTGGACGAAACGTGCAAAAGAAACAATTGATGGACGGAATGCTGGACAATGCAAACATTCACCCCCAGTCACAAGGATCTGGGTTAAATCCATCATTCTTTTGCTCACCACACCACCCCAGTTTGGCCCCAGCCATATGCAAATCAGTCTTGACCCTGTTCCTTGTGGGAACAGTCCAGCCCGAACTGCCAAGCCAGGTCCTCCCTGGACCGGAAACAAGCATCCTAGGACCGGTTTCAGGGCATCACCCTTCTTCAGCCAGGCTAGCTTGAATCCAGTGGTGTAGTGAGCACGGGACCCACGTCTGGGCATACCCTTCCCACTTAGGGCGACAAATGCAAAAGAAACAATTGATGGACGGAATGCTGGACAATGCAAACATTCACCCCCAGTCACAAGGATCTGGGTTAAATCCATCATTCTTTTGCTCACCACAGCACCCCAGTTTGGCCCCAGCCATATGCAAATCAGTCTTGACCCTGTTCCTTGTGGGAACAGTCCAGCCCGAACTGCCAAGCCAGGTCCTCCCTGGACCGGAAACAAGCATCCTAGGACCGGTTTCAGGGCATCACCCTTCTTCAGCCAGGCTAGCTTGAATCCAGTGGTGTAGTGAGCACGGGACCCACGTCTGGGCATACCCTTCCCACTTAGGGCGACAAATGCAAAAGAAACAATTGATGGACGGAATGCTGGACAATGCAAACATTCACCCCCAGTCACAAGGATCTGGGTTAAATCCATCATTCTTTTGCTCACCACACCACCCCAGTTTGGCCCCAGCCATATGCAAATCAGTCTTGACCCTGTTCCTTGTGGGAACAGTCCAGCCCGAACTGCCAAGCCAGGTCCTCCTGGACCGGAAACAAGCATCCTAGGACCGGTTTCAGGGCATCACCCTTCTTCAGCCAGGCTAGCTTGAATCCAGTGGTGTAGTGAGCACGGGACCCACGTCTGGGCATACCCTTCCCACTTAGGGCGACAAATGCAAAAGAAACAATTGATGGACGGAATGCTGGACAATGCAAACATTCACCCCCAGTCACAAGGATCTGGGTTAAATCCATCATTCTTTTGCTCACCACACCACCCCAGTTTGGCCCCAGCCATATGCAAATCAGTCTTGACCCTGTTCCTTGTGGGAACAGTCCAGCCCGAACTGCCAAGCCAGGTCCTCCCTGGACCGGAAACAAGCATCCTAGGACCGGTTTCAGGGCATCACCCTTCTTCAGCCAGGCTAGCTTGAATCCAGTGGTGTAGTGAGCATGGGACCCACGCCTGGGCATACCCTTCCCACTTAGGGCGACAAATGCAAAAGAAACAATTGATGGACGGAATGCTGGGCAATGCAAACATTCACCCCAGTCACAAGGATCTGGGTTAAATCCATCATTCTTTTGCTCACCACACCACCCCAGTTTGGCCCCAGCCATATGCAAATCAGTCTTGACCCTGTTCCTTGTGGGAACAGTCCAGCCCGAACTGCCAAGCCAGGTCCTCCTGGACCGGAAACAAGCATCCTAGGACCGGTTTCAGGGCATCACCCTTCTTCAGCCAGGCTAGCTTGAATCCAGTGGTGTAGTGAGCACGGGACCCACGTCTGGGCATACCCTTCCCACTTAGGGCGACAAATGCAAAAGAAACAATTGATGGACGGAATGCTGGACAATGCAAACATTCACCCCCAGTCACAAGGATCTGGGTTAAATCCATCATTCTTTTGCTCACCACACCACCCCAGTTTGGCCCCAGCCATATGCAAATCAGTCTTGACCCTGTTCCTTGTGGGAACAGTCCAGCCCGAACTGCCAAGCCAGGTCCTCCTGGACCGGAAACAAGCATCCTAGGACCGGTTTCAGGGCATCACCCTTCTTCAGCCAGGCTAGCTTGAATCCAGTGGTGTAGTGAGCACGGGACCCACGTCTGGGCATACCCTTCCCACTTAGGGCGACAAATGCAAAAGAAACAATTGATGGACGTGGGTCCCTTGCTCACTTTGCCACTGGATTCAAGCAAGCCTGGCTGATGACGGCTGGAATGCCAGAAACCGGTCCTAGGATGCTTGTTTCCGGTCCAGGGAAGACATGGCTTGGCAGTTCGGGCTGGACTGTTCCCATGAGGCACAGGGTCAGACTGATTTGCATATGGCCATGTCTGAACTGGGGTGGTGGAGTGAGCTAAAGAATGATGATGGATTAAACCCAGATCAGTTGACTGGGGGTGAGTGTTTGATTGGCTCAAACGTTCCGTCCATCATCCCCTTTTGTATCGCTTTGTTTGCCCTAAGTTGGCGGGGGTATGCCCAGACGTGGGTCCCTTGCTCACTTTGCCACTGGATTCAAGCAAGCCTGGCTGATGACGGCTGGAATGCCAGAAACCGGTCCTAGGATGCTTGTTTCGGTCCAGGAAGACATGGCTTGGCAGTTCGGGCTGGACTGTTCCCATGAGGCACAGGGTCAGACTGATTTGCATATGGCCATGTCTGAACTGGGGTGGTGGAGTGAGCTAAAGAATGATGATGGATTAAACCCAGATCAGTTGACTGGGGGTGAGTGTTTGATTGGCTCAAACGTTCCGTCCATCATCCCCTTTTGTATCGCTTTGTTTGCCCTAAGTTGGCGGGGGTATGCCCAGACGTGGGTCCCTTGCTCACTTTGCCACTGGATTCAAGCAAGCCTTGCTGATGACGGCTGGAATGCCAGAAACCGGTCCTAGGATGCTTGTTTCCGGTCCAGGGAAGACATGGCTTGGCAGTTCGGGCTGGACTGTTCCCATGAGGCACAGGGTCAGACTGATTTGCATATGGCCATGTCTGAACTGGGGTGGTGGAGTGAGCTAAAGAATGATGATGGATTAAACCCAGATCAGTTGACTGGGGGTGAGTGTTTGATTGGCTCAAACGTTCCGTCCATCATCCCCTTTGTATCGCTTTGTTTGCCCTAAGTTGGCGGGGGTATGCCCAGACGTGGGTCCCTTGCTCACTTTGCCACTGGATTCAAGCAAGCCTGGCTGATGACGGCTGGAATGCCAGAAACCGGTCCTAGGATGCTTGTTTCCGGTCCAGGGAAGACATGGCTTGGCAGTTCGGGCTGGACTGTTCCCATGAGGCACAGGGTCAGACTGATTTGCATATGGCCATGTCTGAACTGGGGTGGTGGAGTGAGCTAAAGAATGATGATGGATTAAACCCAGATCAGTTGACTGGGGGTGAGTGTTTGATTGGCTCAAACGTTCCGTCCATCATCCCCCTTTGTATCACTTTGTTTGCCCTAAGTTGGCGGGGGTATGCCCAGACGTGGGTCCCTTGCTCACTTTGCCACTGGATTCAAGCAAGCATGGCTGATGACGGCTGGAATGCCAGAAACCGGTCCTAGGATGCTTGTTTCCGGTCCAGGGAAGACATGGCTTGGCAGTTCGGGCTGGACTGTTCCCATGAGGCACAGGGTCAGACTGATTTGCATATGGCCATGTCTGAATAGGGGTGGTGGAGTGAGCTAAAGAATGATGATGGATTAAACCCAGATCAGTTGACTGGGGGTGAGTGTTTGATTGGCTCAAACGTTCCGTCCATCATCCCCTTTTGTATCGCTCTGGACGAAACTCCGGCAGGGGAGGCCTGGACAATAGGTTTCCTGTCCCAGGGAGGTGTGACCACTTCCCCAGACAGGATAATGTGTATTGGGGCTGGGCGGGAGCACCATCTGTGTGCTTTGAAGTCCTGCACTGGGGACACATTTGGTGTCCCTGTGCATACCCCAGTTCAAACCGGATCAGGGGCTTCCAGCCCCTGCTTTGGCGCGAACTGGACAAAGGGAAAGGGGTGTAGCCACCCCTCTGCCCTGACCCACCCATAGGTGGGGCCACAGAGTAGTCCAACCCCTATCTTTAGTATAAAGATAGGAACCCAGTCCTTAGGACTTTAGATTATCCCTGGACGAAACTCTGAAACTGAATCCTGGACCTTCGACGCTCTACTCACGATTAGAGGACAGAAGAATCTCCCTTGGGGTCAAGGAGTGACTCCCCTGCTTGGCAGGCACCAAAGAAGCATCTGTCCGGTTTGCATTTCTGAAGCTCCCGTCAGACGCCGAAGTCATCGCATCACCAGAGGTGGATTCTCAGACTTCCCCGAGGCTACCCTGAGTCCCCAGCAAAGCTGAGGCCCGTGGCTATCGTGGGTGACTTGAGACCGTGACCCCTGGACACAGAGCACATTTGCAAGTGCATCATCTTCTGGGTTTCCCAAGAAGTCGTGCTTTGGGCTCCGAGTAGCCCTAGCCTCCAGCACCACCTGCACCGAAGATCACTGGCCCCCGCTCCACGAGTGTCCTGTAAGCCAGCTCCACGTGCGGTGTCACGAGGCTCCTTTGCGGTCGCTAGCCCGTTGGCTAGTAGCCCTTAACGAAGGCCAATCCTTTTCTATCTTGGCATCCTGATTGCTCCAGGCCTGCCCTCAATTACCCTCGCTGGGTGAGTTCCACAGACCTTGCTGGTCTGCATCATCGACGATCTACATCTTCACCGAGACTTGCCGTTGCCAAGGCTTGTTGGGTCCAATCCGGTCGCCGACACCTCAGCACTCGACAGACATCGTGTAACAGCCCGAATCCTGCTCCTGGTCGCCGACAACGCCTCCTGGACCTCATGGCTGAAGAGTCAAGATGACCGTCAACGCACCTGAAGCACTCGACATCGGTGGGCATCTGTCCATCGCCTTCCTGGTCACTGGCTAGTGACCCAGACTCTGTCCCCTCTGCTTTCAGGTTCTTCAGAACTCCGATCCACTCTTGGATCCACCCGGACACTTTTCTCTTGGCCGCCAGCAGCACTTTGCAGCAGATCGCCATTCGAATCGACGAAGAAACCCGACCCCGAAAGGCACCTATGCACCCGGCTTCCCTGGGTGAGGTAACACGAGTACTCCGGTGCTCCCGTGGGTAGAGACTCTTCAAAGTCCTAGATCTCAATGGGTTTTGTCCTAGTCCTCTTTTAAGTGTCCCTTCTCTCTAATTTCCCGATCCCGACTTTCTCCATAGAAGTCAACGGCGTATCGCGGTTGTGTATTTACACTGCACGCGTCTCCCGTGGGTCCCCTGTGTCACTACCTTGGGTGGTTCCTTGTGGTCCAAGCACTTCTAGAGGCTCTAGGCCTAGTGTCTAGTTCAGTCGTGGTTCGCATACCACTTTATTGGTATATGGTTTGGTACGCCCCTGGGGCCCAAACGTGTATTTGTGCTATTACTGTGATTAAATAACTTCTAACTTATGTACTTTTAACTCTAGCCTCATAAAGAGACTAGAGGGGTGTGTTTAGCAATAAATACATATATTTTGAATATATACCTGGTGTGGTACTCTTTCATTTGGTCACTCAAGAGATTATAGACTGGTAAAACAAGCTGCTTTACATTCCTTCAAGACTTAGCCTGAAGGCTGCTCTCCATAGCTACCACTAGGATAGCTTTCAATAAGGTTGTCTTTAACCTATCTCCTATAAGGGGTTGTTTGGACTGGTGCAAGGTGCCCACTATAATTAGTGGACAGCATATGCCAGGCCAACTTCTCACATTGGTGTGCAGCGTGTGGGATTCCAGCTTGCTATTGTTTTACCAGATAATCTCAATTGAATTGATCAACTGAAAACCACTAAAGGTACCTAAGGTACATATAATTTAAGCTTAGAATACAGTAAGTTCTACTGAACTTAGAGTTGTGTGTTAAGGGATAGCACAACCCTTTCTACAACTCAAGAGAGTTTAGTAGGCCACACTAGAGTAGGTAGTGCATACACCACACCACACTAGTAATGTCTTTAAGGGGAGGATCCAAAGAATCCTTGCAGGAAGCCATTGAGCTTCCACCCTCCAAGTATGATACACTCCCATTCTTGGAATTGAGAGCTTTATGTAACTTGAGAAAAATAAGGACAGGCCAAAGTCTCACCACCCAACACCTCAAGGAGTTGTTGGTGGCTTATGACCTTAGTAAGCCCGTGGGGACTGAAGGGGTAGGAGCTGAGGGTGGGGCAGGAGAAGAGGAGGAGGCCAGGGGTACCAATACCCCCAGCCCCCCTCTGAGACTGGCCAGGAGGGTGACAATGACCCTGACCTGCATAACCCAATCCCTCCTGTGGAAGATGATGAGGATGATCAGGATGATGCCCTCTTTGTCCCCCAGGAAGGATTAAGAGTGTGCCCAGGAAGTCTAGATCTCCTTCTCAGGAGTCTAACCACTCTGGCACCTCCATAGGGAGCTCTATCTCCTCTCACAGGAGGGAATCCTCTCATGAGAGAAGAGCCAGACTGGTCCAGTATGAGGAGACTCAGCTGGAAATCAGAAAAAAGCAATTGGCTTTAGATAGGGAATCCCTAGATCTCCTTAGGGAGAGAAGAAAGTTGGGACTAGAGTCCCATGGTGGCAGCAATATCCCTAGAGATAGGGACAGGTCTTATGACCATAGAAACCTAAACAAGATTGTCCCTCCCTACCAGAGTGGGGATGACATCCACAAATGGATAACTGCACTGGAGAGGGCCTGTAAAGTTCAGAAGGTCCCCCAGAGGCAGTGGGCAGCAATCTTGTGGCTCTCCTTTGCAGACAAAGGTAGAGACAAGCTCCTCACTGTAAGAGAAGAGGATGCTGACAACTACACAGTCTTGAAGAGTGCTCTGATAGATGGGTTTGGCCTAACCACTGAACAGTATAGGTTGAAGTTCAGAGACACCCAAAAAGCTCAGACTCAAGACTGGGTTGATTTTGTAGATTGTGCTACAAAGGCTCTGGAAGGTTGGATACATGGCAACAAAGTGCATGACTTTTTAGGATTGTACAATTTGATTATGAGGGAGCAGATCCTTAATAATTGTCAAAACCAGCTTTTGCACCAGTATCTGGTGGACTCTGATCTGACCTCTCCCCAAGAATTGGGAAAGAAGGCAGACAAATGGGTCAGAACCAGAGTAAAAACTAGAAATCAGGGCGGTGACCAGAAGAAAGATTCTACTAAGTCCCAAGAGAAAGGTGGGGATAAATCTAAGGATAAGTCCCCTACAGGGCCCCAAAATTCCTCTTCTGGGGGTGGGTCCCAAACTCCTTCCTCTCCTGAAAAGAAACCATATTGCCATGTCTGTAAAAGCCTGGGCACTGGAAAACTGATCCCAGTTGCCCCAGGATTGGCAATAAAGAAAATGTTCCTCCCACAACTACTACCACCCCTCCTGGTACTACCAGTAGTAATCCTCCAGTTGGGAGTAGTGCACCCAAAAAGTTAGGTGCTTTTGCAAGAGGAACAGAGGTGGGCCCTAGTTTAGACAGGGACCCCTCAACAGACTCCTCTGACTCTGATGGTGGTATAGGATTTGCCACCTTTACCATGGGTCCCATAGCATTGGGCAGGTACAGGTTGGAGCCAATAATTAATGGTCAGAAAGCTGTGGCATTTAGGGACACAGGGGCTAGTGTCACCATGGTGGCAGGGAAACTAGTCCCCCTCACCAGCTTTTACCTGAGTTTAAATACCAGGTGACCAACATTGATGGTGTCAGAACAGATCACCCCATGGCCATAGTCAATCTCAGCTGGGAGGGGGTCACAGGCCCAAAAAGAGTGGCAGTGTCCCCAACCCTACCTGTAGATTGCCTGATGGGCAATGATCTGGAAATTTCAGCCTGGGCTGAAGTTGAACACCAAACCCATCTTAGGATGTTGGGCGTCCCTGTAAGAGTTAGTGGGGCTGTGATGGCCACAGCCCCAGCCCGAAGAATTTGGAGAGATGGAGCCTGAAAGAATGGCCCACTCTCCCCAAAAGAGAGCACAAGGGTTGAAGAAAAGTCTTCTTCCCCCAGACAGTAGGTAAGGGTCAGCCTCCTCAGGGAACTGACCCTACCCCTAGTGAAGGAACTGCCACAGAGGTAGTCAGGCCTGGCCTGGCCACACCCCTGATGGCAGAGGACCCTTCCAAGGTGGTACCCCGTCTGGAGCAGGTAACCTGCTCCTCTCTACCCTGCCTCAGCCAGCCCAGAGCTGCAGAGGTCAGGAGGTCAGTGGACCCCCAGGGCCCCCTGTCCAGAGGAACCACCCCATCAGCAGATTAGGGGCACACAGTCTAGTAGCCCTAGCCAGGTGAAAACTCCTCTACACACTGAGGGATCCCCCATGCCTTTATGTAGGGACCTCCCCAGAAGGACTCTGGTAGGCAAGGGCAAACCTGGGACCTGAAGGTTCCAAACCTGCCCTGTCCCTCCAGTAGTCCATCCAAAGGGACCCAACCCCCAGCTGTAGGCAGCCAAAGGTTGACCCTTAGAGCAAAGTGCAACTCAGTCATGGAAAGACAGGCATACATGGTGACCAGTGATCTGAGGAAACTGAGGCCAACATTCCTAGGGCCTCACTTCCCTACTCAGACACCTCACCAGCCTTGTACTTTACCTAAGCACACCACAGGTAGTGATTCCCCATGGTGGAGACCCTCTTATACCCTTAGGGTGAGGGATTGCTTAGTGGACCATAAGACAGGGGCAACCATGCTAGTGCAGGTGCTTCCTGGTATGACCACTTAGTCAATGAAGGCTCAACTGGCCAAGGTTAGCCTTATCTCCTTTCGTTTGGGGGTTATGTAGGAAGGTGGAATCTGACTATATGGTTGCCCCCACTTTTTTATGGTGTTTTTCTGGTTTATGACTTAGTTGGACTGGGATCCTGCTATTCAGGGCCCCAGTCTATCTGCTTTCTCTGTAAAAAGGTTTCCATG
The DNA here is from genome assembly GCA_963921515.1 of Calotriton arnoldi. Taxonomy (NCBI): domain Eukaryota; kingdom Metazoa; phylum Chordata; class Amphibia; order Caudata; family Salamandridae; genus Calotriton; species Calotriton arnoldi. Next base: position 482,941 of record CAWUFW010012483.1, on the reverse strand, counting down.
TGCTTTAGGCACATCTCTGATTGGAAGCTGGAGTGCCCTTATAAGTCCCTAGTATATGGTATACTATGTACCAAGGGCATAGGTACCTCAGAGGCCTACCAGGGGCTGCAGCATGTATTATGCCACCCCTGGAAGGCCATCCAAACTGACACCACAGGTCTGCTACTGCAGCCTGGGTAAGGTGGTGCATGCACCCCTTACAGTGATATAGGTTACCTATATCACTAAATACATACACACATATAAACCTATAAGTCACTCCTAAGGCAGGCCTTATCAATCCTGAAGGCAGAGTGCATGGTTCCTATGTGAGAGGGTGCCCCTGCATGAGCAGGGCCCTCTGCAGCGTTCGGAGACCATCTCTGATGCTGTTTGTAGTGCAGCCTGACCATATACTCTTAAGCGCATTATATCCTCGCGGTAAAATGCTAACTTTGGAATGGCTGCACCTAAACATGTCGTGTTTGGTGTCAAACATCTTGGAATACTACCCCCGCCAATTCTGGCGGCGGGGGTAGCATTCCACCCTTCTAGAGGGAGAGACATGTTAACCCTGGCCTGGCCGGTAACTTCTTTCTAAAGCCTGGCATCACAAAATGGATGCTACTGCCACAGACACAAGTCTGGCCTCCTGCTGCTGGACGAAACTCCAGCAGGGGAGGCCTGGACAATAGGTTTCCTGTCCCAGGGAGGTGTGACCACCTCCCCAGACAGGATAATGTGTATTGGGGCTGGGCGGGAGCACTTTCTGGTGCTTTGAAGTCCTGCACTGGGGGCACATTTGGTGTCCCTAGGCATACCCCAGTTCAAACCGGATCAGGGCTTGCAGCCCCTGCTTTGGCGCGAACTGGACAAAGGGAAAGGGTGTAGCCACCCTCTGCCCTGACCCACCCATAGGTGGGGCCACAGAGTAGTCCAACCCCTATCTTTAGTATAAAGATAGGAACCCAGTCCTTAGGACTTTAGATTATCCCTGGACGAAACTCTGAAACTGAATCCTGGACCTTCGACGCTCTACTCACGATTAGAGGACAGAAGAATCTCCCTTGGGGTCAAGGAGTGACTCCCCTGCTTGGCAGGCACCAAAGAAGCATCTGTCCGGTTCGCATTTCTGAAGCTCCTGTCGGACGCCGAAGTCATCACATCACCAGAGGTGGATTCTCAGACTTCCCCGAGGCTATCCTGAGTCCCCAGCAAAGCTGAGGCCCGTGGCTATCATGGGTGACTTGAGACCGTGACCCCTGGACACCGAGCACATTTGCAAGTGCATCCTCTTCTGTGTCTCCCAAGAAGTCGTGCTTTGGGCTCCGAGTAGCCCTAGCCTCCAGCACCACCTGCACCGAAGATCACTGGCTCCCACTCCACGAGTGTCCTGTAAGCCAGCTCCACGTGCGGCGTCACGAGGCTCCTTCACGGTCGCTAGCCTGTTGGCTAGTAGCCCTTAACGAAGGCCAATCCTTTTCTTACTTGGCATCCTGATTGCTCCAGGCCTGCCCTCACTTACCCTCGCTGGGTGAGTTCCACAGATCTTGCTGGTCTGCTCCATCGACGATCTACATCTTCACCAAGACTTGCCGTTGCCAAGGCTTGTTGGGTCCAATCCGGTCGCCGACACCTCAGCACTCGACAGACATCGTGTACCAGCCCGAATCCTGCTCCTGGTCGCCGACAACACCTCCTGGACCTCGTGGCTGAAGAGTCAAGACAACCGTCAATGCACCTGAAGCACTCGACATCGGTGGGCATCTGTCCATCGCCTTCCTGGTCACTGGCTAGTGACCCAGACTCTGTCCCCTCTGCTTTCAGGTTCTTCAGAACTCCGATCCACTCTTGGATCCACCCGGACACTTTTCTCTTGGCCGCCAGCAGCACTTTGCAGCAGATCGCCATTCGAATCGACGACGAAACCCGACCCCGAAAGGCACCTATGCACCCGGCTTCCCTGGGTGAGGTAACACGAGTACTCCAGTGCTCCCGTGGGTAGAGACTCTTCAAAGTCCTAGATCTCAAAGGGTTTTGTCCTAGTCCTCTTTTAAGTGTCCCTTTTCTCTAATTTCCCGATCACGACTTTCTCCATAGAAGGCAACGGCGTATCGCGGTTGTGTAATTACACTGCACGCGTCTCCCGTGGGTCCCCTGTGTCACTACCTTGGGTGGTTCCTTGTGGTCCAAGCACTTCTAGAGGCTCTAGGCCTAGTGTCTAGTTCAGTCGTGGTTCGCATACCACTTTATTGGTATATGGTTTGGTACGCCCTAGGGCCCAAACGTGTATTTGTGCTATTACTGTGATTTAATAACTTCTAACTTATGTACTTCGAACTCTAGCCTCATAAAGAGACTAGAGGGTGTGTTTAGCAATAAATACATATATTTTGAATATATACCTGGTGTGGTGCTCTTTCATTTGGTCACTCAAGAGATTATAGACTGGTAAAACAAGCTGCTTTACATTCCTTCAAGACTTAGCCTGAAGGCTGCTCTCCATAGCTACCACTAGGATAGCTTTCAATAAGGTTGTCTTTAACCTATCTCCAATAAGGGGTTGTTTGGACTGGTGCAAGGTGCCCACTATAATTAGTGGACAGCATATGCCAGGCCAACTTCTCACAGCATGAACTACACAATGTATCCAGTGCTGAAGGACTCAGCATGGAATGTGAGCCAATGCTAATCCACACAAGTATAGAGACACTCACAGACATATTCACAAGCCGGTGCCAATATCCACTGTCATCAGTAGACATGCCATACATGCTGTTACACACAATTCAAAGTCAGTCAATGACTAATAATGAACAGCATATGCAGTCTTGACGTGAATCCAGACACAACAACACAACTGCACAATATCATCAGCAGGCACACATATTGTCAATGTGGCACACAAAAAGTGCATAAGGTACGTGATCCAAAAGGACTGTAGACAAACGACAATCTGCACTAAAGTTGCACTATGACATGCAGTATGAAGCTAGCACTGCCCAGACACACAACTGAAGTACAACATTTGACATGGAGCTAACACTCCAGCTGCATGGACACACAACAGTGACACAGAAACAACCGACACCACCACCCGGACAAAGCCACACCATTACACCTAAAAGTAACAGCCTCATGCACATAACAACAGGGGATGTCATCGCACGACACAGGTACCAAAGGACTACTATTAAAAACATCCTGAGCCACATGCCACACAGCCTGTAAGGAACAACAAAGCGGACTCTCAACATTCCTCTGCAGACAATGATGCTGGCTGTGCATCACTTGTTGGCCTCTGGTACCATTAGAACCACAAAAGTCTGAGTTTGATGGGTTCCACAGCCAGCCCCATCAAGGTATATCTCACCTGACTTGGATGCCATCATTAGCTTGAGTCAACAGCACCATCAGTTCACCCACACAGCGCAGGACCAGCTTGTGCCCCCGAAAGGCTACCACACCATAGCAGGCCTATCCACACGTGTCAGTTCAATATCACTGCACACGTGTCCTAATTGTGCGCACTGCCAAAACTGCAAACACTTACTGCACATGAAAGCACACGCAATGCTGAACTGTCCATGCCAAATGTGGGTCACCTTCCACTGGTCACAGATGCCATGTCAAACTTAACAGTCAGTGAGCACCAGACCCACATTTGGCTACAGTCCCTCACCAAGCCAACATTCTCCATGTGGACAAGGTCAATGCACCTGTCCTTGGTGGGTACCAACGTAACACACCACACACATCAAATCCACTATCAACATACTCACAACTGTGGAAATATACATGTAACAAAATCACATATGACAGGCCGAACAACATGATCACATACCAGACACAATGTCACAAGTAATGGTGATGACATTTGGCAGATAAGGAGACAAAACATACCCATAGGCAGGGATACAAGTGAAAAGATGATAAGCATGTACAGAATGCCAAGTGTGCCGGTGATGTAATTAACATCCTTGAGTATGCATAGCACACACATGTCCATGTGGACATATACTGTAGTATTTGCTACTGCGAACAATAACATTACATGAAGGCAGTACCAGGTGATACCAAACAGACAACAGTGTGACACATGTGGTGAGTCATGATATTAATGCTGTAATGTTTGTACAATCATGTACTGTATAGTGACATATTGTGTGAGACATGGACATGTGTGTAAATATTGGGATCAGATATGAAATTGGGGCTAAATTTGGGGGTCAGATATGAAATTGGGGATAACTTTGGGGGTGAGATATGAAAATGTGTGTAAATGTGGGCTCACATATGAAATTGTGTAGGAGTAATGTGCCCCATTAGTACTTTCAGTGTGGAATTTGGTGTTAGGTATGAAATTTAGGCTCTCATAACTTACTATAGCCCATTTGATTTCCATCAAGTGCCCTGATACATTGTAAGTGTCCACAGTTCGAAGTACAGATATGACCCATGACATTGACACAGCACGATGTGTCCATTGGTGCCGTAAACGTGCTCAGTCAACACTCTCACGCCCATAGTCAACAATGTCATGCTGCACCATCCCCGTAGCTACCGCCTGGCACCAGCGGTGTGTCACCGCCATGGCCCAAGACACCATGGCGGGATTGATAGGCATATGCACATGGCTAATGGCGTTTGGCATGCTCCGACACCCAGATCCCGGTCACCCATAGCAATGCATGTGCCCGGAATCGCGGTAGCTACCGCCTGCCACCAGCGGTGTGTCACCGCCATGGCCCATGACACCATGGCGGGATTGATAGGCATATGCACATGGCTAATGGCGGTTGGCTTGCTCTGACACCCAGATCCCGGTCACTCATAGCAATGCATGTGCCCGGAATCGCGGTAGCTACCGCCTGCCACCAGCGGTGTGTCACCACCATGAACCATGCTCTTCCAGCCAATGGGAAGCACAATTGCGGTTGCCTGATGCAAGTTTGAAAATCGCGGTAGGCGTGCTCCGCCACCGTGGGGCCGGTCATTGGATGCACTTGAAAGATGCACCACCGCGGTACCGCATGCCTGTCCCCTGCGGTGTGTCACCGCCATGGACCATGCCCTGTCAGCCAATGGGAAGCGCAATCGCGGTTGCCTGATGCAAGTTTGAAAATCGCGGTAGGCGTGCTCCTCCACCGCGGGGCCGGTCATTGGATGCACTTGAAAGATGCACCACCGCGGTACCGCACACCTGTCCCCTGCGGTGTGTCACCGCCATGGACCATGCCCTGCCAGCCAATGGGAAGCGCAATCGCGGTTGCCTGATGCAAGTTTGAAAATCGCGGTAGGAGTGCTCCGCCACCGCGGAGGCGGTCATTGGATGGATTTGAATGAGGCAGACCTGGAACACCAATTGCAGCAGCTTAGAACCATAGACACGAGCCCTGGGGGCTATATATGTGTGTGAGGGAGCCACACATTGCCACAGCTCACTGAGCCTGCTACCTGAGACCCCTCACCTGCTGCTGCCTCCAGGGACTGCTGCCTGAGACCCCTCACCTGCTGCTGCCTCCAGGGACTGCTGCCTGAGAGCCCTCACCTGCTGCTGCCTCCAGGGACTGCTGCCTGAGACCCCTCACCTGCTGCTGCCTCCAGGGACTGCTGCCTGAGAGCCCTCACCTGCTGCTGCCTCCAGGGACTGCTGCCTGAGAGCCCTCACCTGCTGCTGCCTCCAGGGACTGCTGCCTGAGAGTCCTCACCTGCTGCTGCCTCCAGGGACTGCTGCCTGAGACCCCTCACCTGCTGCTGCCTCCAGGGACTGCTGCCTGAGACCCCTCACCTGCTGCTGCCTCCAGGGACTGTTGCCTGAGACCCCTCACCTGCTGCTGCCTCCAGGGACTGCTGCCTGAGAACCCTCACCTGCTGCTGCCTCCAGGGACTGCTGACTGAGACCCCTCACCTGCTGCTGCCTCCAGGGACTGCTGCCTGAGACCCCTCACCACCAACTGCCGCTGCTGCTGTCTCATGCCCACAGTGATGGCGAGGACTGAGAAGATCCGTGCCACTCCATTCACCCCCGAGGAACTGGAGGTCCTGGTGGACGAGGTGCTCACCCAGTATCCAAGGCTATATGGTGCGCCAAATGTCGTGGTAAGTATCTCAGGGTGTGAGTGAGAGTGTAGGGGGCACACATGGAGTTGATCTGCTGCAGTATGTGCGTGAGAGTGTGGGGTTGGGACATGCACTACCTAGCATGCTGTTTCCAGGGGGAAGGTGTGTTTAGCCTATTCCACACGTTTGCCTGCATGCACATCCAGATGTGAGGAAATGTGATGTCTTGTCAGACATACAGTGTGGCTGCACCTTTTCAATTCAGGAGTCAGGACAGTGATTTTCAGTCTGAATGTCTTTGTGTGTCCCTGATGTCCTTCACAGGCACATCTGTGGCCTTAGCTAGTGTCGTTGTCCAGAGGGTAGTTAGGGCATTGTTTCTGACTCAATATGTGCCTCATCTCTAGTTCTGCACTATGCACAGGACCTCAGTCCCCCAGGGTGACACTCTTGTTGCTCAATCACCTATGACACTGTACCTTCCAATATTCTTGTGCCCAGACCCTTCCATCACCACCAGCATGTGCACATACTTGCATGTGTTGGCACTGTTTGTGTTTCCAAATAGTCCCTCCATGTAAAAGATGAGATGCCCCACGTTGGACCTCTGTGTGACCCCAAATGGCCTGCACATTGACTGCCCAATCAGACAGTGACACAACACTAAATGTACAGAGTGTCAAATCTGTGCTTTTCCTCTTGACTCTCCGTCAATGAGCCATTGCAGAGGTGTAGATTGCAAACAACAGGCCTTATGATGAGGGTTTGCGTTTGGGAGGTCATGTCCCTCAATCTGACCTCCATGACACAGTGTGGCAGTTTAAGGGAAAGTGCTTTGAGGGCTGCGCAGTTTTGGGCACAGTGACATATGTAGTAATGTCCTGCATGTCTTGGTATTCCCAGAAACTTGCAGTAGATGTGGTCAGCATACACATTTTGCTCTCTTCTGGCATCCTGCATGGCTTTGAGATAGGCATGTACTGCGTCTACCCTCATACCTGCATGCATTAATGTGTATTTCACACATGATGATGTTTGAATGTCGCAGATTTGTTGTCTCTGTTGAAGTTAGGGCTGAAGTTGGTATGAGTCTGTGTCATGCTCCTGCACTGTGAAATGGTGTTAGGTTACACTGATTATTGCACCCTCTTTTCTCCCATGTCTGCAGCACAAAGTCAACCAGCGCAAGGCCGTGTGGGGGGCCATTGCATGCAAGGTGCGTGCACTGGGTGTCTTAAACAGACGGCGCTCCCACTGTCACAAGAGGTGGGATGACATCTGCCGGCTGAGCAGGAACGTGGCCGAGATGACACTGGGGCTGATCCCTCGGTCCGGCAGGTTGGCGCGGCGCAGCATGACACCACTAATGGCACGCATTTTAGCTGTGACGCAGCCTGAACTGGATGCACGTCTGAAGGGGCATCGGCAGCAAGCTGGTGGTGAGTATTCTGTGAGTGTGACTTTGGGTGTTGTTTGGCTGCATGTGCTACGAGCATGGGCCAGTGCAGGGCTGTGATGTTGCTAGTGTGATGCAATGGCGTTTAAGTGGCCGCGGTGTTGGGTGCAGTAGTCATGCATTCCCCCGACATGTACTTTCCCATGTCATTGGTGTAATGGCCCTTGAGTTCATATTTGTAGTTGTGGCCTTCTGGTATCATCTTCATTGGTGTCGTCACGGACATCCCATGTCAGGGTCAAGCAGAGTGCATGATCTGAGTGTGCCATCATCAATGTGTGCATTGCCTGACGTCAGATTGTTGCTGGCTACACATCTAACAACAATGTGCAACTGTAGTTGTGCCCCAAGATACGACATGGTGGATGGCGTGGATGGCATGTGCTCATGGCCATTGTGTGCGGATATGTTTGAGTCTGTCTCTGTGTTGGACACTTCTGCTGGCTCAAGATGTGACAGTGGCAACATGTTGTGATCAGAATCTTTTACCCCCTCAGGGCCCTAGGTGTGCACAGAGGGATATGTGTGTCTGGTTAGCTGAAGCCACCAACAGGCTAATTGGCTGTGTGTCCATCACAAGGGTGAATTATGCCTTGTTTGCATTATGCCACGGTAATTTCGATGTTTGGATTGAGGTTGCACAGTGTTACTGCCCATGGTGTTGTCCAACATGGATGATTGTTCATCATTAGTGATGCTTCCCTTGCAGATATTTGTAATCTTGATGCAAATGTACTGATCCAACCTCTATCTCTCTCTCATGCAGCATCTCACATGGGCACGGAAGGACAGGGGACGGACACCAGTGGTGAGGCATCAAGCACAACTGCTGCACACCAGCATAGTGACACGGATGTCACCAGCGCATCAGAGGGGGACCGTAGTCTTCTAGAAGACTCACAGCCAGAGACGCAGACCTCTACGTCATCTGACGACGGCGGTGACGCTTCTATGTTTTCTGCAGAGGGAAACGGGGACTCGGCCTCCTCGTCCACCACACATCGTTCAGTGCCCACCCTCCCTGCTACTCCCACTGTTGCTGCCCGTGTTCACACCACGAAAAAGGGAAGAGTGTTCTTCACCCCAGGCACCGCTGCCCCTGCCCCTGTCCCCCCTGCTGCCATCAGTGCTGAGTCTGTGGAGCTTTTGCGCCAGCTGTGTGTGGGTCAGACAGCTCTCCTCAATGCCTTACTGGACCATGACAAAAAATTGGCACAGGTGGTGGCTTACATGGAGGGCGTTCATTCCGACGTGGGTGGGCTACACCGGACTGTACAGTCTCTCTCCTCTGCAGTGACAGCAGCCATTCAACTTGCCCAATCCCATAGTCCAGCTCCAGTCCCTGGGCCCACCACCCTGCCAATGGCCGCATCTGATGATAGTGACCACACACCCCAGACATCAAGGGACAGATACAGCACATGCAGCACACGGCAGCAGCAGCCAAAGCAGTCCAGGCCGCAGACACCATCCCCACAGAAAGGTAAACCCACACCAGAGCGCAGAGGCAAAAGCACTTCCAGGCCACACCCAGGGCAAGGATGGCAAGGAGCAGGCCTCAGGCTCACATGCCTCAGAGGCATCCCCAGCCAAGGACTCACCTGTCCCAAAAGTGTCTCGCAGAGACAAGCACACAGTTTCCGTGCCCAGTGGCAAACAGGTGCCTGCTAAGGGTACACGTAAGAAGAGCTCTAAGGAAAGTTCACCCACAACATCTACTCCCATCCAGAGCCCTGTGAAGCAGGGTAAGGAGGCCACTGTAGGGGCGACACCGGGTAAACAGGTGATGCAGGGGCAGAGGCAATCCGGGGCCAAGCGTCCCAAAGAATCCAGCACGTCCCCAGAGGGGGGACCAGCATCTGCACATGAGCCAGCTTTTGTGACGAGTGTGCCTGTTGTATACACCCCACTTGGCATTAATCCCAGGACAGGGAAGCCATATCAAATCCCCAAGAAGCGGAAGGGAACCCCTCCAAATTCTCCCACACACACTGGGTCTCGTGCAAGCATGAGTCCACCTCCACGTGCCACCACGTCCTAGCAGCCCTCCGGCTTCCCAAACCACTGCTGGCTCTACCACACCTGGACCTAGCAGCCCTCAGGCTTCCCAGAACACTGATGGCTCTACCCCAGCTGGGCCTCTCTCTCCCTGAGCCAGTACCCCAACTGGCCCCAACAGACAGCCACATCCCAGTCATACTGCCAGCCAAGTCTGAGTGTTGGTCACCCTCACACACACATGTCTCTCCCACAGTGGTACCATGGACTGCCCATTTTTGATGCCCTGAGTGTGTTGGTGACCATGGCAGGGTACTGTACCACACATTCCCAGTGCTGGATGTCATGTCCCTCACCTGCACTTTGGACTGGCCACTGGCCTTGCTGTTCACTGCTGTTTGCCCCTTGCCTGTGCAGCTTCTCATGTACCTCACCTGCACTTTGGACTGGCCACTGGCCTTGCTGTTCACTGCTGTTTGCCCCTTGCCTGTGCAGCTTCTCATGTACCTCACCTGCTCTGTGTCCTGGCCACTGGCCTTGCTCTTGTCTGACTTTTGCTGCATGACTTTGTGAAATGTAAATAAAAAGAAGATATTTACTCCTGTTGTCTGCCTTGTCAATGTCCTTGCTAAATAAAGGGTTACTGTGTGGGTATTGTTTACTGTGACACATGCTCTATTTTCCACTTCAACATTGCCAATGTCTTGTTTCCTCTGATCATGTTGTTTCAACTTGTGTGTTCCAGACTTCTGCATCTGTGTGTGTTGGCTTGGTAGTATGTGTGTTTGCTGTGGACTTATTGACTTCCTGGGTGTGTCGTTGTGTGTGTGATGTTTAGATTGTGATCATGGTGTGTGTTCATGGTGTCAATATGTAAAGAAACACTCTTGTCTGACCTATATCTCTTAGAAAGGCGGTCCACAAGGACTCAGACTGGCGGGCATATCAATATACTGAGACATGCATATAGACACAAAGATATGAAAATATCAAAATTTGTTTATTTATCTTTTTATGTTTTTTTAATTAATTAAACATATGTATTCATCATACTTTTTTATATAAACATCATATAATCATTAATTTAAAATTATGCATAAACACTAATTATTTACAAACATACAGTGAAAAGTTATTATTTCATAAAATAACAATAACTACAGGAAATAGATTTTTGACTGTAGGAAAGAAAGATTTGGATACATCCAAGCTCAGTTAATTAGAACAGTAGATCTGTTATGGAACAATTCTTATCCTAATTCCTCCTCAGTAGTATATTTTAAACAGAATTGATACATTTGTCTGTTGACATTGTAGGTCTCATCGAACTCCCTTGGTGCAGGATAAGAATTGTAGCCCTTGGCTATTACATGTTTAGTGTTTTGTATGTATGTTGGGTATAAGTGGAGTGAGTATGCTTGTGTTGTATGAATGACGGATGTCAACTTCTGGGGTTTTCTGATAACGTGACATGGATATGTTCCATAACAGATCTACTGTTCTAAATAACTGAGCTTGGATGTATCCAAATCTTTCTTTCCTACAGTCAAAAATCTATTTCCTGTAGTTATTGTTATTTTATGAAATAATAACTTTTCACTGTATGTTTGTAAATAATTAGTGTTTATGCATAATTTTAAATTAATGATTATATGATGTTTATATAAAAAAAGTATGATGAATACATATGTTTAATTAATTAAAAAAACATAAAAAAGATAAATAAACAAATTTTGATGCATATCTTTGTGTCTATATGCATGTCTCAGTATATTGATATGCCCGCCAGTCTGAGTCCTTGTGGACCGCCTTTCTAAGAGATATAGGTCAGACAAGAGTGTTTCTTTACATATTGAATCCTGTTTCCCCTTACTCTTGGACCTTCAAAGTAACCCTAGGGGGTACCTTTGTTCCTTATACGTGTGTTCATGGTGTGTCACTCATCTCTGTTTGGAACTGGTATGTGTGTTGTGCACACACAGGCTTGGTGTGCATGCAGTGCTGTGAGTTGATGTTGCCTTGTCCTTGCCTGTTGTGCACCCCCTGATGTTTGGCTGTTGTAGCATGTTGATATCTTTGCCTGTGCATGTGTTGTGACTGATGTGGTTGTGTGCTCCTGTTGTGTCTGTGCTCCCATTGGATTTGCACTGTTTAGCTGCACAGGTCTTGTCTGTTGTTGTAGTAGTTCTCTGTGTGTGTTTTGCTTGTGTTCAGTGTTTGACTGTTGTTTTTGTGCGTATTGTGGTACTGCCATACCTGTGTGTGTGTGTGATGTTTGTGGATACCACCCAGGGGGTGTGTTTGATTGTCAGTGTCTTGACTGGATATTATTGGCAAGCTTCTGTGTGTTTGTCACTGGTGTTGTGTGCTGCTGGTGTGATGGGTGTGGGGGTTGTGTGAAGGTTCATACTTGTGTTTGACTGTCATGGAGTGTTGCAATGGGCCCTGTGTGTTGTGCTGCTGACATACTCCTGTGATGTATTTGGATTCAGATGTGTGGCTGGTCAGGGTTGGACTTCATACCCTTCCTGTCATCCCTGTGCCTATTCATGGGTTGCCTTGCTGTCTCCCTGAGTTGTTGCAGTGAGGTGACTGTGGTTTGACTTCACTCACTGTGACTGCCATGTGTGAATTTTTGGGCGGGGTGGATGTAATGTGTTCCTTCCCTTGCATGTGATGTACACATTTTTGGTGTTCAGCTCCTTGCCATTCCACTTGTGTGCACCTGACTTTGAGTTGCCTATTTGTTGTCCTACATTGCTGTTGGCATGTGGTCTGTGTTTGTTGCTGTGTGTCAGTGTGGGGTATGTCTGTGTGACTTGGCAGGCTGTGTGTCCATTGGTGTGTTTGTTCATTGTCTGTGTGTGTTTAATTTTTGCTTGTACTCAGTTTACTTGCCATGAGTGTGGTGTTGTTGTGGTGTGTGTGTTCCCCTGGCTCAGGGTTTGTACGCTGTGTGTTACTCTGCAGCCACACCTGATGTGGCTGTCTCACTAGTTGTTTGTTGTGTGGTGCAGTGTGTGTGTTCTCCTGTCTGCTTTTTGGGCATGTGGGGCACAGGGAGCTCACGTGGCATGTCCCTTCATGGTGTGGGTGGGCCTAGTGTGTGGGGTGTGGAGGTGTTGCCCTGTGTACTTTGGGCACTGCCCCTAGCTAGCGCTGGCCCAGCCTACTACATTGTGTGCATTTGTTCTCGCGGATTCACCGCTGCGGTCATGTGGACTAGGCATTAGTTCCGGGTCGCGGACATGGTGGCCTGGGTGTGGAGGGGTGGCCTTGTGGCAGGTGGGACATGTGTGGCTACACCTGTGGTTGTGTTCCTGTCCCCACGAGGGTGTCTGGTGGGGGCAGGCACCTTACATCGGACAAGTATTTGTGGGTTGTGTTTGTTTTCGGAGTTGTGTGATGGCGTACCTGCGTCGGCGTTCGCGACGGTCCATGGCTTGCTGTAGGTGTATCATGTACAGTGCCGGGTAGACGTGTAGTGCAGGGTCCATGGCGGTCGGCTCCGGGTATCGATTTGGCGCTCTGCTATGGTGCTTCCGTATGCTCAGAATGCCCGGTTTCTCCGCTGCGGTGGGCCTGGCTGTTCCGCGCATCCTAATTTGTACGGAGGGAGGGACGTCATCGCGCACGGCAGTGGCTCTCTATTGGTTGTCTCCGCCGCGGTGGCGGGCGTGTTTGGCTGGCGGTGCACGTAGGACCGCGGCGGACGGACAATGGGCTGGGTTTGGCCATTGTAATATGGCGGATGGGTGCACCGCTGCTCACGGGCGGAAAACAGCGTTTTCTCCCACTGCCAGCATCGCGGAGGTGCATCCGCCAGTCATCATAATGGACCCCGTAGTTTGTATTATCCAGTTACGCGTTTCGACTGTCTTGCAGTTTTGCTCACACACTGGATGTGAGATACATGGCTGGTTACATATAGAATCTCCGAAATAGAAGGAGGACAAAAGAGGGTTAAGATAGGTACGTAAACAAGGCATCCATTTTGGAATGTGCACTTTTAAACAGTCTGAATACCAATTACTTCATTGTATTACGACATGATAAACTCACAAACTGATGTGTTCTCCTGAAACTAAATAATTTACACAATATGACTGCAGTAACCCCTCTTGAGACAACAACCCGGTTATATACATATGTTGCGCCCCGGGCTGTAGAGCGTCTACAAATATGGCATCCATTTTGAATTATCTAGCTATATTATTTACAAAGCAAGTGCATCCCTGTACATAGGAGGAATTCCGTGTAATTCAATAAACATAACTCCTTTGCAATGTAGATTATTCCATAATAAGCAGTGCTCATCTGTGGACAACCCCAGGTGTATCTGGAACCCAGAAAAACAATTCTTACTCTAGGTAGCATAGTGCTAGAGTTCCGTGCTTCATTGTACTTGAAGCAGAAGTGTCCAGTGACCCACGTCTAGCTTGAACAGTGAAGACTACAAATGGCATAGTGCCTGACTAGTCGTGAGACCTGGGTATGTAAGCCAAGGTGGCGAAATGTGCGGGATCACGGGCACTGAGGACAATGTTCTCGTCTCCTATTATATTACAGAGAGGGAGATCTGTATGATTCACCCACATACCCCAGCCAACTGCGGATTCAAGGTTTTTACTAATGTGAAAACATGTGGTTTACAGAATATAATTGACACACTATGAAACTAAGTCAATAAAATCAGGATAGATCTTATCTGTGACGTGCCCTCCACCACTTCAATGTGATTTTTGAAGAAAAGGGTAGGGACCCTGGATGATAGCCTTCTCCTCATGCCGGTCCCTTCCTTTTCCCCTGTGATATAAAAGAGAAGAAAAGAAATATGCATTTCATGTAGTATGCATTCAATAAAAACACGGACATCATAATACATTACAGAGAACATACAGAACATTCAAAATCTCAAGATATTATTTATCAATGCCACAGTACTCATGTAAGCACATCATCAAAATGAGAGGGGTGTTATATTGTACCAAAAAATATTTTTATAAAAGGTTCAATTCTCGTGTAGGTGGATTCCTAACTCTTCGTCCACATTGTGACCTTTCCGGGGATCTACATTGGAGGTCTAAGATGTGCCATGATTCTCTTTTCCGCAATAGTAGGGTTCTATTCCCACCTCTGTAGTTCTGATGTATCTGCTCTATAATGAAGTATTGATGGAGAGAGCTGCTCGATAATTGGTACTCGGCAAAGTGCCTCGCCATGGGGTAGTGTGGGTCTTTTTTGTTTATGGCCCGCATGTGCTCGAGTATTCTTTTTTCGCGGAAATGTAGTGCTGCCCACGTATTGAAGCTTACAGGCACATTCCAGTACATAGATGACGTAGGAGGAGCTACACGTCAGAAATTGAGTGATGTTTTTGGACCCTGTCGGTAGTTCAGTATGCTTTTTTCATGTAGCTTGCACGGCACGCCTTGCAGTGGCCACATGGAAAAAAGCCTTGGAGTCCCTGTTGAACTGTGTGTTGGTTTTTGGTAATATCACCTTTCACCAATATGTCTCTGAGGTTTTTACTTTTTCTATAGGTGATCAAGGGTCGTTTGGGCATGTCTTGTCCCAGTACAGGGTCACTTTTAAGTGTATTCCAGTTGCGTGTAACTATCCTTGCAATCTGTTGGGATTCAGAATTGTAGGTCAGAATGACTCTGGGTGTAGTGTCTATCTCTGTACTGTCCTGTCTTTCCAGGAGTGTTTCTTCTCTGGTGATTCTATTGGCTTTCCCCACTGCCCTGTTCAGAACCCAAGGAGGATAGCCTCGTTCAGTAAATCTTTTCAACATATTTTCCTGTTCTCTGATAAAGTCCTCCTAGGTGCTACAGTTCCTTTTTGCTCTCAGTAGTTCCCCATAAGGAATACTCCATTTCAGGGTCTCTGGATGACTACTGAGAGCATGAAGGATCTGGAATTCAATGCTTTCACGACTCATTGAGTAGGTGAGTTTGAGGTTGTGCTCGTTTCTGTTCAGGTTGTTAATGACTTCAGTAGCACTTGTCTTGCTGCCTTTCCATATGACGAACACGTCGTCAATATAGCGTAACCATTTGATCACTTTCCCTTCTCTGTGTTCTGCTGTAAGATCTTTATGGATTTCCTCCTCCCAGGCTCCTAGAAAGAGATTCGCAAAGCTAGGAGCAAAGCAAGTCCCCACGGCAGTCCCGAGGACTTGCTTATATATGGTTCCATCGAATACAAACATGTTGTTATGGAGGCAGAACTCATCATCTCCAGCAGCATGTGGGTATGGTCGCGGTAGCAGATTTCCCTATTCTTCAGGAAATTATGACATGATTTTATGCCTAAGGAGTGGTCAATTATATTATAGAGGGAGTTGTCATCCATGGAAATTAATAGGTAGTCAGCCTCCCATACTATATCTTCCAATTTCACTAAGAAATCTTTTGTATCCCGTATGTAGGATGGGAGTGCTGTGACATACTCCCTAAGTAAGTGGTCCACATACTTTGAGATGTGTTCTTCTACACTGCCTACAGAGGAGACAATAGGTCTGCCCGGAGGTACAGTCGGGTTCTTGTGGATTTTGGGTAGGAGGTAAAACACTGGGAGTTTCGGGTAGTTTTGTTTGAGGTAGCAGTACTCTTCCCATTGGAGGATACCACTATCTTTCCAACCTTGTAACTTATTCCATATACAAACAATGCTCTCGTTATATTCTTGTATTTGAGTCTTCACATAAAATTTTGTGTCATTCAATTGTCTTAATGCCTCATTCCTTTAGGCTTCTCTGTCCCACAGCACAATTTTGCCTCCTTTATCCGCCGGGCGTATCACCATGTTTTCATCCTCTGAGAGTGTTTTGATTACTTCTCTCTGTGCTTTGGTAAAGTTTTGTTGTGCATTGGTTCTCTTTTTCTGTAGACGTAGTTGGATGAGATCATTCGTCACAATGTCATGGAATGAGTCTATATTGTCGTGTGTCATATTGGGAAAAAAGGTTGATTTGGGTTTGAACTCGGTAGCTGCTAAACGGTCCATACTTACTCCCAATATTTCTCCTGAGCAGTCCGGTTAAATGTCAGTTTCATAAAGGAGTTCCTGCAGTGTTCTCAGGGTATCATTATCCTTGATGGCTAAATAAGAACTGTTCTCATTCATTCCAGAGGACTGACTATTTGTCGTGTCTTCCTCAGTAGATCTATTCCCTTTCAGATGGTGCCACTTTTTAAGTTTAAGCTTCCTAATAAACTTAAAGATATCTATTCTAGTATTGGGGTAGCAGAAGTGATTGGAGGGGCAGAATGAGAGCCCTAGGCAAAGGGTCTTCTTTTCAAAGAGAGAAAGGGGACGTGTGACAAATTAACAATAGTTCTGTTTACCATGTCGTCATCCATCATTGTTGCTTCCTGGCGCCTGCAGCCTTGCTTCCCACTGGCCCCTTGCCCCTTCCTCTTCCTCTTTTGTTTCCTTTGCTGAAGTCGCTTTCTCCACCACTTGTTTCTTCCGTGTTTCTTCCTCTTCCTCTTGCTCGCGGTGTCTGTCTTCCTGTCCGGAGGAGGCGGTACACGTCTAAAAAAGTAGCTTGTGATCTAACTACTACTTCTCCTCTTGACAATGTGCTTGCTGTTGAGCTTGATAGTTCTGCCTCTGTGTCGCTGCTTGCTACTGATTCAGAGCCGCTTGTGATTCCCAATGTTTGTTCTACCGATTCAGCCTCGTGATATTTTTCATAAAGGTGATCATACTTCCTACTGTAGGTGAGAATCCTCCAACTTTCGTAGTCTGTACAATCTCTGTGAAGCTTCCTTTGTTTGACGAGCCTTTATGTCTTCTTTGTATAGTTTTAGTTTTGTTTTCAGTTCCTCCGTGTATTTCTTAACAGTCTCTTGTTCCTTATGTGTTTTCAAATCGTCTTCTAGTTGTTTAAGTTCTTGAATGATTGCTTCCCTGTCTTCTCAGGCGTACTTGACTAGAATTGTAAGCATTTGTTTCGAGCTTTTTGCTGAATTATCAGCCCATTCCTCCAACATCCTTGGGTTACGTGATTTGTACGATGGCGTTGTATGGAGTCCTCGTGGTACCATATCTTTATCTATATAGTCTTGTAATGATATGGCCTCCCACCATTTAGATGTTTCTGATTTTTTGAGTTTTTCTAACTTTTTAAGTTTGTCATGCAGAGTCGTATCTTTCACACTCATTTCCTTGAGTGGTTGATTTTTGTTGAGTGCACGTGCAAAGAGGCTTAGGGCCGCCGCCCTTCTTTCTGTTTCTTCCTCCATTGTATACAGCACATTTTAGTCAGAATTTCACTGGTGGGATATGTATGTTTCTCTTAAAAAATTGTGGAGTGCGCAGTTGGCTGAATCACCAGGTAAGGGTACCCCCCCTCCCAAACAATAGGAGGTTCCTACTGCCGTCGATTTCCACACTCTAGGCTCGCACGCTTGTGGGCACATTCTCACAATGGTCCCTTTTGTGAATAGAGGGTACGTGATCTTTGATTCTGATCAATGTCACAAAGTTTTGAAGTACGTTCCATGCACCACTGTTCAAATTCGTATACCTGATGGATTCCTACCCTCTTCCAACTGTCCCCGTCAATACAGGTCAGTAGGGTGGTACATGTACAACTTGCTCTTCCCACTGTAGTTGGACCACGTCCAGAGAAGGAAATCGGACACGGTAGTGTCCCACGGGTGCAGGGTGAAGACAGCACGCGTCTTGCAACCCGTCCCAGCTCCCCCCCTCCGGGTTCCAGATACACCTGGGGTTGTCCACAGATGAGCATTGCTTATTATAGAATAATCTACATGGCACAGGAGTTATGTTTATTGAATTACACGGAATTCCTCCATTGTACAAGGTTGGACTTGCTTTGTAAATAATATACCTAGATATTTCAAAATGGATGACATATTTGTAGACGCTCTAAAGCCCTGGGCGCAACATATGTATATAACCGGGTTGTTGTCTCAAGAGGGACTTCTGCAGTCATATTGTGTAAATTATTTAGTTTCAGGAGAACACATTAGTTTGTGTGTTTATCATGTCGTAATACAATGAAGTAATTGGTATTCAGATTTTTTAAAAGTGCACATTCCAAAATGGATGCCTTGTTTACGTACCTATCTTAACCCTCTTTTGTCCTCCTTTTATTTCGGAGATTCTGTATGTAACCAGCCATGTATCTCACATCCAGTGTGTGAGCAAGACTGCAAGACAGTCAAAATGCGTAACTGGATAATACAAACTACCTTTGGAGTACCCCTGAGTGATCGTCTTACTTTATTGTGTGACTGGAATATATATATATATATATATATATTCACTTAAAAACCATAGGTTTTAGGGACAGTTATAGTTAGTTGGACATTGCACTCGTACAAAACCCGTGAAATTCCCCGTTATAGTTAGTCCAGCTAACTATAACTCGCCCCCGCAATGCACTGCTGATGACGTCACATATTACATCACTCATGACATGGTCAGTGACATCACTGATGACATCACTGATGACATCTCAAATGACATCACTGATGACATCATCCAGTGACTGTGTGTTTCTGTAAAGTTTAAATATTTTTAATATATATAGGAAAAGACGTATTGAAGAATGAGTGGGTGTGTAAGTGTCTGTATGGATGATTTAGTAGGTGCGTGACTGACTCTATAAGTGAGTGATTTAACGTATCTTACTGAATGCATGGGTTAGTGACTAAACTGGGTGAATGTCTGTATCCGTCTGTCTGTTGCTGTGTAAGTGGCTGCATGTGTTTGTGAATAGCTACATGAGTGTCTATATGAGTTATTGAATGCTTGTCTGAGTATCTGTATCGGTGCCTGAGTGTTTGTGTGGGAGGGGTGTGTGCAACTCTGTGCATAGATGTGTGAGTGGGTGATTCACTGGGTGGATGGTTTCAAGAGTGCATCTGTGATAGACTGTATGGGTGGGTAAGTGTGTGTAAGAGTGTGTTAGTGAGTGAATGTATGTCCCAGTGGTACATGTGTGAGTAACTACATATGTGAAAGGCAGTATATATGTGTGTTGGAGTATATAAATAGCTATAAGCGAGAGTGAGTGATTGTGATAGTGGCTGTATGGATGAGTGTGTGCTTGTATCAGTGATTGTATAAGAGCGTAAGAATGTGCTACTATTTGTATGAGTAAGTGAGCTGGTGTGTGTATAACTGTATAGGTGAGTAAATGGCAGTGTGTTTAATTATTTGCATGACTGACTAGGTGTGTGAGTACCTCTATGGATGAGTGGCGGTGTTTGAGTGTCTATATAGGAGTATGAGTGCATATGATAGTCCTGTACTGAGTGACCGTAAGTATGAGTGACTGTACGGGTGAGTGAGTGGATGTGTGCGTAGACCTAAGAATCAGTGAGTGGGTATGTAGTTATTGGTGTTGGAGTGTCTATGGTTTTGCGAATGGCAGTCTGTAATTTAGAGTGGGTGTATCAAAGGTTATATTGGGGTGTGAGGAGGTGCATCAGATTATCACGTGGATGATGTCATCAGTGATGTCATTTGAGATGTCATCAGTGATGTCATCAGTGATGTCACTGACCATGTCATGAGTGATGTAATATGTGACGTCATCAGCAGTGCATTGCGGGCGCGAGTTATAGTTAGCTGGACTAACTATAACGGGGAATTTCACGGGTTTTGTACGAGTGCAATGTCCAACTAACTATAACTGTCCCTAAAACCTATGGTTTTTCAGTGAATATATATATATATATTATCTACTGGCGGTCGCCAGTAGATAGTTATAGTTAGGACCTATTTTCCATAGGAAATCCATGACATTCTATTTGAAATAACTCTTGCGTCGGTTGACGAATCTTCGCGAAATTTTCAAACTTTATGGCCCGCTCCGGTCCGCCCCTACCCTGAAAGTCTCAGGGTGATTCGTCAAGCGGGGGCCGAGAAAAAAGGGGGGTCCCAAAACCCCATAGGAAACTTTAGACACGGCTACAGCCCGAACTGCTGAACGGAATTACACCAAATTTGGCAAAGAGGTAGTTCTTGGTTCAGAAAGAACCCTTTTGTTAAATGGTGTAAATCTGTTCAGTAGTTGCGGAGAAATTAAAAATAAGAGTCAAAAATCAATTTCCCATAGGAAACTTTATGCAAGGCTACAGCTCGAACTGCTGAACGGAATTACACCAAATTTGACAAAGAGGTAGTTCTTGGTTCAAAAAGAACCCTTTTGTTAAATGGTGTAAATCCGTTCAGTAGTTGCTGAGAAAATCAAAAGTAAAAACACATATATCTGGGCGGAGCCTAACCACACATGTCATCGTGAGATCTGATTGGCTGTCAGCACTTCATCCTGGAATTGCTGGCAGCCATCTTGGGACCAATATAAATGATAGTACCCCATTGAAATGCATTGTAGTGAATCGAAGATTTTGAGGGTTACCAAAAGGAGAACTATAAAGGGTGATAACAGACTTTAGTTACATTAGAATTCATTTGTTGATGGTATCATACTAATTTCAGGAATTGTGGTGTGTTCTAAGGTGATTTTACCCTGTGAAAAACCTTCTGCTGGGATATCATGAATCATGTTTGAGAGAAAACTATTTTCACATGCTTGTCCCATACAGTTTTGGAAGGTGCCCCAGAAGCTAAAATGAGAGCATATTTTCTGTAAATTCACATTATCTTTCTCAGTCATGTGAGAATGAAGTCTGACATTCTCAGTAAAACATGTACATCCAACAAGGGCAGAGACTGTCAGTTGATTCCTTTGTGTTCTACTGCAGCTTCCCAGAGTGTTCTAAAGAACAACTAGAGTGCTAACAGCCTTACTTATGACAAAAGTATGGCACACCTGAAGCCATCTTGATTGGAATAAACTGGTAACACTTAAAACATTTAATTTAAAAAGGAACAAAATGAGGGGTTCATTTTGCCATAGAAATTATGGTTAGTGCTGTAGAAAGAAAAATTAGGACATGTTTCAAGTGTGATCTCAAATATCTTCCTGTTATATTTCAACAGGAGCAGCCTGTCAGTTGATGCCTTTGTGTTCTACTGCAGCTTCCCAGAGTGTTCTAAAGAACAACTAGAGTGCTAACAGCCTTACTTATGACAAAAGTATGGCACACCTGAAGCCATCTTGATTGGAATAAACTGGTAACACTTAAAACATTTAATTTAAAAAGGAACAAAATGAGGGGGTTCATTTTGCCATAGAAATTATGGTTAGTGCTGCAAAAAGAAAATTTAGTGCATGTTTTAAGTGAGATCTCAAATCCTCTTCTATTTCATTAGAAAATTCTGACATGCAGACTGAAACAATCACTTTCAATACCAACAGTAGACTTCCAGTTAACTCCTTGGTGAGCAGTAGCTTTACTACAGTGATCTAATGAACAACTAGAGTAATAACATTCTCAATTTATGGCAAATGTGTGACACATCTGAATGCCTTCTTGATGGAATCAAAGTAAAAAACTGAAAGCATTTCCTACTGAGGAGACTGCAGTAAATGAGGAAATTAGGAAACTTCATAACAAGAAGTCTTCCAAGATGGCCACCAGTGAAAAAAGAGCCCAAATGTAGCACAAATATTACCCAGATGTAGCCACATATAGCCCAATGACAAAAGTGTGCAAAACACTTTTTATTTTTAGTTTTTGCAGTTTTATGTAGTGCAGACTGGTCAGGTATTGGAGCGTTGCATCTTAAAACATGACCCCTACACTACCAAAACACCACTGCACTACCCTAAACCCTAAAACACCACCCCAGCACGACCCCCTACACTGCACGAAGCACCACTGCACTGTCCTAAACCCTGAAACACTACCCCCAGCATGACCCCCTACACTACACAAACACCACTGCACTACCCTAAACCCTAAAACACTACCCCCAGCACGACCCCCTACACTACCCAAACACCACTGCACTACCCTAAACCCTAAAACACTACCCCCAGCACGACCCCCTACAGTACCCAAACTCAACTGCACTACCCTAAACCCTGAAACACTACCCCCAGCACGACCCCCTACACTGCCCGAACACCACTGCACTGCCCTAAACCCTGAAACACCAGCCCCTGCACGACCCCTACACTGCCCGAACACCACTGCACTGCCCTAAACCCTGAAACACTACCCTAGCACGACCCCTACACTGCCCGAACACCACTGCACTGCCCTAAACCCTGAAACACCACCCCCAGCATGACCCCCTACACTGCCCGAACACCACTGCACTGCCCTAAACCCTGAAACACCACCCCTGCATGACCCCCTACACTGCCCGAACACCACTGCACTGCCCTAAACCCTGAAACACCATCCCCAGCACGACCCCCTACACTGCACGAACACCACTGCACTGCCCTAAACCCTGAAACACCACCCCTGCATGACCCCTACACTGCCCGAACACCACTGCACTGCCCTAAACCCTGAAACACCACCCCAGCAAGACCCCCTACACTGCCCGAACACCACTGCACTGCCCTAAACCCTGAAACACCACCCCCAGCAAGACCCCCTACACTGCCCGAACACCACTGCACTGCCCTAAACCCTGAAACACCACCCCCAGCAAGACCCCCTACACTGCCCGAACACCACTGCACTGCCCTAAACCCTGAAACACCAGCCCCAGCACGACCCCTACACTGCCCGAACACCACTGCACTGACCTAAACCCTGAAACACCACCCCCAGCACGACCCCCTACACTGCCCAAACACCACTGCACTACCCTAACCTGAAACATCACCCCTGCACGACCCCTACACTACCCGAACACCACTGCACTACCCTAAACCCTGAAACACCACCCCCAGCACGACCCCCTACACTGCCCAAACACCACTGCACTGCCCTAAACCCTGAAACACTACCCCCAGCACGACCCCCTACACTACCCGAACACCACTGCACTACCCTAAACCCTGAAACACCACCCCCAGCACGACCCCTACACTGCCCAAACACCACTGCACTACCCTAAACCCTGAAACACTACCCCCAGCACGACCCCTACACTGCCCAAACACCACTGCACTGCCCTAAACCCTGAAACACTACCCCCAGCACGACCCCCTACACTGCCCGAACACCACTGCACTGCCCTAAACCCTGAAACACCAGCCCCTGCACGACCCCCTACACTGCCCGAACACCACTGCACTGCCCTAAACCCTGAAACACCATCCCCAGCACGACCCCCTACACTGCCCGAACACCACTGCACTGCCCTAAACCCTGAAACACCACCCCAGCATGACCCCCTACACTGCCCGAACACCACTGCACTGCCCTAAACCCTGAAACACCACCCCCAGCATGACCCCCTACACTGCCCGAACACCACTGCACTGCCCTAAACCCTGAAACACTACCCCCAGCAAGACCTCCTACACTGCCCGAACACCACTGCACTGCCCTAAACCCTGAAACATCACCCCCAGCAAGACCCCTACACTGCCCGAACACCACTGCCCTAAACCCTGAAACACCACCCCCAGCACGACCCCCTACACTGCCCGAACACCACTGCACTGCCCTAAACCCTGAAACACCACCCCCAGCACGACCCCCTACACTGCCCGAACACCACTGCACTGCCCTAAACCCTGAAACACCACCCCCAGCACGACCCCCTACACTGCCCGAACACCACTGCACTGCCCTAAACCCTGAAACACCATCCCCAGCACGACCCCCTACACTGCCCGAACACCACTGCACTGCCCTAAACCCTGAAACACCAGCCCCAGCACGACCCCCTACACTGCCCGAACACCACTGCACTACCCTAAACCCTAAAACACTACCCCCAGCACGACCCCCTACACTACCCAAACACCACTGCACTGCCCTAAACCCTAAACACCCCCCAGCATGACCCCTACACTACACAAACACCACTGCACTACCCTAAACCCTGAAACACCACCCCCAGCACGACCCCTACACTGCCCGAACACCACTGCACTACCTTAAACCCTGAAACACCACCCCCAGCACGACCCCTACACTGCCCAAACACCACTGCACTACCCTAAACCCTGAAACACTACCCCCAGCACGACCCCTACACTACCCAAACACCACTGCACTACCCTAAACCCTAAAACACCACCCCCAGCACGACCCCCTACACTACACAAACACCACTGCACTACCCTAAACCCTAAAACACTACCCCCAGCACGACCCCCTACACTGCCCGAACACCACTGCACTGCCCTAAACCCTGAAACACCAGCCCCAGCACGACCCCCTACACTGCCCGAACACCACTGCACTGCCCTAAACCCTGAAACACTACCCCCAGCACGACCCCCTACACTGCCCGAACACCACTGCACTGCCCTAAACCCTGAAACACCACCCCAGCATGACCCCCTACACTGCCCGAACACCACTGCACTGCCCTAAACCCTGAAACACCACCCCCAGCACGACCCCTACACTGCCCGAACACCACTGCACTGCCCTAAACCCTGAAACACTACCCCCAGCAAGACCTCCTACACTGCCCGAACACCACTGCACTGCCCTAAACCCTGAAACACCACCCCCAGCAAGACCCCCTACACTGCCCGAACACCACTGCACTGCCCTAAACCCTGAAACACCACCCCAGCACGACCCCCTACACTGCCCGAACACCACTGCACTGCCCTAAACCCTGAAACACCACCCCCAGCACGACCCCCTACACTGCCCGAACACCACTGCACTGCCCTAAACCCTGAAACACCACCCCCTGCATGACCCCCTACACTGCCCGAACACTACTGCACTGCCCTAAACCCTGAAACACCATCCCCAGCACGACCCCCTACACTGCACGAACACCACTGCACTGCCCTAAACCCTGAAACACTAAGTGAGAAGTTGGCCTGGCATATGCTGTTCACTAATTAAAGTGGACACCTTGCACCAGGGCAAATCGACTCTTATGGTAGGTAGGTAGGTTAAAGACAACCTTATTGAAAGCTATCCTAGTGGTAGCTATGGAGAGCAGCCTTCAGGCTAAGTCTTGAAGGAATGTAAAGCAGCTTGTTTTACCAGTCTATAATCTCTTGAGTGACCAAATGAAAGAGCACCACACCAGGTATATATTCAAAATATATGTATTTATTACTAAACACACCCCTCTAGTCTCTTTATGAGGCTAGAGTTCAAGTACATAGGTTATAAGATGTTAAATCACAGTAATAGCACAAATACACGTTTGGGCCCTAGGGGCGTACTCAAACCATATACCAATAAAGTGGTATGCGAACCACGACTGAACTAGACACTAGGCCTAGAGCCTCTAGAAGTGCTTGGACCACAAGGAACCACCCAAGGTAGTGACACAGGGGACCCACGGGAGACGCGTGCAGTGTAAATACACAACCGCGATACGCCGTTAACTTCTATGGAGAAAGTCGGGATCGGGAAAATAGAGGAAAGGGACACTTAAAAGAGGACTAGGACAAAACCCTTTGAGATCTAGGACTTTGAAGAGTCTCTACCCACGGGAGCACCGGAGTACTCGTGTTACCTCACCCAGGGAAGCCGGGTGCATAGGTGCCTTTCGGGGTCGGGTTTCGTCGTCGATTCGAATGGCGATCTGCTGCAAAGTGCTGCTGGCGGCCAAGAGAAAAGTGTCCGGGTGGATCCAAGAGTGGATCGGAGTTCTGGTGAACCTGAAAGCAGAGGGGACAGAGTCTGGGTCACTAGCCAGTGACCAGGAAGGCGATGGACAGATGCCCACCGATGTCGAGTGCTTCAGGTGCATTGACGGTCGTCTTGACTCTTCAGCCACGAGGTCCGGGAGGCGTTGTCGGCGACCAGGAGCAGGATTCGGGCTGGTGCTCGATGTCTGTCGAGTGCTGAGGTGTCGGCGACCGGATTGGACCCAACAAGCCTTGGCAACGGCAAGTCTCGAGTAAGATGTAGATCGTCGATGGTGCAGACCAGCAAGGTCTGTGGAACTCACCCAGCGAGGGTAAGTGAGGGCAGGCCTGGAGCAACCAGGATGCCAAGTAAGGAAAAGATTGGCCTTCGTTAAGGGCTACTAGCCAACGGGCTAGCGACCGCGAAGGAGCCTCGTGACGCCGCACGTGGAGCTGGCTTACAGGACACTCGTGGAGTGGGGGCCAGTGATCTTCGGTGCAGGTGGTGCTGGAGGCTAGGGCTACTCGGAGCCCAAAGCACGACTTCTTGGGAGACCCAGAAGATGGTGCACTTGCAAGTGTGCTCGGTGTCCAGGGGTCACGGTCTCAAGTCACCCACGATAGCCACGGGCCTCAGCTTTGCTGGGGACTCAGGGTAGCCTCGGGAAGTCTGAGAATCCACCTCTGGTGATGCGATGACTTCGGCGTCCGACGGGAGCTTCAGTAATGCGAACCGGACAGATGCTTCTTTGGTGCCTGCCAAGCAGGGGAGTCACTCCTTGACCCCAAGGGAGATTCTTCAGTCCTCTAATCTTGTCGTAGAGCGTCGAAGGTCCAGGATTCAGTTTCAGAGTTTCGTCCAGGTATAATCTAATCTTGCTGTGGCAAGGGTTCCCCATTTTAACCAGTAAAACAGGGAGGGACTAACTCTATGACCCCACCTATGGGAGGGTCAAGGGAGGGGGTGGCTACACCCACTTCCCTTTGTCCAGTTTCGCGCCAGAGCAGGGGCAGGTAGCCCCTGAGCTGGTTTGAACTGGCATATGCACAGAGGAGCCTTTGCTCCCCAGTGCAGGACTTCAAAGCACTCTAAGAGTGCACCCACCCAGCCCCAATACACATTATCCTGTCTGGGGAGGTGGTCACACCTCCCTGCAACAGGAAACCTATTGTCCAGGCCTCCCCTGCCGGAGTTTCGTCCAGCAGCAGGAGGCCAGACTTGTGTCTGTGGCAGCAGCATCCATTTTGTGATGCCAGGGCTTCAGAAAGAAGTTACCGGGTAAGCCAGAGTTAACATGTCTTTCCTCTAGAAGGGTGGAATGCTACCCCGCCGCCAGGATTGGCGGGGGGTAGTATTCCAAGATGTTTGACACCAAACACGACATGTTTAGGTGCAGCCATTCCAAAGTTAGCATTTTACCGCGAGGATATAATGCGCTTAAGAGTATATGGTCAGGCTGCACTACAAACAGCATCAGAGATGGTCTCCGAACGCTGCAGAGGGGCCCTGCTCATGCAGGGGCACCCTCTCACATAGGAACCATGCACTCTGCCTTTAGGATTGATAAGGCCTGCCTTAGGAGTGACTTATAGGTTTATATGTGTGTATGTATTTCGTGATATAGGTAACCTATATCACAGTAAGGGGTGCATGCACCACCTTACCCAGGCTGCAGTAGCAGACCTGTGGTGTCAGTTTGGATGGCCTTCCAGGGGTGGCATAATACATGCTGCAGCCCCTGGCAGGCCTCTGAGGTACCTATGCCCTTGGTACATAGTATACCATATACTAGGGACTTATAAGGGCACCCAGATTCCAATCAGTGATGTGCCTAAGGCACATGGAAACCTTTTACAGAGAAAGCAGATAGACTGGGGCCCTGAATAGCAGGATCCCAGTCCAACTAAGTCATAAACCAGCAAAACACCATAAAAAAGTGGGGGCAACCATATAGTCAGATTCCACCTTCCTACACACTACCCCCAGCAAGACCCCCTACACTGCCCGAACACCACTGCACTGCCCTAAACCCTGAAACACCACCCCCAGCAAGACCCCTACACTGCCCGAACACCACTGCCCTAAACCCTGAAACACCACCCCAGCAAGACCCCCTACACTGCCCGAACACCACTGCACTGCCCTAAACCCTGAAACACCAGCCCCAGCACGACCCCTACACTGCCCGAACACCACTGCACTGCCCTAAACCCTGAAACACCACCCCTGCACGACCCCCTACACTGCCCGAACACCACTGCACTGCCCTAAACCCTGAAACACCATCCCCTGCACGACCCCCTACACTGCCCGAACACCACTGCACTGCCCTAAACCCTGAAACACCACCCTCAGCACGACACCCTACACTGCCCGTACACCACTGCACTGCCCTAAACCCTGAAACACCACCCCCAGAACGACCCCCTACACTGCCCGAACACCACGGCACTGCCCTAAACCCTGAAACACCACCCCCTGCACGACCTCCTACACTGCCGGAACACCACTGCACTGCCCTAAACCCTGAAACACCACCCCCAGCACGACCCCCTACACTGCCCGAACACCACTGCACTGCCCTAAACCCTGAAACATCAACCCCAGCAAGACCCCTACACTGCCTGAACACCACTGCCCTAAACCCTGAAACACCACCCCCTAAACTGCACGAACACCACTGCACTGCCCTAAACCCTGAAACACCACCTCCAGCAAAACCCCTACACTGCCTGAACACCATTGCTCTGCCCTAAATCCTGAAACACTAGCCCCAGCATGACCCCCTACACTGCCCAAACACCACTGCACTGCCCTAAACCCTGAAACACCACCCCAGCACGACCCCCTACACTGCCCGAACACCACTGCACTGCCCTAAACCCTGAAACACCAGCCCCAGCAAGACCCCTACACTGCCCGAACACCACTGCACTGCCCTAGACCCTGAAACATCAGCCCCAGCAAGACCCCCTACACTGCCCGAACACCACTGCACTGCCCTAAACCCTGAAACACCAGACCCAGCACGACCCCCTACACTGCCCGAACACCACTGCACTGCCCTAAACCCTGAAACACCAGCCCCAGCACGACCCCCTACACTGCCCGAACACCACTGCACTGCCCTAAACCCTGAAACACCAGCCCCAGCACGACCCCCTACACTGCCCGAACACCACTGCACTGCCCTAAACCCTGAAACACCACCCCCTGCATGACCCCCTACACTGCCCGAACACCACTGCACTGCCCTAAACCCTGAAACACCACCCCCTGCAGCACCCCCTACACTGCCCTAACACCACTGCACTGCCCTAAACCCTGAAACACCACCCCCTGCACCGCCCCCTACACTGCCCGAACACCACTGCACTGCCCTAAACCCTGAAACACCACCCCCAGCACGACCCCCTTTACTGCTCGAACACCACTGCACTGCCCCAAACCCTGAAACACCACCCCCAGCACAACCCCCTACACTGCCCGAACACCACTGCCCTAAACCCTGAAACACCCCCATGCACGACCCCCTACACTGCCCAAACACCACTGCACTGCCCTAAACCCTGAAACACCACCCCCTACACTGCCCGAACACCACTGCACTGCCCTAAACCCTGAAACACCACCCCCAGCACGACCCCCTACACTGCCCGAACACCACTGCACTGCCCTAAACCCTAAAACACCACCCCCAGCATTACCCCCTACACTGCCCAAACACCACTGCACTGCCCTAAACCCTAGAACACTACCCCCAGCACGACCCCCTACACTACCCGAACACCACTGCACTACCCTAAACCCTAAAATACTACCCCCAGCACAACCCCCTACACTACCCGAACACCACTGCACTGCCCTAAACCCTCAAACACTCCCCCAGCACGACCCCCTACACTACCCGAACACCACTGCACTGCCCTAAACCCTAAAACACTCCCCCAGCACGACCCCCTACACTACCCAAACACCACTGCACTGCCCAAACCCTAAAACACTCCCCCAGCACGACCCCTACACTACCCAAACACCACTGCACTGCCCTAAACCCTAAAACACTACCCCCACATGACCCCCTACACTACCCAAACACCAATGCACTACCCTAATCCCTAAAACACTACCCCCGCATGACTCCCTACACTACCCTAAACCCTAAAACACTACCCCGCACGACTCCCTACACTACCCAAAGACCACTGCACTACCCTAAACCCTAAAACATGACCTCCTACACTACACAAACACCACTGCACTACCCTAAACCCTAAAACACTACCCCCTACACTACACAAACACCACTGCACTACCCTAAACCCTAAAACACTACCCCCAGCAGTACCCCTACACTACCCAAACACCACTGCACTAACCTAAACCCTAAAACACTACCCCAGCAGTACCCCCTACACTACCCAAACACCACTGCACTACCCTAAATCACTACCCCCAGCACGACCCCCTACACTACCCAAACACCACTGCACTACCCTAAACCCTAAATCACTACCCCCAGCACGACTCCCTACACTACCCAAACACCACTGCACTACCCTAAACCCTAAAACACTCCCCAGCACGACTCCCTACACTACCCAAACACCACTGCACTACCCTAAACCCTAACTCTACCCCCAGCATGACCCCTACACTACACAAACACCACTGCACTACCTAAACCCTAAAACACTACCCCCAGCACGACCCTCTTCACAACCTAAACACAACTGCACAATTTGTTACAGGCATTGCAACGCAGGCCTGTGGTGCTTACTGGAAGTACCTAGTGGGCTAGTTGGGCCCCAGGGACCCTCAGGATTCAAGGTGACTTAATCCCCCAACTTAAAACGCACCACGGGGCGCGTTTGCACAGTGGTGAAGGGAGGGGCGGGGCCTCAGGTGACATGTGCGCAAACACGCCCTGTGGTGCGTTTTAAGTTGGGGAATTAATTCCCTTTGAATCCTGAGGGACCCTGGGGCCAACTAGCCCACCAGGTACCTTCAGTAAGCACAACAGAGTTGCGTTGCAGAGAGGTGAAAAAGGTGCGTGGCCTCGGAACGCCTCTCTGCAACTCAGCTCTGTGGTCCTAACTGTAGGTACCTGGGGGGCTAGTTGGGCCCCAGGGACCCTCAGAATTCAAGGGGACTTAATCCCGCAACTTAAAACGCGCCACGGGGTGCGTTTGCACACATGTCACCTCAGGCCCCCTCCCTTCACCACTGTGCAAACGCACCCTGTAGCGCGTTTTAAGAGGTAGTTTTAATCCCCTGCCCTATTATGTACTAGGGACTTGCAGAGGAGGTCATGCTAATCACAGGGGTACCCCAACGCATAGTGTTCCCTAGTGTATGTAGGTGTTTTCACTGTATTCTAAGTGTCTTTTAGCATAGCACTGGCTCTGGTTAGTCAGAGTCAGTTACCACCAGTACCCGTCTGAAAAAGTTGTGGGCACAGGATGATTTTGCAACAAGGCCTCTTTCTGCTCCTCTGTTGGTTCTTTCTGCACATCTTTTGCTTCTTTCTGTGCGTTTTTCTTCTTTCTTCACATGTCCTACCTCTGTAGGCATAGTTAGAAACTAGCATTTAAAAAACCTTTGAAATTCACTTAAAAAATCATAGGTTTCAGGCACGTTATAGTTAGAAATTAGCATTTAAAAAACCTTTGAAATTCACTGAAAAACCATAGGTTTCAGACACGTTATAGTTAGAAATTAGCATTTAAAAAACCTTTGAAATTCACTGAAAAAACCATAGGTTTTAGGGACAGTTATAGTTAGTTGGACATTTCACTCGTACAAAACCATAGAAATTCCCCCGTTATAGTTAGTTCAGCTAACTATAACTCGCGCCTGCAATGCACTGCTGATGACGTCACATATTACATCACTCATGACATGGTCAGTGACATCACTGATGACATCACTGATGACATCTCAAATGACATCACTGATGACATCATCCATGTGATAATTTCATGCATCTTCTCACACCCTAATATAACTTTTGATACACCCACTCTAAATTACAGACTGCCATTCTCAAAACCATAGACACTCCAACACCAAAAACTACATACCCACTCACTGATTCTTAGGTCTACACACACATCCACTCACTCACCCGTACAGTCACTCATACTTAGTCACTCAGTACAGGACTATCATATGCACTCATACACCTATATAAACACTCACACACCGCCACTCATCCATAGAGGTACTCACACACCTAGTCAGTCATGCAAAAACTTAATCACACACCCATTTACTCACCTATACAGTTATACACACACCAGCTCACTTACTCATACAAATACTAGCACATTCTTACGCTCTTATACAATCACTGATACAAGTACACACTCATCCATACAGCCACTCTCACAATCACACACTCTCACTTATAGCCATTTATATACTCCAACACACATATATACTGCCTTTCACATATGTAGTTACTCACACATGTACCACTGAGATATACATTCAATCACTAACACACCCATACACACACTCACCCACCCATACAGTCCATCACAGATGCACTCTTGAAACCATGCACCCAGTGAATCACAAACTCACTCATCTATGCACAGAGTCACACACACCCCACCCACACAAACACTCAGGCACCCATACAGATACTCAGACAATCAATCAATAACCCATGTAGACACTCATTTAGCTATTCAGAAAGCCATGCAGCCGCTTACAAACCAACAGACAGACGGATACAGACATTCACACAGTTTAGGCACTAACCCATGCATTCAGTAAGATACATTTAATCACTCACTTGTAGAGTCAGTCACTCACGTACTAAATCATCCATTCAGACACTTATACACCCACTCATTCTTCAATACGCCTTTCCCTATATATATTAAACATATTTAAACTTTACAGAAACACACAGTCACTGGATGATGTCATCAGTGATGTCATCAGTGATGTCATCAGTGATGTCATTTGAGATGTCATCAGTGATGTCATCAGTGATGTCACTGACCATGTCATGAGTGATGTAATATGTGACGTCATCAGCAGTGCATTGCGGGGCGCGAGTTATAGTTAGCTGAACTAACTATAACGGGGAATTTCTATGGTTTTGTACGAGTGAAATGTCCAACTAACTATAACTGTCCCTAAAACCTATGGTTTTTCAGTGAATATATATATTCACTGAAAAACCATAGGTTTTAGGGACAGTTATAGTTAGTTGGACATTTCACTCGTACAAAACCATAGAAATTCTCCCGTTATAGTTAGTTCAGCTAACTATAACTCGCGCTCCCGCAATGCACTGCTGATGACGTCACATATTACATCACTCATGACATGGTCAGTGACATCACTGATGACATCACTGATGACATCTCAAATGACATTGAAATGAAACGGGGGAAATCTTTAGCACAGGGTATGTTTTGGCGCTAACCAGATATCATGAGTATCACAAACAGAGGTGATCTGAGCGGTGCAACAGGTGAGGGACAAACCCCTAGGCCCTCAAAAATGGACAAGGTCCATATTTACACAAATTACATCAAATCCTGTGCACACGCTTATATGTGTTAGTAAAATCAAAAATTATTGTCAACAAGAAAACAATGAAGAGTGGTTCTTGTCCTTCAAGTGTTGATTTAATGTAAATTACTTGCAGCCAGCCAACACGTGTTTCAGTCAGTGGGTATAAAACCCAAGACTTCTTCAGGGCTGGAATTGAACAAAAATTCGCTAATGTCACCATACAAGGCGAAATTCTATTTACAGAACTTACATATAAAAAGACACAAAAGAATTGTGAGTAATTTAAGAGACAAATTCAAAAGGTGGGAATTGTGGGCTTTCTTAAAATATGTGGATGGTTGAAATTATCATAGTTGCAAGAATCTATATACAGTAACATGCAAGGAAGACACAGTGTCTAACAAACACTCTAATAGTCGCATGCCGATCTCATTGTGTATTATCTCACGTGCCTATCAAATTTAGACCATTTCAAACGGTCACAACCATGTTTTGGTGAGCCGTGTCCAGAATAGCTGTATTTTAACATGCGTGACACTAATAGTGTGTATTCCGTGTACGCATTTTCTAACACAGTTTAAAATCACAAGGCGCCCGTGCGTGACACATGTGTACAGACATCTAAAAATTATCTCACTGGTTCGCATAGTATTACGAGCAGTGCCTACCTTTCAAACAAAAAAGGTCACGCTTCAGACCTGTAACATATGAGCAGGAGTCTGAATCAGAATTGGATCCTAAAATGCGTATCAATATCATAATGAAAAAGCAAAAGTAACTACAAGTAAAACCTAAAGTTATTGCTCACCTATCAGCTGGTGATAATTCCGACCCAGCAGGTCTTAGAAGCCAATAATAGACACCAAATGATCTCCTCGTGGTTGGCAATCTGTATAATAATAACCTGACATCAATGTGGTGTCCATCAATATTCAAAAAATTGCCTCTATCTAGTGCTTTGCAAAGTGTGTTTTTCTTACCTCAGATAGATCGTGTGTTAAGGCCAGTGTTATGTTTCATATCCGGACTTCGTATATCAAAGAGGTGAAATATCCTCAGTACGGCCACAGAGACCACGGCACCATCCGCCGCTAACCAGCTGCAAAAATTCATAAACACGCCATTCAGTGACCATATGTCAAAAATTATTAACCCTACCCATAAAGCGCTGCTTAGAACCCGCTATTGCAGCTTACCTAAGGCGAGTACACCCCGTGGTTCAATTCACCGGCACCGAGTAAACCGGAAATAATAGTGAAACGTGACCCGGAAGTGTTTCTTTTATTCCGACGTCAATCGAAAACGACTAGAACGCAAACCTGATACCATCGCGCTACGATGATAGGTACTTAATATTGAAAAACGGAAGGCATGCATTTACATTAAATCAACACTTGAAGGACAAGAACCACTCTTCATTGTTTTCTTGTTGACAATAATTTTTGATTTTACTAACACATATAAGCGTGTGCACAGGATTTGATGTAATCTCAAATGACATCACTGATGACATCACTGATGACATCATCCAGTGACTGTGTGTTTCTGTAAAGTTTAAATATGTTTAATATATATAGGGAAAGGCGTATTGAAGAATGAGTGGGTGTATAAGTGTCTGAATGGATGATTTAGCAGCTGCGTGACTGACTCTATAAGTGAGTGATTAAACATATCTTACTGAATGCTTGGGTTAGTGACAAAACTGTGTGAATGTCTGTATCCGTCTGTCTGTTGGTGTGTAAGCAGCTGCATGGGTTTGTGAATAGCTACATGAGTGTCTATATGGGTTATTGATTGGTTGTCTGAGTATCTGTATGGGTACCTGAGTGTTTGTGTGGGTGGGGTGTGTGTGACTCTGTGCATAGATGTGTGAGTGGGTGATTCACTGGGTGCATGGTTTCAAGAGTGCATCTGTTATGGGCTGTATGGGTGGGTGGGTGTGTGTATGGGTGTGTTAGTGAGTGAATGTATATCTCAGTGGTATATGTGTGAGTAACTACATATGTGAAAGGCAGTATATATGTGTGTGGAGTATATAAATGTCTAAAAGTGAGAGTGTGTGATTGTGAGAGTGGCCTTATGGATGAGTGTGTGCTTGTGTCAGTGATTGTATAAGAGTGTAAGAATGTGCTAGTATATGTATGAGTAAGTGAGCTGGTGTGTGTATAACTGTATAGGTGAGTAAATGGGAGTGTGATTAATTATTTGCATGACTGACTAGGTGTGTGAGTAACTCTATGGATGAGTGCCGGTGTGTGAGTGTCTATATAGGAGTATGAGTACATATGATAGTCCTGTACTGAGTGATCGTAAGTATGAGTGCCTGTACGGGTGAGTGAGTGGATGTGTGTGTAGACCTAAGAATCAGTGAGTGGGATTGTAGTTATTGGTGTTGGAGTGTCTATGGTTTTGAGAATGGCAGTCTGTAATTTAGAGTGGGTGTATCAAAGGTTATATTAGGGTGTGAGAAGATGCATCAAATTATCACATGGATGATGTCATCAGTGATGTCATCAGTGATGTCATTTGAGATGTCATCAGTGATGTCATCAGTGATGTCACTGACCATGTCATGAGTGATGTAATATGTGACATCATCAGCAGTGCATTGCGGGGTCAGCGAGTTATAGTTAGCTGAACTAACTATAACGGGAGAATTTCTCTGGTTTTGTACGAGTGAAATGTCCAACTAACTATAACGTCCCTAAAACCTATGGTTTTTTCAGTGAATTTCTAAGG
This sequence comes from Calotriton arnoldi, assembly GCA_963921515.1. Classification (NCBI taxonomy): domain Eukaryota; kingdom Metazoa; phylum Chordata; class Amphibia; order Caudata; family Salamandridae; genus Calotriton; species Calotriton arnoldi. Next base: position 446,533 of record CAWUFW010012483.1, on the reverse strand, counting down.
TTTTTAAATGCTAATTTCTAACTATAACGTGCCTAAAACCTATGGTTTTTTCAGTGAATTTCAAAGGTTTTTTAAATGCTAATTTCTAACTATAACGTGCCTGAAACCTATGGTTTTTTCAGTGAATTTCAAAGGTTTTTAAATGCTAGTTTCTAACTATGCCTACAGAGGTAGGACATGTGAAGAAAGAAGAAAAACGCACAGAAAGAAGCAAAAGAAATGCAGAAACAAGCAACAGAAGTCCACAAAGACAAAGAAAAGTGCAGTAAGAAGCAAGACATGTGCAGAAAGAACCAACAGAGGAGCAGAAAGAGGCCTTGTTGCAAAATCATCCTGTGCCCACAACTTTTTCAGACGGGTACTGGTGCTAACTGGCTCTGACTAACCAGGCCTAGAGCCAGTGCTATGCTAAAAGACACTTAGAATACAGTGAAAACACCTACATACACTAGGGAACACTATGCGTTGGGATACCCCTGTGATTAGCATGACCTCCTCTGTAAATCCCTAGTACATAATAGGGCAGGGGGATTAAAACTAAGTAACCAACTTGACACATGAGGCCCTACCCCCTCTCTTCACCACTGTGCAAACACGCCCTGTGGTGCGTTTTAAGTTGGGGATTAAGTTCCCTTCAATCCTGAGGGTCCCTGGAGTCCAACTAGCCCACCAGGTACCTCCAGTAAGCGGAGCGCCACAGAGCTGCGTTGCAGAGAGGTGGTCCAAGACCGCGCCCCTTTTTACACCTCTCTGCAACGCAGCTCATGGGCGCTTACCAGAGGTACCTGGTAGGCTAGTTGGACCCCAGGGACCCTCAGGATTCAAGGGGACTTAATCCCCCACTCTACAACGCACCAGAGGGCGCGTTTGCACAGTGGTGATGGGAGGGGGTGGGCCTGATGTGACAAGTGTGCAAACGCGCACCGTGGCACGTTTTAAGTTGAGGGATTAAGTCCCCTTGAATCCTGAGGGTCCCTGGGGTCGAACTAGCCCACCAGGTACCTCCGGTAAGCGCCACAGAGCTGCGTTGCAGAGAGGTGTAAAAAGGGGCATGGCCTGGACCATCTCTCTGCAACGCAGCACAGTGGCGCTTACTGGAGGTACCTGGTGGCCTAGTTGGCCCCCAGTGGCCCTCAGGATTGAAAGGGAATTAATTCCCCAACTTAAAATGCGCCACAGGGCGTGTTTGCACACATGTCACCTCAGGCCCCACCCCCTCCCTTCACCACTGTGCAAACACGCCCCGTGGCGCATTTTAAGTTGGGTGATAAAGTCCCCTTGAATCCTGAGGGTCCCTGGGGCCCAACTAGCCCACCAGGTACCTCCAGTAAGCACCACAAAGCTACGTTGCAGAGACGTGGTCCGAGGCCACACCCCTTTTTACACCTCTCTGCAGCGCAGCTCATGGGCGCTTACTTGAAATACCTGGTGGACTAGTTGGACTCCAGGGACCCTTAGGATTGAAGGGGACTTAATCCCCCAACTTAAAACACGCCACAGGGCGTGTTTGCACACATGTCACCTGAGGCCCCGCCCCCTCCCTTCACCACTGTGCAAACGCGCCCCTTGGCGCGTTTTAAGTTGGAAAATTAAGTCCCCTTGAATCCTGAGGGTCCCTGGGGTCCAACTAGCCAACCAGGTACCTCCAATAAGCGCCACAGAGCTGCGTTGCAGAGAGGTGGTCTGAGGCCACGCCCCTTTTTACACCTCTCTGCAACGCAGCTCTGTGGTGCTTACTGAAGGTACCTGGTAGAGTAGTTGGCCCCCAGGGACCCTCAGGATTGAAGAGGAATTAATTCCCCCCCACACAGGTCATTTTTTTTTTTTTTAAAAGAAGCCCCGGGGGTGGCGGTCCCTGGGGCTGCTGGGGGGCCGTGTGCCCCCGCCATAATTTACAAGTAAGCCCCGGGGGGTGGCAGTCCCCGGGGCTTGGGGGGGCCTTGTTGGCCCCCCTATTCAAAAAAATCAAAGCCCCGGGGGGTGGCGGTCCCCGGGGCTGCGGGAGGGCCGAGTGCCCTCCCGCAACATTTTCAATTCAAAGCCCCGAGGGGTGGTGGTCCCCGGGGCTTGTGGGGGCCTTAGAGGCCCCCCAAACACTATTTTATTCAAACCCCCACATGCCTCCGGGACTTGGCCCACCCGGGGGCCAAATAACAACGAAGCGCGGAAGCCAGAGCTTTGTTTTTTTTTTTTTCACAGCGGGATCCGCGGATCCTTTGCGCATCCTGTCGATTTTTAAAAAGAAAAATGCTTTTTTTGGCCCTGGGGTCCTTGTGGGACTCCCTGAGCAGGACTAGGGGGTCAGGGTGTTTCTACCCTGCCCTCATGTCTTGTTTTTTGCGTTTTCTTTCCCTGTTTTCTTGTGACTCGGTTCTACCGAGTCACAAGATGGCCGCCAACACTTCCTGGTTTGGAGTGTTGACAGCCAATTAGAATAAAGCTCGTGGTCGGGAGGATCCGTGGATCCTCTGTGCCTCTATATATCGCTAGCTTTATTTTTGATTTTCTCATAATTACTGAACTGATTTACACCATTTTTGAAAAGGACGCTTTCTGTGCCAAGCAGTACCTTTTGCAAAATTTGGGGTAAATCCGTTCAGTAGTTTCCGCACTAGCCTTGCACAAAACAAAATTTCCTATGGGAAATTGATTTTTTTACTTTTATTTTTTGAATTTCTCAGCAACTACTGAACGGATTTACACCATTTAACAAAAAGGGCTCTTTCTGAACCAAGGGCTATCTTTTTGCCAAATTTGGTGTAATTCCGTTCAGCAGTTCGGGCTGTAGCTTTGTCTAAAGTTTCCTATGGAAAATAACATGGAGAAAACGCATTTTGGGACCCCCTTTTTCTCGGCCCCCGCTTGGCGAATCACCCGAAACTTTCAGGATAGGAGCTGACCGGAGCGCCCCAAAAGTTTGAAAATTTCGCAAAGATTCGTCAACCGGCGCCAAAGTTATTGGGAAAAGAATGTTACGATTTTCCTATGGATAATAGGTCCTAACTATAACTATCTACTGGCGACCGCCAGTAGATAATATATATATATATACATATATATTTCAATATTTTGTACAGCAATATTTTTTCCGATATTTTAATACTTACCTGTTTAAGTATTGGGAGTCGATATTTTTACTTCTATATTTTTTCATCGATATTTTTTCAGTGAACCGGATCCTAGGAATCTGGAGGTCTACCAAGTAGGTGGACTTGTTGCAGGGATTTTGCGGAGTCACAGAACTATGCTTGGGATTATGGGACCTTAGTAGGCAGGGACTGAGTCATCCTACCACCTTAGTAACCATGAGCCTGGGAATGACTAGCTACAGTGTCTCACTTTCCCTCCTACTCACTCACAGAGGAACAAGTGATTAGACACCCCAGAACACAACACTCCCGACCCTCTCAGGAATCGTGTTGCAGGACATATCCTTTCACTTACACCCTTGTACTCATCCACAATAAGATCTGACAGAGACACGAGAAAAGTTTAAATTGATTATTTTAACTAACGTTCTCTAGTATGCAGTATATGTGCCACAACAAGTAGAAAAATGCCTAACACAAATACAGTCAGCATAGCAAGTAGTCCGTAAATCATAAAAGGAGCTGTCATTATATACGACAGAGTAGACTAACGTCCCTCCCCTTGCATAGAAGCAAGATGATTATACATAAGAAGATCTCTGGGTGTTAGCAGCAGACCCCGTACCCCACTCTTATAGATGGGAGATCTACATCACAGGTGCTGTCACGCTCTCCTCCCTGGAAAGAACCCTCTCCAAGTCTCTATATTACCTATCCGTGTACCCCCATAGGACCAAGTACGTATTCCCAAACAAGAGCTGCATCTGCATGTTTTGTCTAGGTGCTAGGGCCTGACCAGAACAGAATAACAAGGGGCATTGTTGTTTGACCTTGTATGCAATGTTCAGACTAAATCCCAGGAAAGAACAGAGCACATAAACAACATGTTCTATGTGAAAGTTAGAGCGTGGCACAAAGCAAAATAGGTTTGTGTCGTAACGCGCGCAAAGCAGAAGACAATCTGCAATGGGCTCATGCTAACATAGGGAAGACAACAATGCCCTTATGGGCCACGTGACAGACTTCCCCTTTTGCTCCATCACCTCATATGGGCCTGTCCAGCAACCCTGGAGAGCTCTGGGCTACAAAGATTCCATGACCAGGCCAGGTATGAGACACAGTATGGCCCCTGGAATTTGTAGAAAAGATATTCCTGGAGGTAGAATGACACCAGTGCACAAATACACCTGCTCCTTCCTCAGTCTGCAGTCTCAGGGTATCCCTTAACATCTTTGGGTCCACCTTCTTTAATGACAAGTAGACCACGGACATTGAATTCCAGTGCAGGGCTGCCAACCTCGATTACACTAGGGAAAATGAGTCTCACAGCATAGATGCTCTGTGCCAGAAAATCTGGTATACCAAGATTAATAGGTACACATGGTTGGAGGGGAATGAGCAACCCCTAATTGCATGGAAACTTACACTGTATTCTCTGTCATTTAGAGGCAAAGGAACCAAACCACTGAGCAGCAACGAAAACTGTTGAGTGATGCTGCATATACTGGACCAGCAATGGAACACTTCCACGTTGATGGATATCTACCAGCAATGCAGTGACGTTGCCTTTACCCAGCTCATCCCGGAATGGTGGGCCTCTGAACCCTTGTGACCTTACACACATCAATGCTGGTCATCCCTGGAGACGATCTGTCTGAGTTGTCTCAATGTTCTTTACAAAAGTGAACAACTCTGTTGCATCAGGCTCAAAGGAGAAGAACTGCTGATAATTTTGGCTAGGCTCAGTACAAGGACATTCCAGAAGAATTTAGACTGTTTACAGAGAATCAAGTAAATACAGGAGGGTCAATACCCTTCTTCACCATGCAAACAAAGATGAATGCTTGCTGGTTACAAATAGCCAGGTGGGAAATGCTGAAGATGATCCATGATACTGAACTCAGCCTAAACGCTATCAAGGATGTACGGCGAGCCATCCACCTTATGGTGATGCAACATCGCTACATGTTAGACTTGATGACCGCGATGGGGGGTGGGGTGTGTGCCAAGATTGGTGCTTCCTGGAAACAACATGGACAATATGCATCATCTGCAAGTCGACATGAATAAGGAGGGAGGTGCCCTGAAAGCACTGGTTGCATAATATCTTTTTGGGGATCTCCCTATGGGTGTCCAAATTATTCACTTCTCTAATTACAGTTTTTGTTGTTGTACTTCTATTCTGTGGTTTCCTACAAGTGAGGGTTTCCTGCTGTAACAAAATAGTTCTCAAATTAGGTAGTATGCACATAGCTAATCAAAGAGTAACAGACAAACAGTTTCAAATAATGTAACAGTCATGACATATGAGGAGGATAAAGCAGTTGAAAATTCAACTAGAGGGGGAATGTTAGGATGGGTGAATACGATGTTGATGTATACCATCATATGTGCAGGCCCGACAACAACAATCCCAACCTATTCCCACATAACAATGTCAATACTCATAAATGCAGTGTCAATGTATGCCATAATCTATGTCCATGCAACAGTGTCAATATCGGTAGAAACAATGTCAATGTATGCCATAATCCATGCATGCATAACAACATTGATACCAGTGGAAACAATGTCAATGTACGCCATGATCTAGGCATGCATAACAATGTCAATATCAGTAAAGACAATATCGATGTACTCTAAAACTGTATGCAGAATATTGAGAAAGTCGGTAAAAATGATATCAATGACCACCACATTATTTGTAGACGTTTTAATGAACTGGTATCACTGCTGTCGGATTCTCCCAAGGTGACCTCCCCATCAATCCCGAGTCAGAGGTATGTGGTCAGATAGGTCCTGTGACCTCAACCCATGCCTATCGAATGACAGGTCACAGGTGGGATCTCACTTAGCCCAAAGACAAATGAGCACCCAGGGAAAACCCTGATCGATCCCACAGATAGACAGTTGCACCACAAACAGGTCTGAGGAAATTGGCCCCAATAAAATACGTTAGACCAGAGGTGCACGTTCCCCAAAAATACTACAAAGCTAGATTCCACATGTAAATAGAAATACTCAGCCAATCAGGACAAAACATGCACTCCACACGTAGTGATAACGTGCTCCCCGCACCAGACATCTGGACACATACACACTGGCCTACACTAGCTCTCCCTGAGGTCAAGAGCCACCTGTGTCCCTTATCGAAGCCCAAACTTGTTATTTACAACTGAGATGCTTTTTTAAGAATGTAGAATTGGTTTATTATACCTAACGAGTTGTATATATTGGCAGCCGAAATTGTGTACAGTGAAAGACTTTCTTCAGATGCACTCTTTCGAAACTCTCCCAGCCACTGTGTTTAATTAAACCAACTTGTTCATATCCAATTCATATCCAAGCAACATTTTGGAGAGCTAGCCAGGAGAGATTGGTTTATCAAGCTTGACTGCTGCTGAAGTCGAGGACCCATGCCCAAATGGATTTACATCTGCGCAAGCAAGAACAGTGAGCAGACGCCATCATTGATTAGAAGGTCTGTTAAATCTGCGGGGCGGAGATCTGTCCGGAGGCCGCCGACACAGGGTGAGACTACATCTGAATCTTAGTCCCAGCACGTGGCAAACTAGGACAAGAGAATAGATAATTTTTCCCTAGTCAGCATGCTAGAGAAGGTGAGGGTAGTTGCAGTTCTATTTTCACTTGAACCGTTGGGCGTGACACAACCGGTACACTAACGGCCCTTGGTGTATTATATAGGGTCACTTATTTATTTCACTTGAACTAATTGGCGTGGCACAACCGGCACACCCTGACCCTTGGTGTGTTCTATAGGGGTGGGTGGTAAACTCTGCTCCGCCGCCACAGTACATGGAGTTTAGGCACTCCACGCTCTGCTTAGAGAGCAGAGTTCAGGAAAAAATCCACCAACCGCCGGTGCACAGAGTTTACCAGCGAGCTCATACAACGGTCCAGAATCTCCTCTCACTTCTGCTTTATTGTATCCTCCTCAAGATCTCAGAACCCCCTGCTCCCAGATGGTGGAGGCAGAACACTGCATGTTATGTCACTCTGTTTGGTGTTTTTATGCCGGCACCCGGGTATATCAAAGTTTCTCCGTGCATCGCCATGCATCGTCATCTCCCTTGCAGAAAACCTTGCAAAGAGGCTGCTTTCTCTGTTTCTAAACTCATCCATGAAGTGAGCTACCCACAAAGCTCATTATTTTCAAATGCTCTCTGTGAAAGCACTGCAATTCAAACTGCGGGGTGAGATAGGCTACAAAACAAAAGTAGGTGCAGACATTTGATTTTCTGACCTTTCAGTTTCTGTGCAAAAGGCTGCATTGGAGCGAGGCCTAGGGGCCGATTCCGATCCCGGCCGGTAGGGCACCGAATCAGATTCGGCTTTACCGGATCCGATTCGGAGGCCTAGTTCCCGACTGATTCGTACGGGCGTCCGCGCGAGCAAGTACGATGCGAGCGCACGTGAAATCGCTGACCGACTCGTTCCCGGGTCCGAACCGCTCCGACCGACTCGTACGGACACGGCTCGCACTACGCAATGGAGACGTTACCCGACCGAGCCAGTACAATGCGCGCCTCGAACAGCCCGAACGACTCGTAGCGTCCAGCTCAGAAGAGCTGTCGGAGCCGGACTTGGGGGGTCTGTGTCGGACCCCCCTGCACGCGTAGCCATGCGAGTCGCACACAGGGGGGACCCAAGGGTCCCCCCTACACATGCATGTGCGGTGCGAGTCTCACCAACGCGTACCCACTGTAGGGGGCCCCCCTGTTCGCAACGTGCCCATTCAGTCAATGGGAGCCCGTGTACGCGTTGCACGACCGGCTCCCATTGACTTCAATGGGAGCCCGACCGAGTCGAGTCCGGCAGCAAGGCGGCCGCATCGTACTCGCTCGGTCGGACTGCTGGAGTCCGGCTCGGTCGGAAAACTCACCGGATCCGGCTCGGTCGGTGAGTTTTCCGGCCCAGATCGGAATCGGCCCCCTAGAGTTTCCTTATACAGATTTTGTATTCTTTGAATGACATTCCTCTGTTCACGCCGTGCCGTCTGCTGTAAGTAATTGGATGTTTTTGCTTTTACATGGTCTTATTTTGTAGAAGTGTGTGTTTGTGTCAGATGCGTGAGGTAACAATTGCAGCGAGGTTTCAAAAATTTAATTAACCCCTTTTCCTTGTTGGTGCAAAATAGGGTTGTGGAAAGAATGCAGTGTGTAGAGGGGGCACAAACAGGCATTTCATAAGTTCAGAGGCAGTTTTGAACCCTGCAGAAAGGGTTGCACCCAGTCATAAAATTAGCCCCACTGGCCCAGCGCCCATCTGTGCTGTATAGTAATCCTGCAGGCCCCCTGGGGGTTTTGCCACCAGGCATCCTGGTGATAGGTCCTTACCAGCGGCACCGAACAGGAGAAGCCTTCCAGGCCCTGTGGAGAGATTCCCTGCCCCCATCCGACTTTGCCAGTCTGGTTTTCTTAGGGACCGCCAGTTTCTTAACACTGGAAGTGTCTAAGGGCCAGATGTACGCCCCTTTTTAGTGGTTGCAAACGGGAAATTGGCCCGTTTGCAACCCCTAAAAAGGGTGATGGTATGTACAAACCCTATTTTGAGAGCCGGTAACCAATTACTGACTCGCACAATAGGGTTTGCGAGTTGCTATTAGGAAGGGCGTGCCAAGGGCGTCTCTTCCTATTAGCAAGTTGCTCAGGTATGTGCTATTGTTTTGCGACCCCAGTTTACCACCTACTTAAAGTAGGTGGCAAGCCACTCAAACAAGAAGGGGTCCCAAGATGACCCCTTCCACTTTTTGAATGGATGCAAAGTATTTTTAAGAGTAGGCAGTGGTCCCACAGACCACTGCCTACTCTTAAAAAATGAAATAGAAACGTTTCATTATCTTTTTAAATGCATCCCATTTTCCTTTAAGGAAAACGGGCTGCATTTAAGAAGAAAAAAACTGTTTTGTTTAGAAAGCAGTCACAGATATGGTGGTCTGCAGACCCCAGTAGGCCACCATCCCTGTGAGTGCTGGCCATTCCCAATGGGTCGCAAATTGCAACCTGCCTATGATTATTGATGATGCAGGTCATTTGTGACCCGATTAGGAATCACAAACAGCTTCTGAGACACTGTTGTACATTCCATTTTGCGAGTCGCAAATTGTGAGTTGCAAAACTTCGCAATTTGCGACTCGCAAAATGGAATGGTCGTACATCTGGCCCAAAAAGACTGAGGAGGTGTTTTTTTTTTTTGCTTAGACCGCCGGGCGTCAGGCAGTCGGTACGCACATCCCCTGGGTGTGATATAGGGGCATATGCATCAACATTGAGATTTGTGATTCCCAAATTGCGATTTTTACTGAATCGCAATTTGCGTGTCGCAAATCGAAATGCATCAAAAAATTCGCTACATTTTTGCGATTCGGTATAAATTGCAATCGATATTTGCGATTTGGAAATACCGACTCACAATTTTAGCGATTACGCTATTAGCAAATCGCAAATAGTGATTCCCAGAATCCGATGCAGCATGATGATGTCAGAATCAGGAAGTGACCACGCCCATGCTGTTACCTGTGTGCTGAGAGTGAGGAGGAGGAAGTAGACTGTTGGAGAACAGCATTTTGGAAACCTTTGGGACTTTTCAACTGGTGCAGTTACCAGCATGGCTTCAGAAACATCACAGAAGGAGCGTAAAAGGAAGATGAAATTTAGTGAAAAGGAGTTGGAAATACTGATTGAAGAAGTTGTGAGGAGCCATGAAAAACTGTTTGGGAAACAGTCACTGCAGGTCCCAGAATCTGAAAAATTTGAATTGTGGCTGGGAATTCAAAGAAAAATCAGAGCAGTGGAGTGTTACTCAGCGCAGCATATCTGATTTGCGCTAAAGGTGGTATGACCTCATGGAGCCAGGCCAAAGAAAGGGTTGCTGAAAGGCTTGCTGCAGCAAAAAAAACTGGAGGCTGGCCATCCACACAAGCATCACCCACAGCCTTGGAGGACCTTGTGGAGTCCACCCTTCAGCCAGAGGCAGTTGTTGGAGTGACATCAATAGATTCCTCGGCACCACCCACTACCTCCCAAGGTAAGATGCATGCAAATTAACAGCCAATTTAATGTATTAGCAAACAAACTCCATAAGTCAGATCCGGCTTAGTGTAGAACATAGTATTCCAGACCATGTTTTACTTGTAACACACAATGCATTATGGGAATTGCAGTCAGCAAATCCACATGGGAAGACAAGTGAGTAGCAAACCAGAATAGTTGCAATCAATTGTGACAAGCAAGTCAATCTCTACACACAGTGTTTTTCAATATAACTTTATTTAACAATACAATGTACAAAAGTGAAAACATGTCCAAATATGCTAACTAATAATGCACTGTTCAACATCACAGATGCACCTGAGCAGGAGTCAGAGGACAGTGAAGGACATGCACCCCGGAGAGTGAGTCTCAGTCAGAGAAGACATTGCAGTGTCACCAGCACCCACAACACCAACTCCTACAAGACGCAGGATCACAGTGGCACCATTGCCTGCTCTTGAAACAGGGGAGGAGGGACAACCTGAGCCTACAACAGCACAGCCTGTGAATACACCCACATCAAGTCCATGTGTCCAGCTGCAACGTAGGAACATCAGAATCAGGAGACGCAGAGCAGCTGCAATGATGAGAGCTGATGAAGGCGAGAGTTCAACGTCCTTCGCTGGTCTTGAGAATGCTATGTTAAGGGTACAGCGCCTGCAAGTCAAATGCATGCGGTCAATGCAGGCACACCTTTCAACTCTTTCAAGCAACATGGGGGAGATGAGTGACAGCATCAAGCATCTCACAACAGCTGTGCAGGAAGGTCGCAGGGAAACCAATGAACACTTTGGTGAGATGACAGTAGCACTCAGGGACCTATGCAAGGTAATGAAAGACGATCCGGTGTCCCATCGCAAAAGACACCACCAATTTCTCGGACGCTTCGATGGGTACACTAGGGCCATCAACCGGTGTAGCACAACAACTGCACAACTATCCCGACGTGCAATAGGCATGCAGTTGGAAATGACACATTGCTGCGGAGATGTGGCAGGGGTCTGATCCAAGTCACCAATGCTGTGGAGCAGATGCAAACAAATTCTATTGCTGTCAGTAGTGTCATGGGTGGAGGGGATAGTGAGGATGCCTCCAGCCACAGTAGCAGCGAATCACTGACAGAATATCGAAGGTCAGAATATCGACCTACAGAAATATCGAAGCAAGAATATCGAAGTCAAGAATATCGACATCCTATCTACATTATGGTAAGTACAAAAATATAGCAAAAAATATCGATGTCAAAAATATCGTTAAAAATATCGCTTATTATTTAAGTTAAAAAACTAATGTAAAATAAAGTAAATAATACATATAATTAAAATAAACATAGTTAAAAATATTTTAAAATGTTTAAAAATTATAATATATATGTAATGTAAAAATAAATTAAACATATACATATAATATATAATATATATACTTACTAATAATTTTTAATAATTATTTTAATAGCTTATAATTTTTTTAAAATATCATATACATTATAAATACATCTATGCACATAAAACAATAATATAAATTAAAATTAAATAAATATATGTAACAAATTAAAAAAATTAAAATTATTTTTAATCTTTTTAAAATTAACTATATACTACATTAACTAAAATAATACAAAAAATATTAGATAGCGGAGGTAATAAAATTACTATTCCAACTCCAAACAGTGCAACAGTAGGGAAAATGTTGGATAGCGTAGGGGTAAAAATTACTATTCCCACCCCAGTGAGTGCAACAGTAGGGAAAGTGTTGGATAGCATAGGGGTAACAATTACTATTCCCACTCCAGTGAGTGCAACAGTAGGGAAAGTGTTGGATAGCGTAAGGGTAGAAATTACTATTCCCACCCCAGTGAGTGCAACAGTAGGGAAAGTGTTGGATAGCGTAGGGGTAGAAATTACTATTCCAACTCCAGAGAGTGCAACAGTAGGGAAAGTGTCGGATAGCGTAGGGGTAAAAATGACTATTCCCACTCCAGTAAGTGCAACAGTAGGGAAAGTGTTGGATAGCGAAGGGGTTAAAATTACTATTCTAACTCCAGTGAGTGTAACAGTGTAGGATAGCGTAGGGGTTAAATTAACATACTTATTAATTAAATAATTTTTGTAAAATAAATAACATATTAAAAATTAATTAACTAAAACATTAATAATAAATACCAATAAATTTAAATTAATATTTACTTAAATAACATTAAATGACTTCCCACCCTATTCCCCCAAAACACACAACCCACTACACATAAAAAGAACACAATTAATTTAATTGTCAATTAATCAATTAATAAAAATTAATTACCAATTAATAATAAATTAACAATAAATTAATTAGCAATAACAATAAATAAATAAAAAAAGAATAGTTATAATTAATATAATGATAAATCAATCAATTAATAAAAATTAATTACCAATTAATAATTAATTAACAATAAATTAATAATTAATAACAATAAATAAAAACATATTAATTAATTAGTTATAATTAAATTACTTCCCACCCTATTCCCCTATAAACCCACAACCCGCTCTGATACTAAAAAGCAAAATTTACTTTAAAAAATTACCAATTTCTAAACATTTATCACATATATTTAAAAATAATAAAAATACATTACAAAAAATGTTAAACATACATATAAAATACATACTAAAATACATAACACTAATATAAATATCGATATTATTAACAACGATATTTTTGCTAACGATATTACTTACTTCGATATTACTTACTTCGATATAAAAAAAAACGATATTACTTACCTTAAGGTCGATATTCTGGTCACCGATATTCTTGACATCGATATTCTGTCCCTGCGATATTAAAAACTCAATATTAGTGTAGGTCGATATAAAAAAATCGATATTTTGACTGCCCACCAGTAGCAGCATGTCACCAGTGACAGAATGCAGGAGGCGCGGCACACGTAATACTCCAGCATCAGAGTGCTCTAACAGGGATGTGTCTAAGCACCCTGAACAGGCAATGGGAGTGCACGGACGCTGAAAATAGTGTGGACGTGTCCACAGGATTCGTTTTTGGTGAGGTAACCAGAAACTATATTTGTCTGGACTGATATAAAGTACCATGGCAAACATTTATATTTACACATTGTAATTTTTCAGCTTGGCATGTGTGCGATAACACAAATGGTTATTTTTGGGTTAAATAAATCTAGTTGTCAAAGTAACAATGTAATGTTGGATTTGATCATTACCCACCTCAGAAATAATTCTGTGATATTTCTGCACGTCGCTGTCTTCCTTCTGCTGCACTCGATGCGCTTGCTGCTTGTTGTGGTTGTAATGTCTCATCGTCCTCTTCGGGTTCACTATCCGATAGTTCCAGTGGTACGCCTCTGGCAGTTGCTATGTTATGCAACATGGCACAAGTGGCAACAATTTTACAGTAGGTATCTGGCCTGTACTGCAATGCACCGCCTGTTTTATGTAGGCAGCGGAATCGACTTTTCAGTAGGCTAAAGGTCCACTCAATCACATTGCTCGTTGTCCTGTGCGCTGCATTGAACCGCAGTTTCACTTGGTGTCATTGGATTCAGGTACGGTGTCAAGATGAAACAGCGTACAGCATATGCGCTGTCACCTATGGAGTAACAGGCAATAGATTAGTCACTGCTATGTCTCACACGGAACAGATAATCTGCATAAGAGAGTGACATGTGTTTACCAAGCTGTTATCCTTCACCAAATTCAACCCCAAGAAGACGTGTATGTATGCCGCTGTGTCTGAAGATGTAGGAATCATGCTTACTACCTGGGGATCTTGCCACTATGTCTGTGATGATGTTATTTGCATTGCATATGACATATATTCAGTGAATGATATGACTTCCTATTCCTGAAAATATACTCATTCACTGAGGGGGGACATATAGCTACATGTGTCCCATCTATGCAACCAATTACATGGGGGATGTTGGCTATCTGGTAAAAGTCCATTTTAGTTTCAAGCAATTCCTGTGGGGTAGTTGGAAATCCTATGTGGTGGTGCATCCTCTGCAACATGACGTCCAGGAACGCATTAAAGAAACGCGATAGTGAACTTTGGGAGACACCTCCTGCTGCAGCTATTACACAGTGGAAGCTACCTGAGGCTAGGAGGTGCAGTGAACATAGGACCTGCACATGGGTGGGGATGGCATGTGTTCTGCGAGTCTGACGCTGCAGTAGTGGATCAAATTCAGCTATCAGATCATATATCATGGAAGAATTCAACCTATATTTCCCATAAATCTCTTCCTCTGTCTGCCCCAACAATGTAATGTGCAATCTAAAAATGCGTTCCTGTATCATCCTTCTTCTCTGTGCTGCTGCTTGTATCCTTATCCTCCTCACCAGGACGTACAACGCGGCCATTGTGAAACATTCTGAGGCATCCTGGGCCTGTTTAAATAGTTTTCAGTTGGTTACCACCTAATGTGAATTAGTGTTATTTTGCATGTACAAAATTGCGAATTTTGACTAATCGCATTTTGCGATTTTTGATGCATTGAATTGCGAATCCATATTTGCGAATTCGCAAATATGGAATCGCAATTTCGGGTTCGCAAAAATGAGAATCGCAAATTTAAGACAAATTTTGCGATTTTCAATGATGCATTGCATTCTGCTATTTCGCGATCGCAAACAGCTGTTTTTTGCCATTCGCACTGTTTGTGATCGCAAATTAGCTTGATGCATGTGCCCCATATTGTGTAATTTGGTACGTCAGGGAAAAATTTGGCCCTTAGTGAATAAGGAGCAGCTTGTGTCTGGCCACAGAGGGCTGATAATTGTCAGGTTATGCCTTTTATCTGCGCACAATTTTAATTTGCTTCATGTTTAAATGTTATATCATGTTAGTGAGTTTATGCTTTATGAAATAATAACCACTTTCTCCCCAAATCAGAATTTCACGTTTGCTAGTTTACTGCTACAAATCAACTCTCACTGTTCTGAACTAACAATTGCATTTTGTTACACGTTGTGAATATTTCAATGCATTTGTCTATGTTTATTACTAAACGTTCTTTTTCTCCATGAATCAATTTTTATAGCGCCCGTAACCAGTAGATTGTTTTTAGTACCACCCCATGTACACAGTTACCCATGATTAGAGTAGAATTTGTAATTATTTAAAAAACAAGTTCCCCAATCCAACATGGAGACTCCACTAGGCCACATGCAAGTGAGGTTCCCCACCCAGACTAGGGAGTCTAGAGAAACACTACCATGAGTGGCACACTCATAGCAAAGCACACGCATTTCCCTTGCCTGAGATGGGAACATTCGATATCAACATCTTAGAACACACAAAGACTCACATACAAGCCAGGTATGCGGGGCATAAAAAGGCTATGCAAGAGGCCCTGCTAGAACTAAAGGCCATGTTTGAGGTGGCCCCGGCCTGCTAGACTATCCCTGAGTCTGTAAGCAAGGCATCTGTACCTTCCCCACCATACACTGGCAAGGATGTGTTCTCACTGATGCAGGACATCCCAGTCGCCGCTGCACTGTGTTATACCAATCCACTGGTCGAGGAGGCTGGTAGAACCCCCGGGGCAGCAGGCCACCAGTCTCTGGGGGGGGGGGAGGGGAGATTACAGCCCAGAGGAAGTCAGCCCCAGCTCAGTCCAGTGCCAAGCTCTCTCTAGGTTCAACCCCCCACCCAGCGGTCGCAACTCATCATGTCCGAGGTAAACTGGGAGCTCATGCTTCTGACCACTCCAAATGGTGCCCTGTGATCGGAGGGGAGTTTGTGGCCCGCCTGGAAGGTGATTACACCAGTGGAGCAGAAGACATGGTCCTCAGGCTTGCAAAATCCGACTCCAAAGGGGGAGGCGTGGGCTCCCCCAAGGCATGCCTATTGCATGGGAGAAGCATCAAGGAGTGAGTTTGAGGTCAAGACATTGCCTAGAAGAACATCATGCAGCACAGAGTGAAGGAGGCAACCCAGGTGGGAGTTAGCGGAAAGGAGGGAGTTCAGAATAGAAAGAGAGAGAGCTCTTGCTTGGGAAGCCCAGTAGAGAGAGGAAACTTCTTCCCCTTTTCCGGAAGGAACTGGGGATAGGCCTTGGGCCAAACATAGAGATGAACCCAGGGAAGAATCAAAAGGAAGGCCCCTAACAGAAGCACACACATTACCTGGCCATCCGCATAGGAGATGGGCCGACCAGGACATAAGTAGTCAGGAAACCGGACTGGAACACAATTGAGACACAGAAGGAGCAGCATGGCACGTTTGCACAAGCATGAGGAGAGTGACGATGAGGACATCCGTCGTACCCCCTCAATGCTCCGATCAGGCAGAACAAACCCTAGAGTGATAGTATCCAGAGAAGAGGGCCTTTTGCCATCAACTGGCCTGCTGGACCGAAAGGAAGGGCTTTCCCCAGGTGTGTGTTTCTCTTTGGGCTTAGTGAGACCCCACCTGTGACCTGTCAATCGATAGGCGTTGGTTGAGGTTACAGGGCCTGTCTGACGATGTACCTCTGACTCGGGGTTGAGGGGAGGTCACCTTGGGTGAATCCAACAGCAATGATACCAGTTCATTAGAACTTCTACAAATAATGTGGCGGCCATTAAAATTATTTTTTCCGACATTCTCAATATTGCCCATACAGTTGTAATTGCGTACATTGATATTCTCTTTACCGATATTGACATTGTTATGGGTGCCTAGATCATGGCGTACATTGACATTGTTTCTACTGGTTTCGATTTTGTTATGCATGCATGCATTATGACATAGATTGATATTGTTTCTACTGGTATCGATACTGTCATGCGGGCATGGATTATAGTATAAATTGACATTGCATTTATTGGTATTTCCATTGTTGGACTAGCACATCATGTATACATTGACATCGTATTCACCCATCCTAACAGAAACTCCACCAGAGTGGCCTTCTTGTCATACCAGAGCTTCATTATTTCTTGACTGGCCTCAAGATTGCTTTTTGCCTTTTTCAAGAAGCAGGGCATCTGGTTGTGGAGCGCCAGCATGAAGCTGACTACATCCTGTGAAGGTTTCAAGGGAGTTTGCTTCCACCCCTCCCACACAAGGCTCAGAGGTCCCCTAACAGAATGGTCATAGAGGAGTTCAAAGGAGCTAAACCCTACTCCTTTCAGTGGCACCTCCCTATAGACAAAAAAAGGGCTTGGGCTTCATGGGCTCAGGTAGGCATATTATCATGCCTTTCAAGGTCTTGTTGAATCTTTCCACAAGACCATTGGTTTGGGGGTGAAAGGATGTGGTGAACTTATAGGTTACCCCACACTCATTCCACATGGACTTCATGTATGCTTCCATGTAGTTAGTGCCTTGGTCAGATACTAACTCCTTGAGGAATCCCACATGGGTAAAAATGCCAATCAGAGCTCTGGCCACCACAAGTGCAGTCACTGACCTCAGAGGGATGGCCTCTGGGTTGAGGGTGGCTTAGTCCACCAAGATCAGGACAAACATGTTACATAAGGCTGGCATGGGGTCCAAGGGTCCAATAATGTTGATGCCTACCCTCTCCAAGGGAGTGCCAATGAGACGTAATGGGCTTAGGTGAGCTGTGTGCTTTTTTCCCTGACTTCCCACTGGCCTAGCAGGTGGGACAGGACCTACACAAAATATCTGAGGCTGTCTTCATCTGGGGCCAATTGAAGTGAGCAATAAGCTTGGCAAAGTTCCTGTCTTGCCCTAGATGTCCTGCCAGTGGTATATCATGATCCAAACCCAGTAGAGAGGTCCTATATCTCTGGCAGACCACCAGAACATGGGCTGCCCCAGATCCAGGAGCCTTAGGCTCACTATATAGGAGGTCCTTCTCCCAGTAGATCAGGTGATCCCCAGAAGCTTCACCTGCTACCTGGGCCTCAGCTTGCTGCCTCAGGCATTCATGAGTGAGGCACTCTTTCAGCTCCTTGCAGAATTCCTCTCTGGTGAGACTACCCTCAACCTGTCAACCAGCAAGCTCAGGCAGATCACCCAGGTCAACAATGTCTTCCCCAGTTGGCTCGGAGGCATCCTCCTCAGGTGCCACGTCAACCTCGACCATGGGAACTTTCAGGGGCTGAGTTCTCATGCCACATTCTCCTCTCTTTCTTGGCAGCTGTCTAGGCCATTGTTCCAGGCTCCAAATGCAATTGACTTCTTTCTCGGACAGCCATGGCCCATGTGGTCATACAGACCCACTCAGGCAATGCCAATATCGCCAATTCTGACATAAGCTCTACTTCCCTCCAGGTAGTGTGCTCCAAGTCATTGCACAACTGACTCTACAGGCATGGCAGGACTCACAACTACTTTCAGATAACCTGATACCCACCAGCTCAAAGGGAACCAGAGCCACCAGTAGATGGCTCTCACGATTGTCATGACTACAACTTGTTGGAATGTGTTAGGTAGGACCTACTCTGAGGACACCAGCTGACGCTTTTCAGACATCTTGCTGGCTCCTGTGTTTCTCAGAGCCTCCACCCATTGCCCATTGATGGTGACGCATTACCTGTACTTGGAATTATTGGCAGGCATATGAGCTTTTGCCACCATTTTTTTATCTCCCAGGGAAACTCGGATCACCTCTGTCTGCTCCCCAAAACTAACTGGGGCTACCTCCTTCCTGAGCGCTACACCTGCCAACCCCGGGGTCTGACCATAGGTGGGGGGCTGTGTCCTCTTGGGACATTTGGAGTCACCCTTCAATTGCCCATGCTTGTGGCATTCTATACATTTGGGTACAAACCTCCATGTCTGCTTGTCAAAGAACACCTTTTTCTTAGGGTCAGACTCTGACTGGTTACCACTACTCGCTTGGGAATTATTTCAATGGCCTTTTGAGCACTACTTAGGGGCCGATTCCGATCCCGGTCGGAGGCGCACCTAATACCATTCGGCCGGGAAAAAAGCCAGGCAAATGCCTGTTTCCCGACCAATCCGCACATACGTCCGAACGAGCAAGTACGATGCGCACAACTGCCCAAATCCCGGCCCAGTCGTACTCACCCAATACAGGTCCTGAACTCCGACCGAGGTGGATCCGGAAACGCAGAATCGAGTCGCACGGAAGCAAAAATGCAGCCCCGTCCGGCAGGACAAGTACGATGCGCTTTCCGTACGCGCCGAACCCGTCGCTACGCACGGCACGTCAAAGCATCCGGGCGAGGCGCACATAAGCTCCGATTCGCGCCACAACACGATCCACGGCTACGAGACAGAACACGCCAGCGACGAGGACGAGGCGAAGCAAAGAGAAAGACGAACGAGACGAACCAACCATGAATCCCATTGTGCCGATCCTACCAATATTCTACATCTATTACCGGAACAGGCACGGACGCGTACGGCGCAGAAGGTAAGTCAGACACCAACCACAAAAACAAACTACACGTACCCGACATATCACACACACACAGAGGGATGCAGAAATACTTACACCAGCAACAGCAGCACCATAGGGGCGGGATGGCCTTCACCAATGCCACACATACACATAGGGGCCTGTATGCCCACCACCACTACCACCCCTACTCACAGGGTGCCAGATGCCTGTCACTACTACCACCTCTACCCATGGGGGGCTGGATGCCTGTCACTACAACCACCTCTACCCATGGGGGTCTGGATGCCCACCACCACTACCACCCCTACTCAGGGGGTGCCAGATGCCTGTCACTACTACCAGCTCTACCCATGGGGGGCTGGATGCCCACCACCACTACCACCCCTACTCAGGGGGTGCCAGATGCCTGTCACTACTACCAGCTCTACCCATGGGGGTCTGGATGCCCACCACCACTACCACCCCTACTCAGGGGGTGCCAGATGCCTGTCACTACTACCACCTCTACCCATGGGGGGCTGGATGCCTGTCACTACAACCACCTCTACCCATGGGGGGCTGGATGCCCACCACCACTACCACCCCTACTCAGGGGGTGCCAGATGCCTGTCACTACTACCACCTCTACCCCTGGGGTGCTGGATGCCCAACACCACTACCACCCCTACCCCTGGGGTGCTGGATGCCCAACACCACTACCACCCCTACTCAGGGGGTGCCAGATGCCTGTCACTACTACCACCTCAACCCATGGGGGGCTGGATGCCCACAACCTCTACCACCCCTACTCAGTCCCTTTCCCTTACTATAGAAAGCGAGGAAAAGGATACAGATGGTCGATGGCTTCTTCTTCATACTCTTATAAATGGATCCCGTATTTCTCTCCTCAACATTTATGGTCCCACAGGTATTGATTCACAGTGTTGGCAATCCATGTCACACACTCTTCACTCATGTTCTGATTTTAATCTTATAGTGGGTGGGGACTGCAATCAGGTCATGGACCCTTTTACAGATAGGAAATCTTCTTCTAGGTATATTCCTAATAAAATGCAAAAGACCTTTGCTAGCACAATACTTTCGAGAGGCCTGGTTGACGGCTGGAGGATATCTAATCCCGACTCTTTGGAATTCACTTTTTATTCCCCCACTCATAACTCTACATCTAGAATTGACTATATTTTTTTGAGCCCACACCTTCTTCCCAATTTACAACACGCTGAGATCGGTTCCATTCTTATTTCCAATCATGCTCCCGTCTTTATCAATTTAGGTCTTCCTTCGCTATCTTCCATATCCCGTCGTTGGTGCTTTAATAATTATCTTCTGAAAGATCCTACCTTTATTGGGCGCTTTAAAGATTTCGTGTCAGAATTCTTTCTCTTCAATGCTAGCCCTGATATGCCCTTTCATACTATTTGGGAAGCCTTTAACCCCTTCGATGCGCGTGACGAGCTCAGCTCGTCATGCTGCGCGGTAGCGCTGTGCGCATGACGAGCTGAGCTCGTCACGACCACACCCGCGATCGGAATGTCCAGCACACGAGCGGAATTCCGATCGCGGTCAAGGGGTTAACGCGACAGCCAGAGGCTTTATCATTGACTATGTAGCTATTAAAAAGAAACAATATCGTAAGGAGTCTGCCTCCATTCTGTCTTCCATTAAGAAACTGGAACATGCATATTTTTCATCTACATTTTAATAGAAAATCCACGGAGGACGCTTCCTGTACGTTACTTAAAATTAATTCTGAATTTTATGGTGGTCGTAATAGAGCTGGTAAATTGCTGGCGAATTATTTGAAGATCAAGTTCCAAAGATCTAGAATAGTTAAAATCATCGATGATCGTGGTGTTAATCGCTTTAAAGATGAAGATATATTGAAATGATTTACAGACTTTCATAAAACCCCATATACCCCTGAATATTCCCCTTCTGACGCTGCCTTGGATTAATATTTTGATTCACTACCCCCCCGCTCTCCCCCCCCTCCCGATTGTTCTATATTGGATACAGATATGTCCCTTTCTGAGATTAAGTCAGCCTTGTCTAAGTTACCCAAGGACAAGGCCCGTGGCCCGGACGGCTTTACTGCTGAATTATATTCCTCTTTCTCTCAAATCCTTTTGCCTCATCTTTTATCTCTTTTTCAACACTGCGTCTCTCGTAATGAGGCTCGAGGCTCTTTTCTTGAGGCTATGATTTATTTAATTCCAAAGAAAGATAAGGATCCCTCTTTGTGTGCTAATTATCGCCCCATTTCATTGATCAATTTAGATTGTAAAATTTTCGCTAATGTATGTGCCCTTCGTATTAATCAGGTACTTCCATAGCTGATTGGTTCGGAACAGACGGGATTCGTTAAGGGAAGGACTTTAGCTGATAATTCCAGAACTTTTCTTAATATTATTCATCTAGCATCTAAGAGTTCCTCCCCTGTTGCAGCCATAACCCTTGACGCGGAGAAAGCTTTTGACCGGATTCATTGGCTTTTTATGATGCGTACACTCAAATGGCACGGTTTTGGCCCCTCTATCTTGTCCTTTATCAATCTGTTATATTCCTCTCCAACCACTTCAGCTTTTGTTAATGGATCTCAATCATCTTATTTTACTTTACAATGAGGTTCTCGTCAAGGTTGTCCTCTTTCTTTCTTGCTCTTTATCCTCTCCCTTGAAACTTTTCTTCATTCTCTGCGTCATTCATCAACTTTCCGAGGTTTCAAACACAAGGCAATTGAAATCAAATTTACTACTTACGCGGATGATATTATGTTATACATTTCTGATCCCTCTACCTCTGTGCCTGCCTTCACAGATCTCCTATCCTCATACGCCGCCTTGTCTGGTTACAAGTTAAATTTTTCTAAATTCAAAGTGCTCCTGTTAAACAAATATTGTTTAAAAAGCATGTTCGATGGGACTGACTTCAAATGGAATATCAATAGTATCACTTGCCTGGGAATTAAATATTCTTCTTCAATTGTGAGAACGGTTCAGCTTAATTTGGAAGAGGTTTTATTAAAAGTAAATAACATGGCAGGAAGATGGTCTCCCCTTTTTTTGTCATGGTGGGGTAGGCTGGACGCAATCAAAATGATGATGCTCCCGGTTATCAACTTTTATTTGTCCATGCTACCAGTGAAACTTCCATTAAAAAATTTTTAAATCCTTAATGGTGTTTTGAGTAAATTTCTCTGGAACGGTAGAAAAGCCCGTATCTCCTTATCTTTCTTGTCTGCTCCAAAGGATCGGGGAGGTGTCCATTTTCCCAATTTTCGACAATATCACTCCTCCTTTTTAATTCGTCAAGTGTTACCTTATTTGTCCTCTTCGGAAGACATTCCCTCATCTGTTTGGCATAAATTGGAGGACTCCCTGATTTACCCTTTCCCTTTTTCCTCGTTAGCCAATTTTACCCATCCTCCTCGTTCTTTTAACTATCCGACCATTTCACAATTTATTTCAACCTTTCATCCGGTCAAGCGCAAATCCCGTACTCCTCTACAAATATTTCTAGACTCACCTCTTTGGCATAATAAATCCATTAAACTGTCTAATTGTACTATTTTCTGGAAAAAAATGGGCGGCTAAGGGGATCTTCATGGTTAAACATCTAATACATGGTTCGCTTTTTCTTTTTCCCCAGGAAGTTCAATCTAAGTTCGGCTTACCTGTCTCCTCACTCCTTAGGTATGACTCTTTAAGATTGCTTTTAACTAATCAGTTCTCTCTCCTCTCCGGATCTGCCCCCTCCGCTTTAGACCCCATTTTAGAACCTTTGTCCGCCTCTCTTTCCCTTCGGGCCTCTCATATTTACAAATATCTCAATTTCTCCTCCCCTAACCGCCCCAAGAGTAAGGTTGAACTCTTATGGGAATCTGATTTGCAGCGTACCCTCTCTTTTCACACATGGAACTCTATTTGGGCACGCATACACCACACTTCCTGTACTGCCAGCACCACTCAGACCCTTTATTATTTCTATCAGAGGTTATTTTTAACCCCATTATCTCTTTCCAAGTATAGTTTGGATCTGTCCCGAACTGCTGGTCCTGTAAAAACACCCCTGGCTCATTTATACACTCCTTTTATCTTTGCCCCAGCATTACTCTATTTTGGATCAAAGTATGTGAATCAATCTCCTCCATTTGCTCTATTCATTTTTCTTTTAACATTTACACTGATAAGGATGTTACTTTCTTTTCTTTTTCTTTCTTTTCTTTTCTTTTCTTTTCTTTTCCTTCCTATCTTCTTTTCTCTTCTTCTAGCTTTCTCTCTATTCTGAAAAATGTAAAATGCTATTTTGTTTCAAGGTACAACCTTCCATTAATGCTTTTATCCTCTGGTTTTATTCGTTTGACAATGGTAGTTATCTTAAGTTTTCATTCCTCCATATTATACATTTTGCTTGTTAGTTTTTGCCATTTCCCTATAATTATTGTTGTAATGTTGTACCCTTGTTCTTATTTGCTTCAATAAAGCTTTTTAAACTTAAAAAAGAACAGCTCCTGTTCACAATAGCTGAAACGTCTTCAGCTGTTTGGTTAATACACGGGGTAATATCTTTATCAATTTCAACATTTCAATTCACTGCTTGCATGAAACATTTACCAGTCTGTAGATAAGAACCCTTAGGAGGCAGCTTCATTCATGTACTACGGTCAGTCCCTTTTTTAGGCTGAGCTTCGATCGACCTGTTATATCTCTTCTGTGGGGTTTGGCAAACCCACCGATTGCCATTGGTTACTATCTGTAGCATTCAGAAATGCTGGCTTCTTATTGGTGCATTTCTGTTAAAGTCCCTCCTTTGTGTGTTTAGCTCTCTTTCTGGCGAATTTACTCAGAGAGCATTTTGGTCAGCGTACAGCGTGTGATGGCTTCTCTTCCCTCCTCCCATCTGGCTATTGCAGGTCTAGCGTTTTTTTTTGTAGTTATATAGAGCGCAAACCGGACCCGAAGGTCCCAGAATCACCGGACAGTCACTTGTTTTATGGTGCAAGGTCCGACCGCAGCTCTGCAGTGAGTGCTCTCGCTGTATGTCATTACTGGAAAATTGGAAAGAGGCTGCCTGTATAATAATATTATATGTTTAAGCTGGAGAACTTATTGCTCCATTGCAACTAGCTCTGCAGAAATACACTTGTCAGAATACATTTTGATAGGTTTGGCATAAATATATATGTTGCACAGAGGGGGAGAGGTGTGGCGCCGCGGCCAGGGCGACTGACGCTGGACGCTGGGGATCACGGTTCGATCCCTGGCTCCAGCAGCAGGGGTCTGCCCAGCACCATGCGACTCTGGGCAATAGCTCGCTTAATCTTCCCAACGGCCCCCAGCGCCGAGATACCCCTTCGGGGGTGATTCGTGCGCTATACAAGTACTGGATTTACATTCACTTCGGGGGTGATTTGTGCGCTATACAAGTACTGGATTTACATTCACTTCGGGGGCGATTCGTGCGCTATACAAGTACTGGATTTACATTCACTTCGGGGGCGATTCGTGCGCTATACAAGTACTGGATTTACATTCACTCCGGGGGTGATTCGTGCGCTATACAAGTACTGGATTTACATTCACTTCGGGGGTGATTCGTGCGCTATACAAGTACTGGATTTACATTCACTTCGGGGGTGATTCGTGCGCTATACAAGTACTGGATTTACATTCACTTCGGGGGTGATTTGTGCGCTATACAAGTACTGGATTTACATTCACTTCGGGGGTGATTCGTGCGCTATACTAGTACTGGATTTACATTCACTTCGGGGGTGATTCGTGCGCTATACAAGTACTGGATTTACATTCACTTCGGGGGTGATTCGTGCGCTATACAAGTACTGGATTTACATTTTTTACATTTATATATTGTGAGAAGTTGGCCTGGCATATGCTGTCCACTAATTATAGTGGGCACCTTGCACCAGTCCAAATCGACTCTTATGGTAGGTAGGTTAAAGACAACCTTATTGAAAGCTATCCTAGTGGTAGCTGTGGAGAGCAGCCTTCAGGCTAAGTCTTGAAGGAATGTAAAGCAGCTTGTTTTACCAGTCTATAATCTCTTGAGTGACCAAATGAAAGAGCACCACACCAGGTATATATTCAAAATATATGTATTTATTACTAAACACACCCCTCTAGTCTCTTTATGAGGCTAGAGTTCGAAATACATAGGTTATAAGATCTTAAATCACAGTAATAGCACAAATACACGTTTGGGCCCTAGGGGCGTACCAAACCATATACCAATAAAGTGGTATGCGAACCACGACTGAACTAGACACTAGGCCTAGAGCCTCTAGAAGTGCTTGGACCACAAGGAACCACCCAAGGTAGTGACACAGGGGACCCACGGGAGAGCAGCGTGCAGTGTAAATACACAACCGCGATACGCCGTTAACTTCTATGGAGAAAGTCGGGATCGGGAAAATAGAGGAAAGGGACACTTAAAAGAGGACTAGGACAAAACCCTTTGAGATCTAGGACTTTGAAGAGTCTCTACCCACGGGAGCACCGGAGTACTCGTGTTACCTCACCCAGGGAAGCCGGGTGCATAGGTGCCTTTCGGGGTCGGGTTTCGTCGTCGGTTCTTATGGCGATCTGCTGCAAAGTGCTGCTGGCGACCAGGAGAAAAGTGTCCGGGTGGATCCAAGAGTGGATCGGAGTTCTGAAGAACCTGAAAGCAGAGGGGACAGAGTCTGGGTCACTAGCCAGTGACCAGGGAGGCGATGGACAGATGCCCACCGATGTCGAGTGCTTCAGGTGCGTTGACAGTCGTCTCGTTTCTGCAGCCACGAGGTCCAGGAGGCGTTGTCGGCGACCAGGAGCAGGATTCGGGCTGGTACACGATGTCTGTCGAGTGCTGCGGTGTCGGCGACCAGATTGGACCCAACAAGCCTTGGCAACGGCAAGTCTCGATGTAGCTGAAGATCGTCGATGGTGCAGACCAGCAAGGTCTGGGGAACTCACCCAGCAAGGGTAAGTGAGGGCAGGCCTGGAGCAACCAGACTGCCAAGTAAAGAAAAGATTGGCCTTCGGTAAGGGCTACTAGCCAACGGGCTAGCGACCGCGAAGGAGCCTCGTGACGCCGCACGTGGAGCTGGCTTACAGGCACTCGTGGAGTGGGGGCCAGTGATCTTCAGTGCAGGTGGTGCTGGAGGCTAGGGCTACTCGGAGCCCAAAGCACGACTTCTTGGGAGACCCAGAAGATGGTGCACTTGCAAGTGTGCTCGGTGTCCAGGGGTCACGGTCTCACGTTACCCACGATAGCCACGGGCCTCAGCTTTGCTGGGGACTCAGGGTAGCCTCGGGAAGTCTGAGAATCCACCTCTGGTGATGCGATGACTTCGGCGTCCGACAGGAGCTTCAGTGATGCGAACCGGACAGATGCTTCTTTGGTGCCTGCCAAGCAGGGAGTCACTCCTTGACCCCAAGGGAGATTCTTCAGTCCTCTAATCGTGAGTAGAGCGTCGAAGGTCCAGGATTCTGTTTCAGAGTTTCGTCCAGGTATAATCTAAAGTCCTAAGGACTGGGTTCCTACCTTTATTCCAAAAATAGGGGATGGACTACTCTGTGGCCCCACCTATGGGTGGGTCAGGGCAGAGGGGTGGCTACACCCCTTTCCCTTTGTCCAGTTCGCGCCAAAGCAGGGGCTGCAAGCCCCTGATCCGGTTTGAACTGGGGTATGCACAGGGACACCAAATGTGCCCCCAGTGCAGGACTTCAAAGCACCCGAAAGTGCTCCCGCCCAGCCCCAATACACATTGTCCTGTCTGGGGAGGTGGTCACACCTCCCTGGGACAGGAAACCTATTGTCCAGGCCTCCCCTGCCGGAGTTTCGTCCAGCAGCAGGAGGCCAGACTCGTGTCTGTGGCAGCAGCATCCATTTTGTGATGCCAGGGCTCTGGAAAGAAGTTACCGGACTCGTCAGAGTTAACATGCCTTTCCCTCTAGAAGGGTGGAATGCTACCCCCGCCGCCAGAATTGGCGGGGGTAGTATTCCAAGATGTTTGACACCAAACACGACATGTTTCGGTGCAGCCATTCCATAGTTAGCATTTTACCGCGAGGATATAATGCGTTTAAGAGTATATGGTCAGGCTGCACTACAAACAGCATCAGAGATGGTCTCTGAACGCTGCAGAGGGGCCCTGCTCATGCAGGGGCACCCTCTCACATAGGAACCATGCACTCTGCCTTCAGGATTGATAAGGCCTGCCTTAGGAGTGACTTATAGGTTTATATGTGTGTATGCATTTAGTGATATAGGTAACCTATACCACAGCAAGGGGTGCATGCACCACCTTACCCAGGCTGCAGTAGCAGACCGGTGGTGTCAGTTTGGATGGCCTACCAGGGGTGGCATAATATATGCTGCAGCCCCTGGCAGGCCTCTGAGGTACCTATGCCCTTGGTACATAGTATACCATATACTAGGGACTTACAAGGGCACTCCAGATCCCAATCAGAGATGTGCCTAAGGCACATGGAGACCCTTTTAAAGAGGAAACAGCTAGGCTGGGGTTCTGAATAGCAGGGCCCCAGCCAGACTAATGTCGAAAACCAGTGAAGTATCAGCAAAAAGTGGGGGTACCCCTGTGAAGCAGATCCTACTCTCCTACATATATAATGTGTGCATTCATCTACAATGAACTGGCGTTAATAAGAGGATCGATCATATGGTGTCTCTAACCCTGTGACTGCAAAGCACAGCTGACGAAGGTGTCGCGAGGGGAGGCACCACCGCCACCACCACGCTATGCAGTGAGTGCTGCTCGCACCCACGGCTGGTTTCTCATGTCCGTGCTAAAAACATTTCTGTATTACGGATCAGCCCCGGATATTGCTTTTAATTGTTGCTGTGAGCACAGCTGTTTGAAACCGTATTCATGTTTGTCCTCTTCAGTAATGGGTGCGCTGTACAGCTCAGCACAGCCCACCAGAGCTTTGGTAAAGCCAGTTTGACTTCTGCGTTGGCAGTAGGCACCAATTTGTGCACTGGCAGAAAGGACAGGAATGTGCTGTATTTCATTAATACGGCACATTCTAGCCCTTTCCTTTTGGCGTAGGGCAGTGCAGCAAGGCGACTTGAAACACTTCCCCAATGCCAAAAAGTAGTGAATGAGGCCCTCAACATTTAAACTTTAAATGACAGACTACAGTGAGCTCAGAAACCATCGGCTGGAGACAATTGCTGCAGCAATAAAGCCCCCTGAGAGGCTCAGGGCTTCCAGCACAACACCGTCCTCTGGCCAGCGCTGAGGCAGTTAGCAGACATCATCCATCGTGTGTCTAAATGCAGACCATGGGTCCCGGGGGGGGGGGTGTATGTGGTGTGTGGTGTGTGATGTGTGTGTGTGTTTGTTTATTGGGTTGAGTAAGCATTGGGTAGTCCGTTCTTAATCCACTGAACTGGTGTGCTTCAGGTGAGTGTGGTATCTAATATTCAATGAATCAATCATTCAGGTTTCCTATAAAGAGTGACTACTCACCCGTGAGGGTCTCAGGGCGCTGAGTGGAGAAACATTCCGTTCCAGCTGGGCCCAAATCAATGCCTCAATGCCATCAGCACTGCTTTGGTTCGAGTGTTATCCTGGCTGGGGGCGTGCTTCCATGCGGTTTTATGATGATTCCAACCTGTGACTAGATCCCACTGAGATTTCTGCAGCAAGTGCATTGACCATGGGGTAGTTTAGTGTCAATATTCCTACTTCTCAGGTGTTTGCAGCAGTTTCAAGGCCACCTTAGAGCTGCTCATTGTTCAAAGAGGAAACTTCTGATATTTATCCCTTTGTATGGACTTCATTGCTTCCTTTTGTTCCTGAGAACGTGTCACTCGAAGTGTCACACATTTGGCAGTAGAATGTCACTCATAAGTGCACTGGAACCATAACAAGCATTTGCAATGCAATTGGTCTTGCCTTTGGGACCTTATAAGTATTTAGCGATGCAGCACATTATCCTGGGGTTGTGGAGGGAGTAGGGGCAGAGTGTAGAACAGAAGGCGGGGGTGAGGCAGAGGAGCTGAGAACTGGTGGCAGAGTGACGGGGGGGGGCAAAATCTTCAAACCTGCCGCAAGAAGTAAATAACAGCAGAGAAGGGCGGGAGGGTAACAAGCACACAGTGGCAAAACCAGAACTTCATGGAATGTGAGGGGGCAGAAAAATGGGCTGGCAAGATCAGGCGAAAGGTAGAAAAGGGGGAGGGGCAAGAGAAGAAAGATGCAAATGGAACAGTTCCAGTACTATTATAGCTGATCAAGGGCTCCCGGCCCGATCCAGCCATGCACAGACTGTGCGGCTCTGCACTGACTCCGGGCACCCCACACCGCATCCCATATGTTAGGGGATCGTTCCTGCCGCAGAATGGTGAAGCCTTCATCTGCACAAAGTGAAAGGATGAGACCCCTCTGCACACAACGGCCAGAGCATCATGCATGCATAACGCCAGAAGCCCTCCCGTGCACTGGCAAGCAAATGAGATTGACTTAGTCAAATTCTTGAAAATAAAACTTCATTTTTTTCCCTGCGCCATTAAAAAGTGGTGGATTTGAAGAAAAAAAGGATAAACAGTATCCAAGTTGGCAGAGGCCTGAAACACTTCTCATACATGTAGTGAAACTTTAGTTGCAGGACAACATACTATGGCCCTCATTTATGAAAAGTGACGCAACGCTGCGAGAAAACAGCGATGCGTCACTTTTCATTGCGCCCTCCTTGCGGCACCAATGATACGTCATATTTACAGTATAACGCATCATGTCGCAAGGAGTTATAGATACGTCAGTATTTCTGACGTTTCTGTAGGCGCAAAAATGACGCATTGATGGAGTGTGTCACAAAACTGACGCAACTCCAGCAATGGGTCATTACACATGGGCAAGTCCAATGTTAAATGATTCTGTGTCAGTCCTGCACCTGCCATAAGGCAGTCGTAAGATATTGACGCACTTGCATCCTAGAAGTGGCGCAGTGAAATCTTATAGATTTCACTGCGTCACTTCTACGATACTTTCTTGCGTCGGAACACCCCCCCTGCATATATTATACCTAGTGCAGGTATATTGTGGTGCAGGGGTTTACAAAGTGACACATCTACCTAGATGCGCCATTTTGTATGCAGCATGGTGCATTTTTTACACCGCTGGTGCGTCACAAAAAGTGACGTGTCTGCGGCGCAAAAGTGACGCAAGGGCCCATAAATAAGCCCCTATGTCATTTGCTCGAGGGCGGTGCGGTGTGTGCAGCTGTCGAATAGTGTGGGGGTCACAGACGGATGGAACCCCACTGAAAAGGCTCTGTTTCCCCTAATACAAGAACACCGCGTTAGAACCTTCAAATGGGGGCATCCATAGCAGAAGAATTGCGAAGGGTGATGTGCAAGAGCTCGGCAGGAGAGTTCATTAATGTTTTTGTTTATGTTTAATGAGGGGTGTCAAACTTTGTAAAACTCTATAGAAGGGATCTTTAAACTCTTCGGCTGGTCCTCCTGTGGGCTGCACCAACCGATGCGGGAAGGGGGAGGGGACAGGAGACCTTATTATTATTATTATTATTATTATTATTATTAATTTAATTTTATAAGGCGCACAGCTACCCAGGGGTTTCCCGGCGCCATCGGACACACGCTGAAAGAAGAAAGAAGAAAAAACAAGCATTGGCATAGCCAATAGGTCTCGCCTTTGGGAACTTATAAGTGTTTAGCCAGAGATATTGACTTTGCCTATGTCTTTAAGCTGTGCTGTACAGAAGTCTGCAGCATGCTGAAAAGTTATAATAAAGAAGTGTCAGAAGCATTTTTGTTACCTTAGATATGACCAAAAAAGCATTATGTACAACTGAACGACCATATTAACAAAGTATTAAAAATAATGGCTTAAGTTTTTTTTGTCCTTTCAATGCTGGCAACTTGTATCTGACTGTCCCAATGATTGCTGTTGTGTTTTTTGTTTGCTATGGGGGGGATAAATAACAGGAGGGTGAAGGTTAGTCAGTCAGTCAGTGAGAGCCTGTCAGTGAGAGCCTGTCAGTCAGTGAGAGAGAGTAAGTAAGTCTGTTTTTATATAGCGCAGCTACTCACCCTTACGGGTCTCAAGGCGCTGGGGGCCGTAGTGGAAATTAAGTGAGCTATTGCCCAGAGTCACATGGTGCTGAGCTGAGCTGACGCCGGAGCCGGGGATCGAACCGTGAACCCTGTGCTCCGAAGTCAGCTGCCCTGGCCGCTCCACCACACCTCTCCACTGGGGTGGAGTGGGAGAGTCTGTCAGTGAGAGTGAGTCTGTCAGTGGGAGTGAGTCTGTCAGTGGGAGTGAGTCTGTCAGTGGGAGTGAGTCTGTCAGTGGGAGAGAGTCTGTCAGTGAGAGAGTCTGTCAGTGAGAGTCTGTCAGTGAGAGTGAGTCTGTCAGTGAGAGTGAGTCTGTCAGTGAGAGTGAGTCTGTCATTGAGAGTCTGTCAGTGAGAGAGTGTCAGTGAGAGAGTATGTCAGTGAGAGAGTCTGTCAGTGAGAGAGTCTGTCAGTGAGAGAGTCTGTCAGTGAGAGAGTGTCAGTGAGAGAGTGTCAGTGAGAGAGTGTCAGTGAGAGTCTGTCAGCGAGAGTCTGTCAGTGAGAGTCTGTCAGTGAGAGTATGTCAGTGAGAGTGAGAGAGTGAGTCTGTCAGTGAGAGTGAGTCTGTCAGTGAGAGTGAGTCTGTCAGTGAGAGAGTGTCAGTGAGAGAGTCTGTCAGTGAGAGAGTCTGTCAGTGAGAGAGTCTGTCAGTGAGAGAGTCTGTCAGTGAGAGAGTCTGTCAGTGAGAAGTCAGGGTGGATTCCGTTTTGATGGCCACTGGAGAGCTTTATTTTATTGGGCAGGCACGTTCAAAGTCAGGCTGTTGTGCAATGGTTTGCTGCGTTGGGCTGTGGTGTGAAATTACACCCCGCATCGCAAACCCCTGTGGTGGGCAGCGGGGAGCGTGCCCAGACACCCGCCTGGAGGTGGTTTTAGTTTTAGGGAGTGTCCTTCGCCAGGTTGCAGCCGATAGACACTGTTGTGTTTTATATACAAACACACTCGGCGCTGTAAACGTCTATGTCAGGACAGAGAGCTTTGCTTAACCACAAAGGGGATGAAGCATGATGTGGGTGTTTAGAAGGTGTATGGGACGATTTCCTTTTTTACTGCACATTTACGTGACTCAATCTGCAGAAATAGAAATCAAACGTCTTACTTTCTAACAAGCGCCTCCGCCCCCCTCTTGCTTCAGGTACTGTCAGCACAGAATACCGACCATGAGGGGCCACTCGAATGACTTCTGCGGGCTGCAAACCGGCATTCTGCAGCCTGCAGATCTGACTTCCGCAAAGAGTCCTTGAGCCGGGTGTGCGTGCAGACCAGCGCCCGAGGGTAGGGCAAACCAGAGAGCTGTAGGGTGTTACACGTGCTGGACCGAGACGACAGCTACAGCACGTTGGCGAATAACTTTCTGCTGACAGGACATGAATGGTTGCGCATTTAGCGCATTTTGAAAACGTTAGGACAAATCGACGCTTTGACTTCGGCAGATGGCACGCCAGGGGCCCCAGACAAGGTGTTCTATGATGATACATATCCCTCGTGATTGGGCACAGCACTGAGGGGTCTGTGTTCTAGATGATAGATAGTCGAGCCTCTGCTTCAGAAGAAGGTTGTGGTAGCTGGGGTAAATAGCCGCTTTGATGCCCTTAAGTGCTCTACGAAAGGTGCCCTCCCCGTTGTGTAATGTGGACTAGGACCCGAAGTCAGGGGCGAGGGCACAGGCCACAGAGGTAGAAGGGTTTTTTAGGAGGTGGGTGAATTAGTTACAGTCTTGGGGTAAATAGTCCCTTTGCAGCCCGATGAAACCACGAAAGATGGTAAATTGTTCTACGCCGACTGTCCCCGAAGCGGGAACGGGACAGTGCCCTTTAGGACACTCCACACGCCCTTTGCTGGTCGGGTTTCTCGGTAGATGCGGCTGCTGCCCGCGAGTGGTGCGCGCGACGCGCGAGAGCGATAATAAACAAGTGGGAGGGGTGGGGGCAGTGCGGCCCAGAGCACACACAATTCCCTTGCGGGCGCGAGCAAGGGCACCATCTGTTTCCAAGTTAATTAGAAACAGATGTTGCCAAAGCTCGCACCCGCAAGTGAATCGCCAAACGTGCACGCGTTGCCATTGAAGGCAATGGAACGCGTGCACGTTTTTGTCTGAAAAGCCGAAGCGATTCCAAAGGTCTTTTCCTATGCAGCGCATGCGCGCTGCGTGGCGAGACCTAAAAATAGGAGGTGAAGGATAACCTCATAATTTCTCTTATCAAAATCATGTCATGCCTTACTCCACTGTATTGTGCTCAAACCAAAAGATCAGCCGTAAGCAGACTGATTGCGTTCCAAACCTACTCACCTATTCTTTCTATTGTAAAGGCGCTGTTGTTACGAGCACACAATATCGTATACTGCCTTTCAATGTCCTAAATAGATAAAGTAATGCAATTAGTGCTCCCATATTTGACCAAAGTCCAAACCAATTGTAAGCCCCCGAAGGATCAACTCCTTACCGTATTCATCAATGCGGTTGCCATCCCAAATCACAGTCAAAATTCTCCATAGTCTTCCAAGTACACAGTCTGTATGTAAATAAAATATATATGCATGTAATCCTATCATATTATCAAGGACTATATTAACACAAAAACATATCAGCTCCCTCACTATATCTTCCTAACATACCATATCAATGCAGAATGGATATGGTATGTTTGGAAGATATAGTGAGGGTGCGGATATGTTTTAGTGTTTATACAGTCCTTGATGATATCACAGGATTACATGTATATATATTTTAGCTACAGACAGTACGAAGATTGAGAATAAAGAGGAGAACATATCTACCTCCACTCCTTGTGGAAACACTGATTTGAACATTGGTCCTCGGG
Source organism: Calotriton arnoldi (assembly GCA_963921515.1). Lineage (NCBI taxonomy): Eukaryota > Metazoa > Chordata > Amphibia > Caudata > Salamandridae > Calotriton > Calotriton arnoldi. The sequence goes on along the minus strand of CAWUFW010012483.1, from coordinate 412,122 downwards.
ATTACATTAATTGTGATTGGGGCAGTCTGGTCGCCTACTTGAAGGGTTCAGTGGCTGCTTCACATGCCTGGCGCAACATTTTGGACTTAGTGCATTAAATATTTAACACTATAGTGCACAGAAGTTACCCTGCTACATCACTTTTGTACTGTAAATAAAGATACACCTGGAGGTACCTACATATCGTAGGCGGTGCCCTCCTAACCATAGGAAAAGTTGATACCTGCTTACTGATACTGCAAGAACTCTAAACTACCTTCGACATTGGTCATCTCATCCTAACCCATACCATTAAGATTCTACTGGGATTCATCAGCAACATCTTTCATTGGTTCTCCTCCTGCCTAGTCAACAGACACTAGTTGGTTCACATGACCACACCCAGGGTTCAGACGATCACTATCAGCTGCAGACAGGATTCTATCTTGCTTGGTCATCTGCAGCATTTACATGGAACCCCATGGCAACGCCAACTGAACTTTAAAGTCTAATCAGCTCCACACATCCAACACCTCAAGCAGGCAACACCTTAACCAGAAATGGAAGTTCAGCACCTACCTGAAGTTCAACCCCGCCATGACATTTCTGTTACGAGCTACATCTAGACCAAACCTGGCTCAAAAAGACGAAGCTGAACAAAGAGTGATCCCAACAGTCACCCAATTAACTGGGGATCCTGACCTCACCCTTAAGAGTAGGGTGTGGAGAGAGACTGACATTGCATCTGCGGACACATCAGACATGCCCAAACTTTAGAATGTTTCACCTTGTTCTGCTCGGAGGTGTCCACCCAATAGAGGGCGACACTTCTGCTGTTGATCAAGTCCTGAAGGGGCCTGGGAAATAGCCTGTCTCTCAGCTCCTGGCCGATGCCCCCTCCTTTGGAAAGTTCAGCCTCGGCTCCCACCAGAAAGCGCAGCAACTCTCCCTCTGAATGTGGGCAGGGGGCAAGTAGGAATATGGCATTGCAGCTCCTCGGAGAGGTATGCCCAGGAGTTTGTAGTGGCTCCTCGGAGGGACCTCGCCTGATCCCCCTAGACCGCAACAGACCCGGCTTGGCTGGCGAAGTAATGTCCGGCCGATCCCACTGGTAATCTAACAGCGTCTCCTTCAGTGCAGTGTGCATCAAGGAGACCGGCGGCGGGACTCGTGTGCGGGTGGTACGAGAGGGCTCCCGATCCCCTCGAATCTCCAAATCCTCTTCCAGATCCTCAAAGCTGCGGGCCCAGAGCTAACGAAAACGGCAGAGACGAGATGGCCGGCCATGGAGCCCACGCGAGTCGAAGCACCGGGAGCCCCAGCGAACCTGGCCGGGACCCAGGCGGCCACCCAGATAGTTTAAAAGCCGCATCGGTGCTCTGGGCTCGCGGGAGCTGTGTCAACCAGCAGCACAGCAGTATAGGTGGAAGCCATGTTAGCCGCGTTGCAACCCCCTGGACAGCTCCAGAGACCGCAGCCCTAACTCTAGTCAAAAATCCATTCCTCCATGCCCCCTTCCAGTTCTAGGTTCACTTCCACTTCACAGTGATCAAACATGTTGCGCGCTCCTCTGCCCCAGGCTTGCAATTGGTCCACACGAAAGACGCGTTTGTCTGATTGGGCCAGTGTTGTTCTTTTGCTCTCTCCAATGAACTCATAGTAGTATGATGAGAGTGCATCGTTTCAATTGGAGGGTGAATCTCTTCGAAGCTAGACCGAAACTCTTTTATATCGTGCGTCAGGCTGCTACGTTAGGTCAAGTACAAAAACATTTGGGTATAATAAGCGGAGGAAAAGGATCAGCGCTAGGGTGCCCTTGCCGTATCATGAGCACAGAGACCCTTGATCTAACGCGGACACATTATTTAATACTAACCAACAAGTTGTCATGCAACACTGATCTTAGCCCCCAACACCTATAAGGCTAGATTTATTGGAAGGGTGCCACTGTGTTTTGTTAACGTAATACAATCGACATTTAAATTGCATTTCAGGTCACGGAAACATACTCCAGGCTTTAATAACATGATCATATCTATAAACATGAATAGATCAGCTCAATGTTGTCTTTTCTATTAAGCAGCGGTTGAAGTCCATTAAAACAAGCACTGAAACAGAAGTGCGGCCCGCACCGCGGCCGCGAAAGTGAAAGTACTCCGGGTTAAAGAAGTGGGAGGGGTGGGGGGAGTGCGATTCCCTTGCGGGAGCGAGCGGCGCCAGGAGCGATAATTGCTACCATATGGCGCCAGCTGCTCGCTCCCGCAAGTGAATCGCCAAACGTGCACGCGTTGCCATTGAAGGCAATGGAACGCGTGCACGTTTTTGGCTGAAAAGCCGAATCGATCGCAAAAGGTCTTTTTACCTATGCAGCACATGCGCGCTGCGTAGGCGAGACCTAAAAACGATTGGTTGAATAACCATGTTTTTAAGCCTTTGCGAAAGTTCTTATCGATGGTTTCATGCCGAAGTGGCGTGGGGAGTGAGTTCCATAGTGAAGGGCCCAGGTAAGAAAATGAACGGCCACCCATACGCGACCGTCTGGTCCTAGGGACTGAGAATTTGGCCTGAGTAGTGGATCGAAGAAGGCGCGTTGAGAGGTAAGGATGGACTAAGGCGCTCAAATACTGTGGTGCTGTGCCCAATTTAATTTTATGCATATAACACAGGGCCTTGAATTTGATGCAGTTCTCCATCCTAAGCCAGTGGAGGTCAGCAAGAGAGCCTGAAACGGAGGCCCTTCTAGGCACCTGGCAAAGCAGTCTGGCCGCCGAGTTCTGTACTACCTGTAGTTTTCGAACCACCTCCTTATTGGCTCCTAAATATAGGACGTTCCCACAGTCCAGCCTGGAAATAATAAGGGCCTGGACCACTGTTCTTTGTGTGGGACCAGGCAACCTCCAAAGTATTGTTTTGAGCCATTTAAGGAAGGTGAAGCAGGTTGAGGCGACCTTGACTGCTTGCTGCCTCATTGATAGCTGGTCGTCAATGATTGTGCCTAGATTGCGGACAAATTGCAACGGTTGGGGAAAATCGCCCATTTGAGGAGGCCAATGTTGTGGGCCCCAAAGATCTTTATTTTTCCCAAGAATTAAAACTTCTGTTTTTCCACCGTTAAGTTTTAGCATGTTGGCATGCATCCAGTCTGCTATATTTTGCAGCCCTACCTGAAGAGAGGATACCTTAGATCCCTCATTGGTGGAGAGGGAGAAGATTAGCTGGGTATCATCAACGTACGAAAAAATAGATAACCCCGCCTCTTCAGCTATTGTGGCCAGGGGTCTGACGTAGATATTAAATAACAATGGGCTGAGGATAGAGCCCTGCGGTACTCCATAAGGAGAAGCATGGGACTTAGAACTTGCTGACGGGGAAAAGACCTGAAAAGTACGGTCGGTCAAAAAATCAGTGAGCCATTTGAGTGATGTCCCGACTACGCCCGAAGATTGTAGAGCTTTTAGTAGGGCGGTATGTGACACAGTGTCGAAGGCAGCACTCAAATCAAGCAGTATGAGTGCCACAGTTTCAACCATATCAAGACGTTGACGCAAAGTTTCTGTAACTCCCAAAAGAGTGGTTTCCGTAGAGAAACCAGCTCTGAAGCCAGACTGAGATGTATGTAAAAAAAATTGGGAGTCGACAAACTGCGTCAGTTGTTGGTTAATATGTTTTTCAAAAATTTTGAAAAAGCTGGAAGTAAAGAGATCGGGCGGAAATTGGATAATTCCGCCGGATCAGCATTAGTTTTTTCAAGAGAAGGAGAACCATGGCGTGTTTCCATGCAGATGGAACGGCTGCTTCCTGCATGGACGCATTAAGCAACTCCATGATAAGTTTAAGTGACGATGGCTCCAATTTTTGAAGTATGGGGATGGGAAGAAGATCCCTGGGCGAGCCAGATTTTAGGCTATTTAAGATGCGGTTGAAAGAGGAGGTATCCAGAGGCAACCAGTTTTCTAGCGTATTAGTAGGCACAGCGATTTGGTTCGCCAGTGGAGCAAGGCAGCCCGATGTGGGGGGAGAGCTCTTCATTTGCTGCCCCACATTAGTTGTCACTACATTCAGTTCTGCATAGATTTTCTCCACTTTGCCAATACAAAACTTGGCTAAATCCTCACATTGAGTTTCATTGAGCACAGGGGGGGTAGGTTGGGATGCTGCTCCCGAAAGATCTTTAACTAATTTAAACAAGACCTTAGGGCTGTTATGTGCCGACGTGATGGTGTTGTTTACATATTCAGCTCGGGCAGCGTTGCAGAGGGAGTGGTAGTCCCTTTTAGCTGATTTGCATATACGTCTGGATTCAGGCGCATAGTCCTTCCTCCAACGTCTTTCTAGTGCTTTGCATTTGGTTTTCTCTATTTTTAACCTTTCCGAAAACCAAGGGGCAGGAGGTCGATGATTGTTCATTTTTTTAATAGAAGTTGGAAGGCACGCATCAATGGATGTCAGAATCCAGGTTTGGATGGTGTCGAAATCTGCTAAATTGATAGAGGTGATGGCAGGAATGTTGTTCGAGAGGCATTGGTTAAAAGAATCCATGTCTAAATTCTTCCAGTTTCTGGACCCCAACTTGGTGGTTAATATGGATGTGTTCTCACGCTGCAGATCTAGCCTCAGTCTGAACCCGACCAAAAAATGATCGGACCAAAGTATAGGGAGGGCTGCCTGGCATGAGGTACTAGGTAGATTGGAAAAAATGGGGTCCAACAAGTAACCCACCCTACGGGTGGGACCTGAGTTGCAGAGTAGGACATTCATAGCTGCCAGATCGGCCATCAGGGAAGTGCCCGTTGTGCAAGTTGGATCGTTAAAGTGAAAATTTAAATCTCCCAGGATGGTGAAGTTGGCAGTTTCCAACAGAAAAGGGGAAATGAGTTCAAGAAAGATCGCCGCCCATGACCCTGCTGGCCCCGGCGGGCGGTAAATCAGAATCCCCGAGAGAGTGAATTGGGGTGTGAGGGAAAGTTTGAAAGAGCTGGCCTCGCAACCCTTAAAGGGTAGGTCCTCCAATTTGCAGGTATATGCATTATTAAAAATTATCGCAATGCCACCTCTGGTTTTGGCACCACGATCCTTCCTAATTATCGTGTAGTTAGGGGGCAGAGCGGACGCAACATCGGGGCCAGAACTCTCGTGTAGCCATGTTTCCGTGAGGAAAATAGCATCAGGTTGTGTATTCCACAAGAGGTCAAAGATGTCATTCTTATGTTAGGGGAGCGACCTACAATTTATGTTAAAAAAGGTAAATTCATTTAGAGGAGCAGCCTTCCTCTTTACGGGGAGGGGAATCAGTGTATTATAATTCGTGGAAACAGTGTTATTAAGAATATATTCCCTGCTAGGCTGTGTGGTAACGGTAAAGCCACAGCAGGAGCAGGTGAGATCAGGAGTTTCCGGCTTAAAAGTAATACAGTCCTGTTTTGGCTTAGGCCGAAGCTCATATAACAGTTTTTGTGAATAGGCCATCTTTTCCCTCAAAGAAGGGGCAGGGGTCATAGTCCCTGGCCCCGGCCGGACGTGGTACTTATTCTGATTATACCATATTGAATACTTTGATTTTGGTGGGAAAATGTGACAAAGCCACAGTAGGGGCTGGGGTGAGAGGATACAGGCAGCATGCATCTTTCCCACTGTACATTAATGACTGCTGTCAGTCATTCAGTTAATTTTACTGGCCCCAAAATTGGCAAGCTTACTTCTGTGAAAATGAAAGTTCCCTTGCACGCCAGTAGATGGCACCTACCACCTCCTATAACAAAGCGCAGCAACGCCTGCACTCACCGAAAGTAGTAAAAGAACGCAGGCATCTCCTACATAACGAGCAGAAAGACATTCATGCAAATCGGTTTCATGATGCATCCCGAAAATCTGCCTTTTGAAAAATGTTCATTTTATCTGATTGATGGTTTTATCAGCGGGCACGATCGATTAACCCCTCGTTCGTATGAAAATTTAAAATAGCAAGATTAAAAACACAGCAGATGACTACACCATGGGGCAGACAGTGGCGCATATGCGAAGGCTTTTAGTGAAGTAAATGCAGGCGAATTGGTGGGAAGTTAACTGACAGCAACTTTGCAGGACTTCTTGACAAATAATTGTTGAGTGTTAACCTTACAGCTGGAGTTATTATGGTTGAAAAGCTCTGTCATATTTTCACACACTGTACAGTGTGATGGCCAACCAAAATGTTCTCTGAGTGAAATCACCGGAAAGAGAGCTAAGCACACAAAGGAGGGACATTTACAGAAATGCACCAATAACAAGCCAGCATTTCTGAATGCCATAGATAAAAACCAATGGCAATCGGTGAGTGACCCAGAGCTCACAGAAGAGGATACAACAGGTCATGCAGACAGCGCAAGCCCTGTCGAGGCTCCACCTAAAAATGGCACTCAGAAGTACACAGGAACCATGAGCGGTCTAAAAACTCAGCAGCTGTGTCACCTGTTTCTTTTCAGCCCTGCAACGCTGCTCCGCTTGCCTCATAAGTGTTTCCTTATTTCCACTTTTAATAATGATAAACATAATAAGTTAGGTCACCAAGTTTCTTGGATTTACAAACTACTCCACCCAAAACAATCTGCCCTCAACAAGAATCTTATCTCCTTTTGGGATTCACACTCCTCTTCCTTGATTTCCGAAGCTAAATGGTCCAAAACGTGGAGCTCTGTCTCCAGGAATAAAATCTCCCCAGCCCTTTCACAGACAAAATTCTGGCTCTTACATAAGGCTTATTGGACACCAGCCAGGCTACACCTACACAAGATTCGTGAGGACCCTAGCTGCTGGAATTGTGGGGAGGGGTTAGGGGACCTCGCCCATCTGATACTATACTGCAAATGTGTGGAACCTTTCTGGGACAGGGTATTCGACTTTATTTCTAAACTATTCTCATGTTCCCTTAAAAGGGAACTTTCCACGCTAACATTCGGCTTCCGCACGGTGGATTCATTAAACGATAAGGATAGTGCACTATTGGACCTACTCCTGACAGCTGCGGTTAAGGTTATCCTAAATAACTGGAAGGACACACAAAAAGCGTCTTTTAACTGCTAGCTAAACTGGGTCTCCCATCTTAGGGGCGCTGACAACATTGCTCTCCAAAATTCACCATGGTAACACCCCCTTAGACACATGTGGAATAGACTTGATCTATATTTCACATCACATAAGCCGCCATGAACCGCAAATCTCAGTGTGGAGGGTAGGCCCTCCGTCTGGACACACCCTGATGTTATCTGTTCGGCTAAATATTCCCCTCCAAAGGGACGTACTTGAACAATGTTGGTGTACAATATTGGTAGATGCATACTGTCAATTTATAATGTGTTATATAATTTGTATCGTATTTTTATTCTTTATGTAATTTGTGTAATGTGGTGTAGTATATATCATGAGACTAGTTTTAAGGTGGCCTCTACAGACCTTCATGTATCCTCCCAAAGGGGTTGTCACAGTTCGTGAATGGTTTGCTACCACCTTAATTTCATTTATCAAGGTCATATGTCCTCTTTATTGATTTTCATGTCGGTAATTTGTTTGTATTTGATTTGGTATTTGTATTAATTTTTATGAAAACAACCAATAAAAACTTTTGAACACGAATAATGATAAACACTCACCACTCTCCACATCAACAGCATCTAAGAGCTTAAATTCCATGCTGGGAGGTGTTAAAGTGTGGTTACAGGAAATATGACGTTATTACGCAGATTGTTATTGTATATTGGAGAATCTAGACATCTGTGAATCATCTCAGTGTGTGGCGTAGTTCATTTACATGCTCCAGGGCTGAGGAAGGTGCTTCAGCAGGCGATGGGTAGGGGATACGTGCCCAAGAAGATAAAACAAAAGCCAACGGCAGGGACAAACAGGTAACAGAAATAGAAGTCGTCTACAACCTCCCATCAGACGCGTTGACCCAGGCTTGAGCGATGGGGGTGTTGCGTGCAGAGGTTGCCGGTCCTATCATGTGAGATGGATGTTGTCTGAACAAGGGCACATGCTCTCAATGGCGGAAGGAGGAAGCGCGAGGTCCGATGCTGCTGTGTTTCTGAAACCACCACCGCTATTCAAAGCGTCTCATTCAATCAATCAGGGAATTGTAAGCGCGCTACTCACCTGTGAGGGTCTCAAGGTGCTGAGGGGGGGGGAGGGGTCCGTAGATCTGTCTAGCCGAAGAGCCAGGTCTTGAGGGACGTCCTGAAGGTGTTCAGGGAGGGGGCTCGTCTGATGTCTGGCGGTAGCTCGTTCCAGGTTTTGGCTGCAATGTGGGAGAAGGATCTTCCGCCTGCTCTGGCTCTGTGGATGCGCGGGGTTTCGGTCAGTGCGAGGTTGGAAGATCGGAGGTTTCTTTTGGGTACGTGGAAGTTGATTCTGTTGTTGAGGTATTTGGGTCCGTTGTTGTGCAGGCATTTGTAGGCATGGATGAGGATTTTGAAGGTGACTCTTTTCTCCACGGGGAGCCAGTGGAGTCTTCGTAGGTGATGGGTGATGTGTTCGTGCTGGGGGATGCCGAGGACGAGTCTGGCGGCGGTGGTCTGTATTATTTGGAGTTTGCGGAGTAGGGACTTGTTGATGCCGGCGTAGAGTGCGTTTCCGTTGTCCAGTCTGCTGGTGATGAGTGCATGGGTGACTGTCTTCCTTGATTCAGGGGGGATCCACTTGAAGGTCTTGCGGAGGATGCGGAGGGTGTTGAAGCAGCTGGAGGTGACGGCGTTGACCTGGCGGTTCATGGTGAGTGATGAGTCGAGTACAATGCTGAGGTTCTTGGCGTGGTCTGAGGGGTTTGGTGGGCTTCCGAGGGCGGTCGGCCACCATGTGCTGTCCCATGCTGAGGGGGTGGTGCCGAGGACGAGGACTTCTGTTTTCTCAGCGTTGAGCTTTAGGCAGCTGTTGGTCATCCAGACTGCGATGTCTTGCATTCCTTTCTGGATTTGAGTTTGGCGGTGGTGGGATCTTTGGTGAGGGAGAGGATGAGTTGGGTGTCGTCAGTGTAGGATATGATGTTGAGGCCGTGTTGTCGGACGATGGCTGCGAGGGGGGCCATGTAGATGTTGAAGAGGGTCAGGCTCAGTGATGACCCCTGTGGGACTCCACAGGTGATGTTCGTCGGGTCGGAGAGGAAGGGCGGCAGTCTGATCCTTTGGCTTCTTCCGGTGAGGAAAGATCGGATCCAGTCCAGGGCTGTTCCTTGTATGCCTGCGTCATGTAGTCTGGTGGTTAGTGTGTGGTGAGAGATGGTCTCGAAAGCGGCTGATAGGTCGAGTAGGATGAGGGCTGTGGAGTGGCCTTGGTCCAGGAGGGTGAGTATGTCGTCTGTGGCGGCCAGTAGGGCGGTCTCTGTGCTGTGGTTGGTTCGGAATCCGGATTGGGACGGGTCGAGGACGGCGTTCTCTTCGATGAATCGTGTCAGTTCCTTATTAACTGTTTTCTCTGTGACTTTGGCGGTGAAGGGGAGGAGTGAGATGGGCCGATAGTTCTTGAGGTCGGTGGGGTCAGCTGTGGGCTTCTTGAGCAGGGGTCTGACTTCTGCGCGCTTCCAGTCGTATGGGAAAGTGCCTGTTTTGAAGGTGGTGTTGATGGTGCGCTGTAGTTTGGGTGCAATGGCGGCCGTGGCTCTGTGGTAGATGTGAGGGGAGCAGGGGTTGGTGAGGGCCCCCGAGTGGATGCCTTTCATGGTCGAGGCGGTGTCTTCGGCCATGATCGGTGTCCAGTCGGATATGGTGGGCTGGCTGGTGTCTCTGGGGGGCGGGGGGCCGTCTGTGGCGCCTGGTGGAGGGTCGACGAAGTTGTTGTAGAGGTTTTTGATTTTGAGGTGGAAGTAGGTTCCAAGCTTGTCGCAGAGGTCTTGGGATGGGGTGATGTCTGTGGCTTCGCTGCGTGGGTTGGTGAATTCTTGAATGACGCTAAAAAGTTCTTTGGTGTTGGTGGAGTTGGCGAGGATTTTGTTGTGGATGAAGTTCCTCTTGGTGGCTCTGATTTGGTTGTGGTAGTCAGTCATGGCATCTTTGTAGGTGGTGTGGTTTTCGGTTGTCTTGGTGTTTCTCCAGTTCTTCTCCAGGCGTCTGCAGGTGCGTCTGGCGTCTTGGAGAGCGGTGGTGAACCAGGTGGCTTTCCTGGGGCGTTGTATGTCGGGGTTGCGTAGTGGGGCGAGCTCGTCTGCGCAGTTGGCTATCCAGGTGTGGAGTTCTTTGGCTGTGTTGTTTCAATCAATCAATCAATCATGTCACTTATAAAGCGCACTACATACCCGCGAGGGTCTCAAGGCGCTGGGGGAAGAGGGGGGTGGTGCTGCTACTGATCGAAGAGCCAGGTCTTGACTCTTGAGGAGTCTTCTGAAGGCCAGTAGGTCTTGGGTCTGTCGGAGGTTGGTGGGGAGGGTGTTCCAGGTCTTGGCGGCAAGGTGGGAGAAGGATCTGCCGCCGGCGGTCGTTTCCCGGATGCGGGGGACTGTGGCGAGGGCGAGGCTGGTCGAGCGGAGCTGGCGGGTGGGGGTGTAGAAGCTGAGTCGTCTGTTGAGGTAGGCTGGTCCGGAGTTGTGGAGTGCTTTGTGTGCGTGGGTGAGGAGCTTGAAGGTTATCCTCTTGTTGACAGGGAGCCAGTGCAGGTCTCTCAGGTGGGGTGTGATGTGGCTGCGTCGGGGGATGTCGAGGATAAGACGTGCAGAGTCGTTCTGGATGCGTTGCAGCCGTCTCAGGAGCTTAGCCGTAGTTCCTGCGTAGAGGGCGTTTCCGTAGTCCAGCCTGCTGGTGACGAGGCCTGGGTGACTGTTTTTCTTGTTTCGGTGGGGATCCACTTGAAGATCCTGCGGAGCATTCGGAGGATGTTGAAGCAGGATGAGGAAACGGCGTTGACCTGCTTAGTCATGGAGAGGGTGGGGTCGAGGATGACCCCTAGGTTGCGTACGTGGTCGGTGGGTGGCGGGGCTGTTCCCAGTGTTGTTGGCCACCAGGAGTCGTCCCAGGCTGAAGGGTTGGAACCAAGGATGAGGACCTCCGTCTTGTCCGAGTTCAGCTTCAGGCGGCTGGTCCTCATCCATTCGGCGACGGCCTTCATTCCTTCGTGGAGGTGGGCTTTGGCGGTGTGAGGGTCTTTGGTGAGGGAGAGGATCAGCTGGGTGTCGTCGGCGTAGGAGATGATGTTGAGGTTGTGCTGTCGGGCGACGTGGGCGAGGGGTGCCATGTAGATGTTGAACAGCGTTGGGCTGAGGGAGGAGCCTTGGGGTAAGCCGCAGATGATCTTGGTGGCCTTGGATCGGAAGGGGGCGAGGCGGACGCTTTGTGTTCTGCCGGAAAGGAAGGATGTGGTCCAGTCCAGGGCCTTCTCTTGGATCCCGGCGTCGTGAAGGCGTGTTCGTAGTGTGTGGTGGCAGACCGTGTCGAAGGCGGCTGATAGGTCCAGGAGGATGAGGGCTGCTGTTTCTCCGTTGTCTAGCAGGGTCCTGATGTCATCGGTGGCGGCGATGAGGGCGGTTTCGGTGCTGTGGTTGCTGCGGAAGCCGGACTGGGAAGGGTCCAGGATGTTGTTCTCCTCGAGGTAGCGGGTCAGTTGTTTGTTGACGATTTTCTCGGTGACCTTCGCGGGGAACGGGAGCAGAGAGATGGGTCGGAAGTTCTTGAGGTCCTTGGGGTCTGCCTTGGGTTTCTTGAGTAAGGCGGTGATCTCGGCGTGCTTCCAGCTTTCCGGGAAGGTTGCTGTCTCGAAGGAGATGTTGATTATTTTCCGGAGATGGGGCGCGATGGCTGTACTGGCTTTGTTGAAGATGTGGTGAGGGCACGGGTCTAGCGGTGAACCGGAGTGGATGGTGTTCATGATCTCGCTGGTGTCCTCGTCGTTGATGTTGGTCCAGGAGAGCAGGCGGTTGGTGGTTGTGGGGGCAGTGGTCTCGGTGGTTGCCGGGCGGTCGTGGTGTTGAAGCTGTCGTGGATGTCGTCGATTTTGCGGTGGAAGAAGGTGGCCAGTGAGTCGCACAGGTCTCGCGACGGCTGGATGTCGTTGGTGTTGGAGCTGGGGTTGGAGAGTTCCTTCACGATGTTGAAGAGCTCTTTGCTGTTGGGTGCGTTGTTGTCTAGGCGGTCTTTGAGTGAGGCCCTTTTGGCGGATCTGATGAGGTGATGGTGACTGCGGGTGGCGCTCTTGTGGGCGGCGTAGCTGTCCACTGTCCGTTCGTGGAGCCAGATCTTCTCCAGTTTTCGGCATGTTCGTTTGGAGGCCTGGAGGTCTTCGGTGAACCAGGTGGCTTTCTTGCTGGTGTGGCTGTTGGGCGGATTCTTGAGCGGGGCGAGGGTGTTGGCGCAGTCGTCGATCCACTGTCTGAGGTTGCGGGCGGTGGTGTCGGGGTCGGAGGGTTCGGCGGGTGGGCTCAGGGCGAGGGTTGTGGTTAGCTGGTCTTCCGTGACTCTGCTCCAGCAGCGGCGAGGCATTTGTTCGGTGCAGTGGTGCGTGGTGGGCTTCCTGTAGGTGAAGTGGATGCAGTGGTGGTCAGTCCAGTGGGGTTCGGAGGTGTGGTTGAAGGAGACGTGTGGGCTTGCGGAAAAGATGGAGTCGAGCGTGTGGCCGGCGGCCTGGGTGGGTGTAGTCACGAGCTGTCTGAGTCCGAGGGTGGCGAGGTTGTCTATCAGGGTGGTGGAGTTGGTGTCCTTGTTGTTCTCGAGGTGGAAGTTCAGGTCCCCGAGGAGGATGTAGTCCGTGGAGGCGATGGCGTGTGTGCTGACGAAGTCAGCGATGGAATCGCTGAACTGTGGTCGGGGTCCGGGGGTCTGTAGATGAGGGTTCCTCTGAGGGTGGTGTTGGGATCGGTGTGGATCTGGAAGTGCATGTGTTCGGCGGTGCTGAGGGTGTCGTCGGTGTTGGTTGAGACTCTGAGGGTGTTCCTGTGGACGATGGCGATGCCTCCTCCGACTCCGTTGGTGCGGGTGCGGTCCCTGCAGGTGATCTTGTATCCGTCCGGGATGGCAATGGCGATGTCGGGGGCTGAAGCGGGATTCAGCCAGGTCTCCGTCAGGAATGCGGCGTCTGGGGAGGTTGAGTCGAGAAGGTCCCAGAGTTCGATGGCGTGTTTGCGGGCGGAGCGGGTGTTGAGGAGGATGCATCTGAGGTAGTTGGGTTCTTTCCTGGGCGGTGGTTTGGCGGGGCGGGTGCTGGCGAAGCTGCAGTTCCGGCAGGTGAAGGGCCCTTGGGTGCGCTTCGGGGTGGCCTGGTAGCAGGCGTGATCTTTTCCGGGGTTGAGTGCGTGGAGGGTGCTGGCGTCGTATCGGCGTCTGTTGATGTGGCGGGCGCGGGGATGCCCGGACCAGGGGTCTGGCGCTGGGCGCGGTCACGGCGCGGACGGGCTTGCCTTAGGCGCGCCAGCGCGCGGCAGCGCAGCGGCCGCCATAAATGGGGAGGTGGGAGGGAGGAGCAGGGAATGGGGCAGCGAATGGGCAGTGAGGGGCGGGGCCGCAGGGCGCAGCGGCGGGAAACAGGCACAGAAGGGAAAACGAGCACAATCAGGGCATCAAGGGGCACAGAAAGGAGAAAAAAACGAGCACAATCAGGGGCAGCAAGGGGGCACAGAAAGGAAAAAACTAGCACAATGAGGGGCAGCAAGGGGGCACAGAAAGGAAAAGCGAGCACAATCAGGGGCAGCAAGGGGGGCACAGAAAGGAAAAAGCAGGCACAATCAGGGGCAGCAAGGGGGCACAGAAAGGAAAACGAGCACAATCAGGGGCAGCAAGGGGCACAGAAAGGAAAAAGCAGAGCACAATCAGGGGCAGCAAGGGGGGCACAGAAAGGAAAAACGAGCACAATCAGGGGCAGCAAGGGGGCACAGAAAGGAAAAACGAGGCACAATCAGGGGCAGCAAGGGGGCACAGAAAGGAAAAAACGAGCACAATCAGGGGCAGCAAGGGGGGCACAGAAAGGAAAAACGAGCACAATCAGGGGCAGCAAGGGGGCACAGAAAGGAAAAAGCAGAGCACAATCAGGGGCAGCAAGGGGGCACAGAAAGGAAAAGCGAGCACAATCAGGGGCAGCAGCAGGGCACACAGACGGAGCTGTGTGGTGGGGGAGCGACCTACCAGTCAAGGTCAGGTGTTTGCGTCGGATGCCCAGGTGTGGTTGTCTCGGTTGAGGGTGGAGTTGAGTTGCTCGTCGGTAACCTTGCTCCAGTTCCTTCGTGGTGGGGGTGGGGCTGGTTTGGGTGCCTTGGGTTTGTCGACGGTGAAGTGTACGCAGTGGTGGTCGGTCCATGGCGGTTGCATTGTGTGGCTGAAATGGACGCTGTTACCTGCCGTGAAGATGGGATCGAGGGTGTGTCCTGCTCTGTGGGTCGGTGTGTTGACGAGTTGTTTAAGTCCGATGCTGGTGAGGTTGTCCCGGAGGATGGTGGAGTTGGGGTCGCTGGGGTTGTCGAGGTGGAAGTTCAGGTCTCCAATGAGTATGTAGTTTGTTGAGGCGATGGCGTGTGATGAAGTTGGTGATGGTGGCGAAGGGTGCCCGGGGGGTCTGTAGACGAGGGTTCCTCAGAGTGTGGCTTTGGGGGTGGTCTGGATCTGGAAGTGCAGGTGTTCGGCGGAGGGGAAGGTTTCGCTGGAGGTGGTGAGGCGGAGGGTGCTCCTGTGGACGATGGCGAGGCCCCCTCCGGGGCGGTTGGGGCGGTCTTTCCTCTGGATCTTGTAACCGTCCGGGATGGCGGTGTTGATGTCGGGGGTGGAGGATGCGCTGGTCCAGGTCTCTGTGAAGAAGGCGATGTCGGGCGAGAGGGAGTCGAGTAGATTCCAGATTTCCATGGCGTGTTTGTGAATGGAGTGTACATTGAGGAGGATGCATTCCAGGGTGTTGCCCGTGTTGGTTTCGGTGGTGTTGGAGGCCGGGGTGGCGGCGAGGGTCTTTCGGCAGTGGAGGCAGGAGAACTGGGCGTGGGTCGTGTTCGGTAAGGCCTGTTGGCATTCCCTAAGTCTTCCGAGGTTGAGTGTGAGGAGGGTGGTAGTGTCGTAGGGGTGGATGGTCGGATGTCCAGGGTCCCTGGCGCTGGTCGCTGTCGGGTCGCGGATAGGCGCGCCAGCGGCGCGCCCGCTGCGCACAGCCGCACAGCGGCCGACATTTAAATAGGGGAGGTGGGAGGGAGGCACAGCTGGGAGGCAGGAGCGGGAAAACGGCAGAGGGGAGGGACCGCGGGGGCAGCGGCGGGTGGGGCAGCGGGAAAAACGGGCGGAACGGCACAAAACCAATCACAATAACAAGCAGGGCACAATAAGGCAAAAACAGGGCAAGAAGGCAGAAAACAAGGCAAGAAGGCAAAAACAAGGCAAAAACAGGGCACAACAAGGTACAATAATGAGAGAGAGAAGCACAACAGGAGAGGCAAAGGGGCAACAGAGTGCGCAACCTGGGAAGGAGCAGAGGCTCGACCCCCTACCTGCACTGGGTCCTGCCTGGGCAGAGCGCAGCACGGCAGCCGGAGCTAGGTCAGAGGTCGAGGCCGAGGTCAGAGGTCCTGCTCGCGCTCACCACGCAGGAGCGGAAGAACGAGCTGGATGACGAGCTGCTGACATGGAAGCAAGAATGGCACATAATGAGTCACCGCTGACTGTGAAAAGCAAGCATAGGTGCAAAACAGGTGCATGTAAGTCGACATCCTTGAAGAAAGTAAAGGTATGCTTCTGATATGGATTTTCATTTCCCCATGAAGGTAAATTTCCTGCCATAGGACACATTTGCAAGGGCTGTGGGAAAGAGAACCATTTCATAACAGTGTGCCAAGTCAAAGAGAAATCAAGAGTGTCACGGCAGAAAGCACTCTAGCCACACCCCCAAAGCAAAAAAGCAACATCAGCAACAACAAGTAAAAACCAAGCAAAATCTATCATCGTCAAACTCAACGTACATAGGTTCTTCAACGTCATCATCAAGCACCGATGAAGAAGACGGATGCCAGCTGATGATAGATACTGAAGGACACATGCATGTGGGGGGTAGCCGCCTGTAAAGAAGATCGAAAGTCCAAGAAAATGCACCAATGAATGCAGAAAACCTTATTTGGATACTATCTCAAAATCATACCTACCCAATAACCTTCATTATAGTCAGTGGTGTGTCAATTAATATCATGCTAGTAGAAACATTTAACAGCCTGTCCCCTGTGCCAAGACTCACCCTGTGGAGCACAAAGGTATATACTTGGGCCGGTTCCAAAACTTTACAGCGACCATGCAGCATAAAACGGTGTCAGTGCAAGCCACCAATCATGTTCTACAAGGAACTGTGTTGAGTGCATGTTTACTTAGCTTTGGTACCGCTCCTGATATGGGGTTGATATCCCTCAATTACAACATCAGTGCTCAGTCTGAAGTCGCTAACCAGTCGCCTTCATTGCTTCATGGTTTGGGATGACTAAAGAGAATCAAAGTGCAGTTGCACAATGGACATTTGCCCTGTTGCCCAGAGACACAGCAGAAGTGCTTTCCATTTACAAGAAGCTGTAGAGAAAGAGCTAAAAACATTGCTAAAACATGACATCATTGAACGCTCAACAGGCCCTATGCCATGGGTTTCACCCATAGTTGTTGTACCAAAAAAGGACAATAATGGAGCGGTGCACATTTGTGTTGATATGCACCAGGCAAACAGGGCCAGTGAGTGGGAAAGTGGCCCTCACATAGCAGACATGATCATGCAATTGAACAGAGCCAAAGTCTTTGGGGCCGATTACGATGGCGGGCGGATCGGCACCGCCGTGCCGGCGGTGGCTTCCGCCGGCCTGGCGGGTGCTGTTTTGCCAACCACGGTCGCGAATCCCCGACCGCCATATTACGATGGGCAGACATAGCCCAAATCCCCACCGCCGCAGTGTTTTAAGTACCGCCAGTACTTTGGTTCCGCGACGAGGGTGGACGTAGCCAATAGCGGGAGACCGCCGTGCGGAATGACGTGTAGACCGCTGTCCGAATCACAATGCCTCAAACAGGCAATCGGACCGCAACGGAGAAACTACCCATTGAAACACGGAGGAAGCAAGACTGCGGAGGAAAAGGGCAATAACACACAACTCCACGCGGACGCTACCGCAATGGATCCTGCTCTACAAGCCCTACCGCTGCTGTTCCTGATCCGCGATCAACAAAGACGCCGCCGCCGTCGACAACACCGCAGGTACGTCAATGCCACACCTCCGCATTGGGGTCATCCATCAACAACGTCATCACCGCATCCTCCCGGTCACGTCACCGCAGCGGTGAAGACGCGGGAAAAGTTCCGCACAATCCAGTAGGCAGCTCCAGTAGCACGCATGGGCAGTCACAGAGACGTGTAAGGATTGTGTTGGCCCTGGCCCAAATGTACATTGTGTGCCTCTGTTGGTAGCAGCTGTCATTACCTGATACCATCACAGCTCCTACCATCCCACCCTGTGCAACATCAAAATGTGTGCCCATCTGATATACAGGGATAGTGATGTATGTGAACAAGTTCATAGGTGTATTGTGGCAAAACAACACCTGCATAGTAATGCCAAATAGGTGCATGTGATGTGAAACCCCCTTCCTGCCACTGCCAAGATGAGTAATCGGTGGCAAAACAACACCTGCAAGGTAATGCCAAAAAGCTGCCTGTGGTGTCAAACCCCCTTCCTGCCACTGCCAAGATGAGTAATAGGTGGCAAAACAACACCTGCAAGGTAATGCCAAAAAGCTGCCTGTGGTGTCAAACCCCCTTCCTGCCACTGCCAAGATGAGTATGAGGGGGCAAACCCCACCTGCAAAGCAATGCCAAAAAGGTGCTTGTGTTGTCAAACCTCCTTCCTGCCACTGCCAAGATGAGTATTATGTGGCAAAACAACACCTGCAAGGTAATGCCAAGAAGCTGCCTGTGGTGTTAAACCCCCTTCCTGCCACTGCCAAGATGAGTATGAGGGGGCAAACCCCACCTGCAAAGTAATGCCAAAAAGGTGCTTGTGGTGTCAAATCCCCTTCCTGCCACTGCCAAGATGAGTATTAGGTGGCAAAACAACACCTGAAAGGTAATGCCAAAAAGCTGCCTGTGGTGTTAAACCCCCTTCCTGCCACTGCCAAGATGAGTATGATGGGGCAAACCCCACCTGCAAAGTAATGCCAAAAAAGTGCTTGTGGTGTCAAACCCCCTTCCTGCCACTGCCAAGATGAGTATTAGGGGGCAAACCCCACCTGCAAAGTAATGCCAAAAAGGTGCTTGTGGTGTCAAACCCCCTTCCTGCCACTGCCAAGATGAGTATTAGGGGGCAAACCCCACCTGAAAAGTAATGCCAAAAAGGTGATTGTGGTGTCAAACCCCCTCCCTGCCACTGCCAAGATGAGCATTAGGGGGCAAACCCCACCTGCAAAGTAATGCCAAAAAGGTGCTTGTGGTGTCAAACCCCCTCCCTGCCACTGCCAAGATGAGTATGAGGGGGCAAACCACACATGCAAAGTAATGCCAAAAAGGTGCTTGTGGTGTGAAACCCCCTTCCTGCCACTGCCAAGATGAGTATTAGGGGGCAAACCCCACATGCCAAGTAATGCCAAAAGGTGCCTGTGGTGTGAAACCCCGTTCTTGCCACTGCCAAGATGAGTATGAGGGGCAAACCCCACCTGGAACATACACGTTTGTAGTTGGCATGTACAGGGCCACATACACCTCAACACCACTGACAAGGACAGGCCAAGCACACTGTGTGACCACTCAACTGCACACATCCAAATATACCCATGTGAGTATGAAGACAGGCCTTCACAAGATTACCACACACACACTGCTGTTCACACATCCAAACACATCACACAGACATCACCAACCTTGGACACCCATGCAAGTTAGACTGTGTGTAGAATTCACCTCTGTTGTGGTATAGCCCCCTAACATGACGTCCACAATCATACTGAAATCAACAGCGAATGATGATTGCAAGAGTACATCAACACCCACAAACATCATTGCACCCCCAAACCTCAGAGTCAAGCAGACCAAAAGTGTGTGTTACGTTTGCCAAACAATGACAAAGTGAATGAAGTAAATGGCAATGTGGTAGTGCCATGCAGAGCATGTGGCACATTTATCCATACCCACACATCAAAATGTTTAATTAAGCAAGGGCAGTAACAAACGATACGACAGGAGTAACAGTGTTTATTGCAAAATATTGTGATAGTCACAAAATTTCAAACAAATAAAAGGCCATTGGCCAGTCCACAGTCCAAACAATGCACATGTGTGCATGAAAATGTTTACAGTGAATGTGTAACACCGTACACTGCCATGTGAATGACAAAAGCACCGGGGCTATCAAAGCTCAGTCCAGGCACCGCTGTGGGAGAGCTGGGTATGGGAGGGGGTCTGTGCCTCAGACTTGCCTGTCAGTTGGAGTGGGAGGTGGCTGATTGTCGTGGCCACTGGCGGAACTGGACCTGGGAGAGAGAGGATCATCAGAGTCAGAGTCAGCAGTGGCTGTGGCAGGCGTAGGGCTGCTTGGACCGGGTGGCATGGTGGCACGTGGAGGTGGAGAGATGCTGCCGTGAGATACAGAGGCAGTAGTGGCTGTGGCAGGTGTAGGCCTGCTTGGACCGGGTAAATTTCCTAAAACTGCAAGAGTATGTTCTACGACTAAGAGATCGACCATATGTAAATAGTGTTTTATTTTCCATCATTGCAGTTTGTAGCAATGCGTTTTGGTTACATGATGTACTTGCCTCCCCCGTACAACTGTGAAATTAAGCACCATGCCACAATGTTTATACATGAACGAGCTTCACTGTTTTTTCACCGTTGTACTTCTGATGCATTACGTAGTTATTACTTGTCCTATTATAATTGTGACAAAATGCTTTAGCGGTATGGGGTAATACATTGTCCATTAGTCTGTTGTCCACCTTCACTGCGGAACACAGAACGACAGATCAGCTCGATATACCTGATCAGACAGCTTGGTCTTTACGGCCGGTTTTTGGCGCGAATAGATGCTACATTTACCACCGTTCCTCCACTTGCTCGCTGTCACTGCACCTAACAAGGAGACACACGCTCCGTTGTTACTGCGTCACTCGGATATATCCCCAACTGCTATCCAAGCAAGATCACGGTAAGAGCAGGCTTTCCCGCCCTTAGTAACTTTTCTTTTGCTGGCTAAATTCCCTTCACTAAACGCAGGGCCTTTTTGCCATCGTTTTTCAGAACTCTATTAGAATCTGGTCAAACCGAGTGCTTTCATCACCGCCGAGGCTTTCCCGGTTCAGATATCCGTCCAAGCTTGCTGAACACCTCCC
This sequence comes from Calotriton arnoldi, assembly GCA_963921515.1. Lineage (NCBI taxonomy): Eukaryota > Metazoa > Chordata > Amphibia > Caudata > Salamandridae > Calotriton > Calotriton arnoldi. Next base: position 391,888 of record CAWUFW010012483.1, on the reverse strand, counting down.
TCACACGGGGTAAGTTCGTCCGGCCTTATACGGGCTGGTTTTACCGCACCAGATTTGCAATCATGTTTCTTTCGCCCTAAGTAAATGCCATCTCTTTTTTGTCCTCAGCGCCCGGCTGGGTCCCTGTGAGTCATCTTTTTTCACTTCTCTCACGGTGCCACCCTCTTTCACGTTTGGCAGCGATAGCCCTCCCCTTCAGGTACATCATATTCCTGTGCCTAGTCATCCTTTGCTTGCAGTTGTTGTTGGCTACACATTGATACTATCCCATTCCTTTAGGTGTCCCACATCTCCCGGTCCTGAAGAGACCCTACATTCGAACGGGGTCGAAACGTCGTCGACAGCTAAATAAGGGCGAACCATTACCCAGCGCCTATGATTGTATAAAGTGCTGTGTAATACAGTGTTTAAAGTCTTCAATGGTCGCCTTAATGTTTTACATTGAAACCTTGCACATATGTCACATAATATGTCACTAATAGTTTAGGTTTAATAAGTTACACATTGGGACACCCTTCACTATTGTTCATTTATTGTTTGTTGTAAATAATGATTCTACCTTTGCAGCTTTATGTATATGGTGTTCATTTCACGTAACCATTATATATAAAAGCTTTAGCTTTACCTCGTGGTGTGCGGCTAGCTTTCTTTCTGACATCAACTCAGCTCTGCATATTGCCACTGTGCGTATTTCTATTAGTATAAACCTTATTAATCCACAGGAGCCATTGTTACTTCTCTTGCCTACTTACCCAGGCTCCTTGCGAGTAGGGTTCCCTTGTTCCTTTTCCTAATGCTTGGACCGGGTGGCATGGTGGCACGTGGAGGCGGAGAGATGCTGCGGTGAGACACAGAGGCAGTAGTGGCTATGGCAGGTGTAGGCCTGCTTGGACCGGGTGGCATGGTGGCACGTGGAGGCAGAGAGATGCTGCCGTGAGACACAGAGGCAGTAGTGGCTGTGGCAGGTGTAGGCCTGCTTGGACCGGGTGGCATGGTGGCACATGGAGGCGGAGAGCTGCTGCCGTGAGACACAGAGGCAGTAGTGGCTGTGGCAGGTGTAGGCCTGCTTGGACCGGGTGGCATGGTGGCACGTGGAGGCGGAGAGCTGCTGCCGTGAGACACAGAGGCAGTAGTGGCTGTGGCAGGTGTAGGCCTGCTTGGACCGGGTGGCATGGTGGCACGTGGAGGCGGAGAAGACGCTGCCGTGAGACACAGTGGGTGAGGGTGAATGTTGAGGGCTGCCTCTACACTTCTTGGGTATCCGATATTGCAGAAGTGTCTTGGGAGTAGTGGGAAGTGTGGCTGGCACAACAGAGTCCCTCGCCACCAAAGGTGTGACAGGTGCAGGTGGCCCTCTTGTGGGGATTTGCTGGATATGGACTTAGCCTTGCTTTTTGCTTGCCTTTTGCCCTCCATCCCCTGTGGTCCTGGTGAACCACTCACATTGCTGTTCTGACCACGCTTCACAGGGGTATGGGTGGGAGTAGAGGTCCTGGGTGAAGCAGTCTTAGGTTGCTTTGTGGGCTTTCCCTTCTGCCAACTGTTTGTCTGTCACTTGGAGCAGTTGTGTGGATGGGAGTCTCTTGTGATGGGTGCAATCTTGTGGACCGTGAGCTAGAGGCCTGCTTCTTTGCCTGATGCCCTGAGTGTCATGTGAAGGGCTTTTTCTTTGCGTCCCTGTGTGCCTGTGTCACTTTTTGGGGATGGTGTCTGTGGTCTGGCACGCTTGGAGCGCTGCTGTCGTGTGCTGGGTGTCGACGACTCGGGGCCTGAGGGCTCAGTTGTGTGGTCACTCTCCTCAGGGGTTGCCACTGGCAGGGTGGTTGGTGAAGGCATTGGGGCTGGACTTGGATGCTGTGATAGCTGAATGGCTGCCGTCACAGTGGAGGACAAACCCTGGACAGTCCTGTGTAGCCCACCTACGTCCGAATGAATGCCCTCCATAAAGGCCAGAACCTGTCCCAACTTCTTGTCCTGATCCTGGAAAGCATTTAGGAGAGCTGTCTGACCCACACACAGCTGGCGCAAGAGTTCTATCGTCTCAACACTGAGGGCAGCAGGGGAAACAGGGGCAGGGGCAGCGGTGCCTGGGCTGAAGGCGACTCTACCCTTAACAGCCCTGCGGGCACGGACAGCACTAGTGGTAGTAGCCGGGATGGTGGGCACTGGTCGATGTGTGGTGGAGGAAGAGGCAGCATTGTCACTCCCTGTGACCACCATTGTTGCTGACTCCCCACTGGAGTCCGATGATGTTGAGGTTGTGCTTTCTGCGCGTGAGTCCTCAAGGACACTCCTGTCCCCCTCCGAGGCGCTGGTCACCACAGTGTCCAGTGATCTCATGGCTATCATGCGTGCCACATGCTTCAGCACTGGTGTCCGTATCATGGCCTTCCGTGCACTCGGTAGATGCTGCAATGGACAGAGACATAGGTTCAGTACAGTGCCATACACACAAACATCAAATGCAAGCACAGAACTAGACTAGATAATGACAAACCCAAGTTGCACAACACCCTGTGCAGTCTGCATGTGCAACAATCATGCTGAACACAGAAGATGCATGGAAACATGCATTGTTTACATCAATGAGCCATGTGAGGTGCACACCGGCAAATAGCAGGTCCCTGCCTCCTTGTCATCCAACTTAAACATCTCTGCAAGCATACCCATGTGCCTGTATGTGAGAGAGGCATACATCTCAGCATGTTGCCTCTGTCACATATGGAGTCACTGTAAAAGGACAACACAGATACAGATTCAAATTTGTACTTAAGAATGTCCATGAGCTACTGATGTCTAACAAGTTGAACAATTCATCATGCAAACTGTTGCACGTTGGTGTCAGATGTGTACTTCACACCATTTACAAGTCCTGCAGTGCACACATCGTTAAATGCACACTGACATGATGCACACTGCTGTACACTGCCTGGTGATGTCCATGACACCCAGAATGCAGAAGATGTCATAAGGCCACATCTCATCATGCAATGTCAAGGGCCATTGTATGAAACACATGATCAAGTCCATCTATGGGAAAATACATGACACCTGCACTGAACACATAGGCCACTGAGAAGTAGTTCCTAAAAATGTACACAGCAGCAAGATCAGCAAGGGCTCCCAGTCGCCATTCATGCAGTCACTCACACCCAAAGTCAGCCTACGCAGAATACTCACCACTAACTCCCTGCTGATGGTCCCTCAAACGTTCATACAGCTCTGGCTGTGTCACAGACACGATGCGGGACATTAGTGGAGTCATGGTTCGGCGCGCCAACCTGCCACTGCGAGGAGCGAGCCCCACCGTCATCTCTGCCACGGTCCTGCCCAGACGGGAGATGTCGTCCCACCTCTTGTGGCAGTGTGTGTGCCGTCTGTTGGATACACCCAGAGTCCGCACCTTCCGTGCAATGTTCTTCCATGTGGCCTTACGCTGGTGGACCTTCAGCTGCAGGCATAGGAGACAAGAAAAGGAAGTATCAGTGACCCTGTGTCATTCACACTGTGTGTCAGCACAGGAGAACATAAATGCATGGCACACAAATCACTACATCTTCATCAGAGGCCATACAGCATGACACATAGTACATGTTCATTACAATACCACATAGAAATGAATGCATGTATGACGCGGCACAGTACATGGCCATCTCATACACATGCACAATGGCAGCACAGACAGCTATGTGCAGAAGGCCCTCAACTGTGATGCAGTATGTGAGTGAGCATGACATGCAATACAGTGCTAATGAAGTGTAGTGGCAGACTCACTATGTCCACCACTACACACCCCTTGATGCCCTTGGCCTGTGAATGGCTCAATGCATTTTTCTGGAAACATTTTGGGACATAATCTGAATTATCACGCCCTTCTCACAATGTTAAGTCCTCGATTGTGCAATTCTCAGAACTATGATGGCTCAGTGAGTATTAGGTGTGTGGACTAAACACATGTTTGACTCAGTCCAGTCCTCGTCCACCAGAAGCTCCAGCTCCTCTGTAGTGAAGGAACGGGCCCTGACATTCTCTGTTCTCAGGATCACTGGGTCCAGGATACAGCAAGATATGCAGTTGGAGAGGAATGGCAGTCAGCAGTGTCTGAATGCATGTGAAATGTGTGGCTCTCCCACAGAGATTTCTAGGCCCCTGTGTTGGTATCAGAGGCAGGCAGCTGCTGCAATTGGTCCACCTGGCTGGCATCTTTCAATTGTGGCCAATGAGCGGCCCCGCGGTGGCGGTGCACGCCTACTGCGGTTTCCAAAGTAGCATTCCACTACCGCGATCGCGGGTACCATTGGCTGCAATGGCATTGGTGGTGTCACACCGCGGAGGACAGGCGGTCGTTACCGCTATGCTGCATCTTTCAATTGTGGCCAATGAGCGGCCCCGCGGTGGCGGTGCACGCCTACCGTGGTTTCCAAAGTAGCAGTCCACTACCGCGATCGCGGGTACCATTGGCTGCAATGCCATTGGTGGTGTCACACCGCGGAGGACAGGCGGTCATTACCGCTATGCTGCATCTTTCAATTGTGGCTAATGAGCGGCCCGCAGTGGCGTGCACGCCTACCGAGGTTTCCAAAGTAGCAGTCCACTACCGCAATCGCGGGTACCATTGGCTGCAATGGCATTGGTGGTGTCACACCGCGGAGGACAGGCGGTCATTACCGCTATGCTGCATCTTTCAATTGTGGCCAATGAGCGACCCCCGCGGTGGCGGTGCACGCCTACCGCGGTTATGGACACATTATGCACTAGCAATGGCAATGGACAAATTTAACAATTGAACACTATGCCTCCATAGTGTCTTACTGCACTTGTTTTGTACAATGAATGCTGGTGTGAAATTCAACTCACTGATGCCTACACATGCCATGTCTGTGGAAAATGTGACATGCATTGACATGAACTTACTCACGTCACCTATGATATGTGTGTGGATGTACATCTATTGGTTGTATGATGTTGTCTCATCTTTGAAATCGACTTAATGTGTGAGATGGGTAATCAAACAACAGTAATGATTGCCTGGACACATAATGGTGGTATTTTACTGTGCCCATAGCTGATTTAAATAGGATATGTGATCAGCTTACACACACTGTGAACATTGTGATGATAACTAGTGGTCTGTGCAACTTAAGCAAGAAGGTGTGGCAGGTAAAGCAGCTACATATGAGTCAGCAGTGTTGCTGTCTCATACCTCTGCTGTGTCACCTACTCCTAGGCCTGAGGACACCAGATGTATTGGTGTACCATTCACAACCTCTGAATATGTTTTTGGGGTACTCAGTATGTACAACATGTCCACTTGTGAAAACACATGTGGTGAAGGTGTCCCTGCATCTGAGTTGTGGATTCAGCAATTGTTGGAGTACGTTCATTGTTTTTGCTGCGTGAATCAAGATGTGAGAAGTCGGACACATCTCATTGTGTAATTTGAATAACATTAGTCCTCTTCCATTTCATGTAGGCGACGACCAAATGTGCACCGGCCTTTCACAGTCCTGGCGGACATGGAGGATGTGGACATCATCCGGAAATTTCGTCTGGATCGCGTTACACTGCAAGAGCTGTGTGCTCAATTGGAGCCCCATCTGAGGCCTCAACGAACATATCCAACTGCCCTATCCCCAACAGTGAAGATCATGGCAGCGCTGCATTTTTTCGCTACGGGCTCTTTCCAATACACGGTGGCCAGCGCCGGTGGGATGTCGCAACCAACATTCAGCATGGTGATCTGGGATGTGGTGTCCACAATGATGCTATACAAGGACCAATACATACGATTCCCAAATACAGCAGATTTGCCTGCTGTGAAGGCTGGTTTTTATGCCCTTGGCCACATTCCTCATGTAGTTGGTTCCATTGATGGCACACACATTGCCCTTGTCCCACCACAGGCACGTGAACAGGTGTATAGGAACAGGAAGCACTACCATTCCATAAATGTGCAGGTGGTATGCCAAGCTGATATGATCATCAGCCATGTTTGTGCGCGATTTGCTGGCTCCGTCCATGACTCCTACATCCTGCGGAACAGCATTGTACCCCGGCTGATGGAAAATCTATATCCAGAGCGTGCAAGGCTTGTAGGTGAGTACACTGAGTCAAGTAGTGTGCTGTGTGTGACATGCTGTTCTCGTCAACTGTTTGTATCACAACATTTCTCTGTGTATGTCACACCTAGGTGACTCAGCGTATACCAACAGGCCGTGGTTGCTGAGCCCACAGCGGAATCCAAGTACCCCGGGTGAAGTCAGCTACAACGAGGCACATGGTAGGACACGACGTGTGGTGGAGCGCACCTTTGGCCTACTGAAGTCCCGATTCCAGTGCCTGGACAAGAGCGGAGGTGCACTGTTGTATTCCCCACGAAAGGTGTGCCGGATAGTTGTAGCATGCTGCATGCTACACAACCTTGCCTTGCGCAAAGCCGTTCCGCTGATCCTGGATGACGATGAGCAGCAGATACCCCTCCTGCACACCCACACACTTCCAGTGCGGACGATAGTGGTGAAGAGGAAGGTGTTGACCTGCGTCAACAGCTCATTGCCAACCACTTCTCTTGAATGTAAGTGACTTTGTAGAACAGTGACATTGTGTGTTTGCTTGGATGATAGTATCAAGGCATAGAGAAATTTAACTGATGGCTGTTGTTGTGTGTGTGATAAGGGATGATGTGTGTGGCACAGGGTATTTGTATCCAGGTACATCATGTGTATGTTGAGGTTGTTGACCATTGCTATGGGTGCTTGTTTTTGTACCTTGATGCCTAGTGTTGTGTTTCTGCTGTAAAGGCGTCACCTGATAAGTAAATGTCATTCTCATGGGTCTTTCTAGGTTCATTCACCCTCTGAATGCCTCCTCTGCTTCACAGCTGTTGGAACATTGAAATCTGATTTGTCACTGTACATACTGGAATAAACATGTAGCTCACACAGACATAGGTATGTGAAGAGTGTTTATTTGAATTTAGTTTTTGTGCAAGTGACGGGGATATGTACATAAATGTGAACAGTGAATAAATGAGTTGTCAGTCATGGTAGTTGAGACAAATAGTGTAGTCACCACAAAGCTGAAGTCACACAGTCCAACAGACTCAGGCCATCAACATGGCAATGTGGGCAAGGATAGTCAACAGTCAATGCAAAGGGGAACAACAAGATACCATCATGGCTGGCTCTGTGAGTGGCATTGGTATGGTGGCCTGCCACCAAATCCTCCCCTGTGGATTCTCGGACGGCCCCTGGTGCGTTTGGGAGGGGGGGTATCTGTTGCAGGGTCAGTGGTGTCTGAGAACTCACTCTCCTCCTGCACACCCCTCTCTGTGGCTGCAGCTGGAATGTTGGGCTCCACACCAGGCAATCCACTGGAGGGGGGTTGAGCTGCACTTGGGGCTGGGAGTCTGTCCCTCTAACACCCACTAGCTGGCCAACAAGGTCGACAAGTTGGCCCATCCGTGTGTCCATGGACTGCTGCAGCAGGCGGATCTCATGCATGTCTTCAGCAAGCTGGCCCATTACTCCATGGTTCTCTTAGTAGACACCAAGGACTCTTGCAATGGTGGCTAGGGATTCAGGGTCATTGTCCTCCTGTGTCTCTGCACCAGTTGTACTCCCACCTGCCCTCCTGACACGGACCTGTGGCATAGTCCCCCGACGCACTGGCACACTCTCCCTGGCATGCTGTGATTGTGTGGTGGTGTCGGTAACCACTGTGGCAGGTCGTGTGTTGCAGACAGCAGTGGTGATGGTGGTGGTGGAGGCCACACAGGTCGTAGTGGCAGGGGGCAGCACAGTTGTTCTTGCCGTGGTCGTGGTGGTGGTGGTGGAGGCCACACAGGTCGTAGTGGCAGGGGGCAGCACAGTTGTTCTTGCCGTGGTGGTTGTGGTGGGGACAATGAGGGCTTGAGACATGTTAGTCCCTGCCACACCAGAGGGGCCAGCTTGAGAATCCTCGTCCGAGACTGTTGGGGAATCTGCATCCGAGAGTCCACGTTCCAGGGGGGGGAGACTGGCTCCGCATGTTGGTGTCATCCTCTGCAGTTAGTTGTTGATCTCCTGTTGAACAGAGGTGATATGGTAATTGAGTTGCACGCAACAAGCTTGATGTTAGACAATTGTTTGAGACATTTGATACAACACACACTTTACAATGCAATGACTTTGTATGCCTTCTATATGCTGTGCACCATGACATGACGTTGAGGTACATACCTTATTAGTCCATGGTGTCCGTTGTGAATTGAAACTTGGTACAGTGTACAGATAGTGTAACTACACGGACATGTCCTCATCTACCTAATTGTGTGACATCAAATTTCTGTTGTGCGTCTTTTCATTTAGCTGTTCATGTAATCTATTTCAACAGAGCTAGAAGGAACCATTGTCATGTTATACATAGCTTTGGAATCACATGTACTTTCCTTTTTTTCCATGTAGACCATGCATGTTTGGTGTTGAGATGGGCCTTCATGCTCAGACACCATGGCACTTCCACATTGCACTCTCTGCTGTGCACAATTGTGGGATGCATTTGTTTCACTTGTGACTTGGTGAGTATGAGTTCAAAATATGTGACAGTTACGTGCACTTAGATGTCTGCACACTGGATGTGGCATTTAAAACTATGCCAAGTTGGCTGACATGTTAGTGCTGATGTGGTTATGTGGCTACATGCATTTAGATGAGGATGGCGGTGTACATGCAGTCACTACCTACGTGTAAGTTTTGGGAGAGCAATGCGATAGCTGCCCCATGCTTGTGGGTGTGGGGAATGCTCCGTCCTGCTGAGCTGTGGGACAAGGGGGCCTGTTGGGAGTTGTAGTGCAGACTTCACAGCCACAAAGACCCCTCCCTGTTGAGATGGCTACCTACCTGTAAGGTTACACATTGGAGGAAATGGCTGCCCCATGCTTGGGGGTGTGGGGCATGCTCCATCCTGCTCAGCTGTGGGACAAGGGGGCCTGTTGGGAGTTGTAGTGCAGATTTCACAGCCACAAAGACCCTCCCTGTTGAGATGGCTACCTACCTGTAAGGTTACACATTGGAGGAAATGGCTGCCCCATGCTTGGGGGTGTGGGGCATGCTCCATCCTGCTCAGCTGTGGGACAAGGGGGCCTGTTGGGAGTTGTAGTGCAGACTTCACAGCCACAAAGACCCCTCCCTGTTGAGATGCCTACCTACCTGTAAGGTTACACATTGGAGGGAAAAGGCTGCCCCATGCTTGGGGGTGTGGGGAATGCTCCATCCTGCTCAGCTGTGGGACAAGGGGGCCTGTTGGGAGTTGTAGTGCAGATTTCAAGCCAGAAAGACCCCTCCCTGTTGAGATGGCTACCTACCTGTAAGGTTACACATTGGAGGGAAATGGCTGCCCCATGCTTGGGGGTGTGGAGAATGCTCCTTCCTGCTCAGCTGTGGGACAAGGGGGCCTGTTGGGAGTTGTAGTGCAGACTTCACAGCCACAAAGACCCCTCCCTGTTGAGATGGCTACCTACCTGTAAGGTTACACATTGGAGGAAATGGCTGCCCCATGCTTGGGGTGTGGGGCATGCTCCATCCTGCTCAGCTGTGGGACAAGGGGGCCTGTTGGGAGTTGTAGTGCAGACTTCACAGCCACAAAGACCCCTCCCTGTTGAGATGGCTACCTACCTGTAAGGTTACACATTGGAGGAAATGGCTGCCCCATGCTTGGGGGTGTGGGGAATGCTCCATCCTGCTCAGCTGTGGGACAAGGGGCCTGTTGGGAGTTGTAGTGCAGACTTCACAGCCACAAAGACCCCTCCCTGTTGAGATGGCTACCTACCTGTAAGGTTACACATTGGAGGAAATGGCTGCCCCATGCTTGGGGGTGTGGGGAATGCTCCATCCTGCTCAGCTGTGGGACAAGGGGGCCTGTTGGGAGTTGTAGTGCAGATTTCACAGCCACAAAGACCCCTCCCTGTTGAGATGGCTACCTACCTGTAAGGTTACACATTGGAGGGAAATGGCTGCCCCATGCTTGGGGTGTGGGGCATGCTCCATCCTGCTCAGCTGTGGGACAAGGGGGCCTGTTGGGAGTTGTAGTGCAGACTTCACAGCCACAAAGACCCCTCCCTGTTGAGATGCCTACCTACCTGTAAGGTTACACATTGGAGGAAAAGGCTGCCCCATGCTTGGGGGTGTGGGAATGCTCCATCCTGCTCAGCTGTGGGACAAGGGGGCCTGTTGGGAGTTGTAGTGCAGATTTCACAGCCAGAAAGACCCCTCCCTGTTGAGATGGCTACCTACCTGTAAGGTTACACATTGGAGGGAAATGGCTGCCCCATGCTTGGGGGTGTGGAGTATGCTCCTTCCTGCTCAGCTGTGGGACAAGGGGGCCTGTTGGGAGTTGTAGTGCAGACTTCACAGCCACAAAGACCCCTCCCTGTTGAGATGGCTACCTACCTGTAAGGTTATACATTGGAGGGAAATGGCTGCCCCATGCTTGGGGGTGTGGGGCATGCTCCATCCTGCTCAGCTGTGGGACAAGGGGGCCTCTTGGGAGTTGTAGTGCAGACTTCACAGCCACAAAGACCCCTCCCTGTTGAGATGGCTACCTACCTGTAAGGTTACACATTGGAGGAAATGGCTGCCCCATGCTTGGGGGTGTGGGAATTCTCCATCCTGCTCAGCTGTGGGACAAGGGGGCCTGTTGGGAGTTGTAGTGCAAACTTCACAGCCACAAAGACCCCTCCCTGTTGAGATGGCTACCTACCTGTAAGGTTACACATTGGAGGAAATGGCTGCCCCATGCTTGGGGGTGTGGGGAATGCTCCATCCTGCTCAGCTGTGGGACAAGGGGGCCTGTTGGGAGTTGTAGTGCAGACTTCACAGCCACAAAGACCCCTCCCTGTTGAGATGGCTACCTACCTGTAAGGTTACACATTGGAGGGAAATGGCTGCCCCATGCTTGGGGATGTGGGGAATGCTCCATCCTGCTCAGCTGTGGGACAGGGGGCCTGTTGGGAGTTGTAGTGCAGACTTCACAGCCACAAAGACCCCTCCCTGTTGAGATGGCTACCTACCTGTAAGGTTACACATTGGAGGAAATGGCTGCCCCATGCTTGGGAGTGTGGAGAATGCTCCATCCTGCTCAGCTGTGGGACAAGGGGGCCTGTTGGGAGTTGTAGTGCTGGCTGTCTGTACATGTGCCCCCATGTAAATATTGTTATGTACCTTTGTGGTGAATGAGAGGGAGTTATTGTGGGATCTGTGAGACCTGTTTGGGGGGAGTGTGGTGGGCATGAGTACATTTGGGCCTAGGAGGTGTTGCTTTTTAGTTGTGCAAGCTACTACATAGCAGTATTATGGCAGACTTTTGTTGGTACTTACCAGCCTCCATTCCCCCCTCAATTCCAGTGCAACTCTCTGGGTGCAGTATGCCAAGCACCTTCTCCTCCCATGCGTTGAATGTTCCTGGAGGAATGGGAGGGCCACTGCCAGTCCGGTTTGCCAGCTCACGGTTCTTGCTGTTCTTCTCCTTGACCTTGCTCTTGAGGTCAGTCCACCTCTTCCTGATCTCCTTCCTGTTGCGTGGAACTTGCCCTACAGCATTGACTCTGTCAACTATCCTTTGCCACATTTGATTTTGCCTGGCTGCTCGGGTCTGTTGGACCCTGCTTCCTAAAATATATGGCTCAACTCTTATTATCTCATCACCATGACTGACAACTCACCATCAGTGAATTTGGGCATCTTATGTGCCATGGTGTGTGATGTGCTGTGTGGTTAAGAGTGCAGGTGTGAAGGTGGTGGTGGTGGTGGTGGTGATGTGTGTGGTGTGTGTGTGTTTGTGATGGTGTGATGTGTGCAGGGTTGGCTATCGTTTGTGTGATATTGTTGGGCCCTTCAGTTCTGGAGTTGTGCAAAGAATTGTGGTCATGCAGGGGCTGGTTTTATGGTCTGCTATGTGGGTGGGTCCAAGCTGAGTATTCATGTCAGGTGTGTTGTCTGTGTTGAGCTGGGATTTGTAGTTCTTATTTGCCAGTGGCATGTGTCAATGGGGTGTGTTAGCTGTTTTTATTGGCTGAGCCAGATACACAGCCACATTTGGTGGTTTTGTGGTGTAGTTGATTTCGACCGCCATTACTATTTCCGCGCGGACACCCCTTGTCGGTCTGCAATGGTCATTCCTCCAGCTCTCCCATTCATCATTGCTGTAATTCGCGGCGTCGGAAACAAGCGGTCCTACCGCAGGCACCGCGGTAAGATCATAATTGCACTCGTGGAAATTCCGCTTGTGTATCAGCGGTTTGTGAGCTTTCCGCAGTGAATCCGACCGCCGTGGAGGGTATTTCGCCTTTTCTGCACGTGCGCCGCCGGTGGTTCTTGGGTTCCGACCACGGCGGTCGGATTTTTCCGGCGGTGCATCGTAATGTGATCGGCGGTGGTGCTGCAGGCCATGCGGGCGGTCTTTTCCCATTGCCACGGCGGGCGGAATGGTTTTCCGACCGCCATCGTAATCAGCCCCTTTGATTTTAATAAAGGATACCATCAATTTGCGCTAGAAGAAAACTACAGGTACCGTACTTCTTTTTTTACTCACGTTGGTTTGTTCAGATACAAGACACTGAGTTGTGGGGGGTCTCCAGCTGCTGAGACATTTCAGGATGTTATTCATTGAGTGATTCAACCTGTCATGCATTCTTTCAATTACAGTGATGACATACTGGTTTTTGGGAAAACACAGAAAGAACATGACAAGGCCCTTACACAAGTGTGCCAGTTACTTGCTAATGCAGGTCTCACTCTGAATGCAGCAAAGTAGGAATTTATCAAAAACAAACTCAAGTTCTTTGGGCACATCTTCTCTGATGGGGGAATGGCTCCAGACCCGGACAAGGTGCAAGCTCTGTTATCCACTTGCCCCACCAAAGATGTTACCATGCGGTGATCCTTTTTAGGGTGCAGAGCTAGAATATCGATGTGAAAATATCGACATACATAAATATCGTTGGTGTTAAATATCGAGGTAAGTAATATCAATGTGATAAATATCAATTTTTTTGTTGTGTAGTAATATCAACATTATAAATATCGATGTTAAAAATATAGATGTAAAAATATCGATGTAAGTAATATCGATGTTATGTATTTGATGTAACTTTTTAGTGTTTTAATTGTTATTTTTATAAATTTGTAATGTTTTTAGAAAATTAATGTGTTGAAATAATTTTAATTTTTTAATTTTTATATAAATTTTAGGAGCGGGATGTTGGGTGAGTAGTAATTTAAAAATGTTGTTTAGAATTTAATATATTTTTCAAATTTGTATATATTTTAGGAGCGGGATGTTGGGTTTATAGGGGATAAGGGTGGGTAGTAATTTAAAAATATTGTGAGTATTAAAATTAAATAGTAATTTTTTTTTACATTAAGGGGTCGATTCCGATCTCGGCCGGAAGTGCACCTAACACTATTCGTCCGGGAAAAAACCAAGCCGAACGCGTCTTTCCCGACCGATTCGAACATTCGTCCGAACGAGCAAGTACGATGCGCATAACTGCCCAGATCCCGACCCAGCCGTACTTACCCAATCCAGCTCCTGTTCCCCGCCCCGAGCCGGATCCGTAAACGCAGAATCGAAGTCGCACGGAAGCAAAAATACAGCACCTTCCGGCCGGACTAGTACGATGCGCCTTCCGTACGCTCCGAACCCGTCGCTACGTACGGCACGTCAGAGCATCCGGGAGAGCTGCACATAAGCTCCGATTCGCACCACAAGACGATCCACGGCTACGAGACGAACACGCCAGCCACGAGTACGAGTCGAAGCAACGAGAAAGCCGAACGAGACGAACCAACCATGAATCTAACCCTGGGCGTAGTTCGCGAAGTTGCGCTACGCGAAGCTACGTGAAGTGCACCTCGCACTACGCGAGCTATACGTAGCTACGCGAACTGCGTAGTGCACTGTGCAAAATGCTGTTCGCACTGATTGCACAGTGCCGGATGCTTGTCCGCACTGTGCAATCATTGAAAGCGGCATCTTGCACAGTGCGAGCTGTCTTTTACTGCCGCTCGAGTAGATTTTTACTCGAGCGGCAGCTTTCTCAACGCGGACTGGTAGTTTCTCATCGCGAGCGGTCGCAAGCATGCGCAACCACTCGCAATGAGAAACCTGACCTCCCCGCGTTGAGAATCTCGCCAGGAGGTTTTTTTTCCACGCTGGCGATCGGCAACTTGATGTTGCTGATCGCGAACGAGGAAAAAGTCTTGCCGGGATGTCATTTTCCTTGCTCGCGGTCGCCAACTTGACGTTGAGGACCGCGAGCAAGCAAAAAATGACCGCTACGCTACGCTACGCTACGCGTGTTTGCACTGTGCTACGTGCAATTCGCGTAGTGCGAAGTAGCGCAAACTTCGCAAACTACGCGAGCGTAGCGTAGTGCTTTGCCCAGGCTTACATGAATCCCATCGCGCAGGTCCTACCAATACTCTACATCTATTACCGGAACAGGTACAGACGCGTACGGCGCAGAAGGTAAGTCAAACACCCACCACACAAACAAACGACACGTACCCGACATATAACACACACACATAGGGATGCAGAAATGACTTACACTAGCAACAGCAGAACCATAGGGGCGGGATGGCTATCACCAATGCCATATACACCCATAGGGGCCTGGATGCCTACCACTACCAGCACCCCTACTCAGGGGTGCTAGATGCCTGTCACTACTACCATCCCCACTCATAGGGGATGGATGCCTACCACTACCACCACCCCTACTCAGGGGTGCCAGATGCCTGTCACTACTACCATCCCCACTCATAGGGGGATGGATGCCTACCACCAACACCACCCCTACTCAGGGGGGCCTGGATGTCTACCACCAACACCACCCCTACACAGGGGGGGCTGGATGCCTGTCCCCAACACCACCTCTACTCAAGGGGGGCTGGATGCCTGTTACTACTACCATCCCCACTCATAGGGGGATGGATGCCTACCACTACCACCACCCCTACTCAGGGGGGCTGGATGCCTGTCCCCAACACCACCCCTACTCAGTGGGGCCTGGATGCCTGTCACTACTACCATCCCCACTCATAGGGGATGGATGCCTACCACTACCACCACCCCTACTCAGGGGGGCCTGGATGCCTGTCACTACTACCATCCCCACTCATAGGGGGATGGATGCCTACCACCAACACCACCCCTACTCAGGGGGGCCTGAATGCCTGTCACTACTACCATCCCCACTCATAGGGGGATGGATGCCTACCACTACCACCACCCCTACTCAGGGGGTGCTAGATGCCTGTCACTACTACAATCCCCACTCATAGGGGGATGGATGCCTACCACCAACACCACACCTACTCAGGGGGGCCTGGATGCCTGTCACTACTACCATCCCCACTCATAGGGGGATGGATGCCTAACACCAACACCACCCCTACTCAGGGGGGCCTGGATGCCTACCACCAACACCACCCCTACTCAGGTGGGGCTGGATGCCTGTCACTACTACCATCCCCACTCATAGGGGGATGGATGCCTACCACTACCACCACCCCTACTCAGGGGGTGCCAGATGCCTGTCACTACTACCATCCCCACTCATAGGGGGATGGATGCCTACCACCAACACCACCCCTACTCAGGGGGGCCTGGATGCCTACCACCAACACCACCCCTACACAGGGGGGGGGCTGGATGCCTGTCCCCAACACCACCTCTACTCAAGTGGGGCTGGATGCCTGTCACTACTACCATCCCCACTCATAGGGGGATGGATGCCTACCACTACCACCACCCCTACTCAGGGGGTGCCAGATGCCTGTCACTACTACCATCCCCACTCATAGGGGATGGATGCCTACCACCAACACCACCCCTACTCAGGGGGCCTGGATGCCTACCACCAACACCACCCCTACACAGGGGGGCTGGATGCCTGTCCCCAACACCACCTCTACTCAAGGGGGCTGGATGCCTGTTACTACTACCATCCCCACTCATAGGGGATGGATGCCTACCACTACCACCACCCCTACTCAGGGGTGCCAGATGCCTGTCACTACTACCATCCCCACTCATAGGGGGATGGATGCCTACCACCAACACCACCCCTACTCAGGGGGGCCTGGATGCCTGTCACTACTACCATCCCCATTCATAGGGGATGGATGCCTACCTCTACCACCACCCCTACTCAGGGGGCCTGGATGCCTGTCACTACTACCATCCCCACTCATAGGGGGATGGATGCCTACCACCAACACCACCCCTACTCAGGGGGCCTGGATGCCTGTCACTACTACCATCCCCACTCATAGGGGGATGGATGCCTACCACCAACACCACCCCTACTCAGGGGGCCTGGATGCCTACCACCAACACCACCCCTACACAGGGGGCTGGATGCCTGTCACTACTACCATCCCCACTCATAGGGGATGGATGCCTACCACTACCACCACCCCTACTCAGGGGTGCTAGATGCCTGTCACTACCACCATCCCCACTCATAGGGGGATGGATGCCTACCACCAACACCACCCCTACTCAGGGGGGCCTGGATGCCTGTCACTACTACCATCCCCACTCATAGGGGGATGGATGCCTAACACCAACACCACCCCTACTCCCGGGGGCCTGGATGTCTACCACCAACACCACCCCTACTCAGGGGGGGCTGGATGCCTGTCACTACTACCATCCCAACTCATAGGGGGATGGATGCCTACCACTACCACCACCCCTACTCAGGGGGTGCTAGATGCCTGTCACTACTACCATCCCCACTCATAGGGGGATGGATGCCTACCAAGAAGAAAACAGCATCCTGGACCCATCCCAATCAGGGCTCCGCAGCAACCACAGCACTGAGACTGCCCTCATCGCCGCCACCGACGACATCAGGACCCTGCTGGACAACGGTGAGACCGCAGCCCTCATCCTGCTGGACCTCTCCGCCGCCTTCGACACTGTCTGCCACCGCACTCTACGTGCACGCCTCCACAACGCAGGGATCCGAGACAAGGCCCTGGAATGGACCACCTCCTTCCTCGACGGCAGAACCCAGAGAGTCCGCCTCCCACCTTTCCGATCCGAAGCCTCCAAGATCATCTGCGGTGTACCCCAGGGATCTTCCCTCAGCCCAACACTGTTCAACATCTACATGGCCCCGCTCGCACGCATCGCCAGACAGCACGACCTCAACATTATCTCCTACGCCGACGACACTCAACTGATCCTCTCCCTCACCAAGGACCCCCTCGCCGTCAAATCCAATCTCCATGAAGGAATGAAGGCCGTCGCCGATTGGATGAAGATCAGCCGACTAAAGCTGAACACGGCCAAGACAGAGGTCCTCATCCTCGGCTCCAACCCCTCAGCCTGGGACGACTCCTGGTGGCCAACGACGCTGGGAGCAGCCCCGACACCCACCGACCACGCACGCAACCTGGGAGTCACCCTCGACTCAACGCTCTCCATGGCCAAGCAAGTCAACGCAGTCTCCTCCTCCTGCTTCAACACCCTCCGCATGCTTCGCAAGATCTACAGGTGGATCCCGACAGATACAAGAAGAACAGTCACCCAGGCCCTCGTCAGTAGCAGACTTGACTATGGGAACGCCCTCTACGCGGGAGCCCCGGCCAAGCTCATCAAGCGACTGCAACGCATACAAAACGCCTCTGCACGCCTGATCCTCGACGTACCACGCCACAGCCACATCACCCCCCACCTGAGGAACCTGCACTGGCTCCCCGTCGACAGGAGAATCTCCTTCAAACTCCTCATCCACACACACAAGACTGGCCCAGCCTACCTCAACAGACGACTCTTCTTCTACGTCCCCAACCGCCAGCTCCGCTCCGCCGACCTATCCCTCGCCACCGTCCCTCGCATTCGAAGAACAACCACCGGCGGCAGATCCTTCTCACACCTCGCCGCCAAGACCTGGAACACCCTTCCACTAAGCCTACGACAGACCCAAGACCTGCTGACCTTCAGGAGGCTACTCAAGACCTGGCTGTTCGACCAGTAGCAGCACCCCCCCCTTTTCTCTCCCCAGCGCCTTGAGACCCTCGCGGGTAAGTAGTGCGCTCTACAAATTCTGTCATTGATTGATTGATTACCACCAACACCACCCCTACTAATAGGATGGGTAATGCATGACACAACCAGCATACTCCAACATAAGGAATGTCAGAAAAAGACATCCCCCCAACACCATGACAAGCGTGTGTAGACTGTGTCAAATGCCTACAACACTGAACATGACATTGAACATACAATGTGACCCCCTATCACATGTGTCACACATAAATGTGTGTGGCCTCCACAATGCAAGCAGACCATGACCACTGTGGCAATGGGGTCTAACACCCCATCATCACAGTGACCAAAAGGTAAGTGTGGGGTCCATAGCTGAAGCACACTTTGAACATTGTGGCAATGGGGTGTAACCCCCCATCATCACAGTGACCAAATTGTAAGTGTTGTCATGGAAAAAGCTGCAAATGCCAAACAGCATGGATTCTCCCTGGTCACAGAACAACAAACAAATCAGTGGTGCTTGTGTCCCATAGCAACATAGATTGGGTGAGGCAAACAGTGCAGTGCAAATAAGACATACCTTTGGCCATGTGCAGACAAACATCACCCATGGGGGCTGACACTGTCAACATTCATCAATAACACAATGACAGAAGTGACCATCATAATGCAGACCCACATATCTGCACCAATGGGCACACAAATGTAGATATCCTGTGGAGACTGTAGATGTGAGGTGAACAAATACCATACCATGGCAGCAATGGGACATACAAACCATGATCACTGTGCTGACTGATGACCTAGGAGTCCCAGGGACAGCAGGGGAAACCCACCAAACAACATACAGCCAATGGCACACAAAAGATATGCCAATGCAGTGGTGCAGATGCACAAACACAAACATGCAGCCCCACACTGCATATCAAACACAACAGGTGAGGGGGTGCCAGTGTCCCCAGGCAACCACACAACACATGAGGAGGCCTGAATCCCAATTACACAGATGTGCATACAGTGCCACACAAAAGTAACTCATGGATCCGAATCCCCTATGTGGGCAATCAGGCATTGTTAGATGAGAGGGAGCCCAAATTACACGTGTCACACAAGCTTGTAGGAACAGCAACTAACACAGCAAGACACAGACCCACCACAGCACCACCCCCAGGGTCCCCACATTGTGGTGACACTGGCCTGCATGATAATCCCACTGTGATGACAAAGCTAGATGCCGTTCACACTGTGAACCACAGTCATGTGTCCTGAGCAACAAACTACCATCACACCTACACAAGCACAAATCAATCAGCACGGACTGTCAGCCAAGGCCAATATGGAGGCAGGGGTCTCGCCGTGAAACAACTCTCATCTGCACACACTCAAAACCACACACCTTGATCTCCACCAATGTGCAGCAGTGAAGCTCACATGCACTGGTGACATTGCACATGCACCCATGACAATCCCAGGGGTGGTGGTGGGAACTAAGGTGCAGAAACCCATCACACATGGCCAGTCAGCAAGACTCGTGAATGTCTGACACACTGCACAGTACGCCGTACATGGGCATGACGTCAATACCACACAAACCAATGGGATCCCGCGCACAGTCACACACCAATGAAAAAGCCAAGGTCACCCACAAAGAACACACATAGACAACTACCAACATTGCAGCTCTGACCCTGAGGAGTGGCAGCAGTCACACACACAACGTGTCACAATCACTGAAAGCTAACACAAACTGTAAATTACATGACTGGTGTAACCAAAAAGTGCCAAGGGGAATCCTGACTGTGTCTCATCTGCGTTTGCCCACAAACTCAGCCCTGACAGCAAACACACCTATGGGTGACACCCTGATGACCAGTAATGTGCCATGCACCCACATCCCAGAGAAGCGAGGGAGAAGACTTTGGGGAACATAGGTCAACTCAGCAAGCATCACAAACAGGAACATCACTAGGGATCCCAGCCTGCGTAGCAAAATGGAAGTGAACACACACAGACATGCTCACACAACACACACCTTGTGCTCAGGCAATGTCACAGAATTACACACTGCCATGAGGGGACTCCACTCCTGTGTAAGGAAAGCTGTGCCATACGTTGTCCCAGTATTGCTCTATCATGTCAGCAGAACACTTGGTCACTCAGTCAACAATTAGCACAAAATGAAGGCTCCCGTCATATCAGCCTGGTCATAGGAGTGTCACCGAAATCATCAGCACAGATCCAACACACATGTATAGCAAGTTGCACTGATAACACAGATGAGTCCTTCCCCATTGATGCCCAAACTTGCATGTCCAGTGGAGATGGTCACACGGTCAGGGAAATAGACAAATTGAACAATGGCAAGCACAATAGATGTGCAGGGGTGTAAGCCACAGATGTGATATTGCAAATAAAAGTAGGAAATCCCATTGCCAAATCTTGAAAACATGACACCCTCATATTGCTGCAAAGGATGACATGGATACACAACAGGATAGGACACATTCCCCCTGGACCACATGGGGTCCTGCACAGTAACACTTCATTTTCCTGAGATCAAAAATCACCATCACTGCAGCAAGGGCATGGTTAGCATCATCAACATCATGTACATCAGAAGCAAAACCACTAGAGAACAGAAAGTAGCTTTATTCAGCATATGTTTGTGAAAAAGTGAAAGTCCAGAAAAATAACAAAGGCCAATGGCCAGTCCATTATCAAAGTCCAAACAGGGTGACAGTGGCAGATGTCACCCTTTGCATGCCTGCACTGCTACACACCAGGGACATTCCCCTCGGAGGGGCATACGGGGGGGCAGGCCAGGCACCGCAGGGACAGGATCAGAGCTCACTAGAAGGAGGCAGGGAAGGGGTGGTGGGTGCTGGAGAGTCACTGACAACTGCAGTGGAGGTGTCTGACATGGTGTGTGCCGGCACAACTGGGGGGCATGAGTCAGATGGTGTAGGTGTAGGTGCCGGCACAACTGCAGTGGGCTGTGCAGATGGAGTGGACAGGTTCCCCACTGCAGTGCCCAAGTCAGACGGGGTGGTAGTGCACTCCACTGCAGTGCCTATTTCCAGGGGAGTAGAATGGGGTTCAGGTAAGGTGGGCAGGACAGAGGGGAGGACATGGTCTCCACACCAGTGGCACAAACATGCGCAGCGGGGGGTGTGGTGCTGGAAGAACAAGTGGTAGGGGGAGAAGGCCGGATCATTTTGGGGATGGTGTATCTGTGGGTGGTGGAACCTGGGGCAGGGTGTGGTGGGGGAACCTGTGGAGTGGGGGCCTGAGGGATGGAGGAAGGAGACTTGGTGGTTGAGCTGCAGGGCGGCGGCGGGGTCTTGCTCTTCTGGGTGCGGGGGGACGTGCGGATGGGGGCCTCAGTCTGTCTGTGCCTGGGGAGGGTGTCCGGGGGCGAGGGGCACTCCCCTCTGTGCGGGTGGAGTTCCTCTTCCCCTGTATGCTGGATCAGCTGGATCGGAGGGGAAGAGGCCGAGGTCACAGAGGAAGATCTGCTTTGTAGGTGGGGTTGCAGGTGAGGCAAGGGAAGGGGCCTTGGAGGGAGAGGTATCGGAGGACTGCGGAGTGACTGTGGATGCCTGTGTGTGTGTCTGTTCCCCATCCCCTGTGGGTGTGGTATCAGTCCCCTGAGGATGCCTGCGTGCACGTTTTGTTTTTGTAGTGGGTGTGTCTGTGCTGCTCGTGTCTGTGTGTTTGGGTGATTGTGCAGGTGTGCATGTGCTTGGGACAGGTAGGGTGCTAGGAAGTGTGGATGGGGCAGAGGTAGGAGGGGTGAGGGACTGTTGGAGGAGGGACACTGCTGCCGTCAGGGAGGAGTCCATGGACCTATTGCTCCTCTGTAGGGCAGACATGCCCGATGAGATGCCCTCCATAAACGACACCAGCTGTGTAAACAGAGTGGTGTGGGCATGGAGGACACTCAGCATTGCTGTCTGCCCTACATAGAGCTGGCGAAGTAGGTACACAGACTCCTCACTCAGGGCAGCAGGGGACACAGGGGCAGGGGCTGCGGTGCCTGGCACAAAGGAGACACTCCCGAACACGGGAGCCTCCACGAACCTCTGGAATGGGAGCCGATGGGAGGGCGGTGGTGGTGGTGGTGGCGGGGACAGCAATACTAGCTGGGGTGTGGTGGCTGCTGACACCCGCCTCCACAAGGGAGTCATCCTCCGAGCTGCTGTGGTCCTCAGCTGAGGTGGATTCTGCTGAGGACTCCTCGGTGTGGCTCCCCTCGACCTCCGTGCCACTGGGTCCCTCCGACCACTCATCAGCTGCTGACCCAGTCTGGCTCTGCGGCTCCTCCTGGTCCATGGAGCTGTCCCCTCCTGTGGCCGTGGATGTATCTGCAAACAATTAGGGAAACAGACAAACATCAGTCACCTGCACTGACCGCACACACCACAGTAAGTACAGCACATTACAGAGCAAGCCCTGGCATCCTTAGTTGAACATTGCCAAAAGTGCTCAAACAGAGTAGGAGAAGCCAATTGTCAGTCTGATGGTCAACCATGGCACTCACATCCCTCCTGACCTTGCACCCATCTGTCTGGTGCCTGTCGGATGGCAATACCCCAGTGTGGACACATGCACCACCTACAAAGTAGTTGGACAGTGCAGAGAACACGGTGAAGTGTGTGAACATGCACACATCACAACTCTTGCCACTGAGTCAGTACAGGAGTCCGGATAAAGGGACGGCCAGAGTCTATTTTGAAATGCATGTGATACATACCAGCACCAGACACCATGATGCACCCATGTCCTGATAGTCAATGCCACAATGGGGTGCATGTAGCACATGTCACTCACCTGCAGGATCACTCTTAGGGAGTTCAATGTCATGGCACAGGCATGCCTGCAAAGTCATACATCACTGTCTCCAGTCACATGGGCAGGGCAGCCAGCCAACAACAGTCTGCACTGTGTCACAATCCTAGGTCATGGGGAATGCAAGTTCTGTAGCTGACAAGTGCACATGTCCATGCCCCACAAACCACATCATCTGAACTCTTATTTGTCCACGTCATACCAATTGGACATATGGGAGACATGAAACACAACCCTCGGAACCTGAGCACCTCACAATCTGCTGTGAATGGGAGACAGCTGCCTGAACTTCACATTCGCATACCCCAGTCTGCACAGTCAAGTGATCAAACACCTATATGTCACACAAGTATCGTCTCCTATGGTCACATCTCCGGTGGCATGCTGAGCCCTAACCGATAAACACCCCAGTAGTCCTGACAACAGAGCCACAGCACAATGACACCGAGGCAGACACCTGAGGGAACATTCCACTGAGCACAACGTGTCAGCTGATACACGGGAGTGGGAGTACAGAGTGTATTGTATGGCCTGGAGTAGGCATGACTGTCCTGCTCCACGTGGAAGAGGGATGAGCCCTGGACAGTAGGCAGGTGGCTAAGTATGTGTGACACACTTGATATACATACTCCTGAGGCCCAAACATTGTTCCCACCCGCAGCATGGGTGTGTGCCAAATACCCCAGGCACATGTGGTGAATCAGATCAGCAATTGGACCACATATCAAAGTAACACGCAGATTACATGTCAGAACTCAGGCATTGTGTAAGCAATGGACACACCCATGAAGCCCAAAACAAAGTTACGGGAACAAATGCTGTCCCCCACCTTGAGCTAAGTAAAATGTAAGGACACAGTACCCAAGTGACACAATTTCTTGACTGTAAAGGCCACACCTGGGTATCAGATGAGGAGTGGGCATGTCACAATTGAGGGGCATGCGTCCTGGACCACAAGACTGATGTACTGTGGAAGTTTAACCAGGCCAGAGGAGGGCACATAGCATGTCAGACAAAGTTCACAGTGCAGTCATGGACTCACCCCCTCCTTGCTGCTGTCTGGCCTTCAGCTGCCCATCCAGGTCAGGGAAGACCACCGCCAGGATCCTGAGCATGTGGGGGGTCAGGGTCCGGTTTCCGCCCCTCCTGCGAGGAGGCGACAGCTTCAGCTGGACCCTTGCGATCCTCCGGGTCCAGCCCCGAAGGTCATGCCACCTCTTCTGGCAGTTGCGGATCCGGCGCTTGTAGACCCCCACGGATCTTACTGCCCGGGCGATGGTCAGCTGTACTGTGGAAGGAGGCTGTCCAGCAGGGCCTGGTTCTACTCAGTGCTGAAGGCAGGGGCTCTCTCCACAGTACGTGCCATTGCAGTAGCCAGAGGATGCAGAGACAGCAGCAGTGGTGGTGGCAGATGTCGTCCTGGAGCATGTCGTGCAGGCAAGTGAGCTCTCAGGGGAACAGCCAGCATTATATGTGTGCTGCTGAGGCAGATACTGTCCCATGTGTCCAAAGTGATAGGTCCAAGTCGTTTGCATCTTCTGAATCTGGCCAATCCATGGAATTGCACCACTTACACACGCCCACAGCATCCTTCAAAAGTTCAACTTCATGAGACCCATGAATTTGCAACATTGTTGTGGGTGGCCAACTGAATTCACAGCATCAGACTCGTTACAGGTTCAAAAACGCGTCCGTTGCCATGCCAGGCCACAGCCAATGCGTGCGCACCGATCGGTCCATTGCTGTACAACGCGTATTTTGATAAACAACGCGTACCCGCTAACATCATATGCAATGGCCAATGCGTGCGCACCGATCGGTCCATTGCTGTACAACGCGTACCCGCTCACATCATATGCAATGGCCAATGCGTGCGCACCGATCGGTCCATTGCTGTATAACGCGTATTTCGGGCCACATCATATGCAATGGCCAATGCGTGCGCACCGATCGGTCCATAGCTGTACAACGCGTACCCGCTCACATCATATGCAAAGGCCAATGCGTGCGCACCAATCGGTCCATTGCTGTACAACGCGTACCCGCTCACATCATATGCAATGGCCAATGCGTGCGCACCGATCGGTCCATTGCTGTACAACGCGTACCCGCTCACATCATGTGCAATGGCCAATACGTGCGCACCGATCGGTCCATTGCTGTACAACGCGTACCCGCTCACATCATATGCAATGGCCAATGCGTGCGCACCGATCGGTCCATTGCTGTATAACGCGTATTTCGGGCCACATCATATGCAATGGCCAATGCGTGCGCACCGATCGGTCCATAGCTGTACAACGCGTACCCGCTCACATCATATGCAAAGGCCAATGCGTGCGCACCAATCGGTCCATTGCTGTACAACGCGTACCCGCTCACATCATATGCAATGGCCAATGCGTGCGCACCGATCGGTCCATTGCTGTACAACGCGTACCCGCTCACATCATGTGCAATGGCCAATACGTGCGCACCGATCGGTCCATTGCTGTACAACGCGTACCCGCTCACATCATATGCAATGGCCAATGCGTGCGCACCGATCGGTCCATTGCTGTACAACGCGTACCCGCTCACATCATATGTAATGGCCAATACGTGCGCACCGATCGTTCCATTGCTGTACAACGCTTATTTCGGGCCACATCATATGCAATGGCCAATGCGTGCGCACCGATCGGTCCATTGCTGTACAACGCGTACCCGCTCACATCATATGCAATGGCCAATGCATGCACACCGATCGGTCCATTGCTGTACAACGCGTACCCGCTCACATCATATGTAAGCCTGGGCGTAGTTCGCGAAGTAGTGCTACGCGAAGCTACGCAAAGTGCAGTTCGCACTACGTGAGCTACGCATAGCACTACGCGAACTGCGTAGTGCACTGTTCGCAATGATTGCACAGTGCCGGATGCTTGTCCGCACTGTGCAATCATTGAAAACGGCATCTTGCACAGTGCGAGCTGTCTTTTACTGCCGCTCGAGTAGATTTTTACTCGAGCGGCAGCTTTCTCAACGCGGACTGGTAGTTTCTCATCGCGAGCGGTCGCGAGCATACGCGACCACTCGCAATGAGAAACCTGACCTCCCGCGTTGAGAATCTCACCGGAGGTTTATTTTCCACGCTCGCGATCGGCAACTTGATGTTGCTGATCGCGAACGAGGAAAAAGTCTCGCCGGGATGTCATTTTGCTTGCTTGCGGTCGCCAACTTGACGTTGAGGACCGCGAGCAAGTAAAAATGACCGCTGCACTACGCTACGCTGCGCTACGCGTGTTTGCACTGTGCTACGTGCAATTCGCGTTTTGCGAAGTAGCGCAAACTTCGCAAACTACGCGAGCATAGCGTAGTGCTTTGCCCAGGGTTAATCATATGCAATGGCCAATGCGTGCGCACCGATCGGTCCATTCCTGTACAACGCGTATTTCGGGCCACATCATATGCAATGGATAATGCGTGCGCACCGATCGGTCCATTGCTGTACAACGCGTACCGCTCACATCATGTGCAATGGCCAATGCGTGCGCACCGATCGGTCCATTGCTGTACAACGCGTATTTCGGGCCACATCATATGCAATGGCCAATGCGTGCGCACCGATCGGTCCATTGCTGTACAACGCGTCCCTGTACAAGTCACTCGCATATGTCACCATGCCTGTCACAGGTGAACGTATGCCAGCCACATTTACTTTCCAGGGACTCAGGGGCACACCTACAACACCACAGCCTGTCCACACTTTATCCTAAGGCATGTAAGGCTGCATTACCTTTTCTGTGTATGGGGGTCAACATGTGGTTTTTTGGCTGGCACTTGGGGGCAGCCACTCCCAGGCTGTGCACGTGTTCATGGGGACAGAATCCTTGGTGTGTTGTGCATATGACCACTGTGATGTGCAACTGTTCATTTCAGAGCATGTGGCATGGTCACATTTCCAGGTTGTGTATGTGTATGTCATGTCACATACCCCCTGAGTCCCATGTGGGACGGTATGTACATCACAGGGTGACCCATTGCCACAATAGTGATGGCCCTCTACAGTCTGTGTGCATGTTGTGTTTACAATGTCTCTGATTCCATGTGCACAATGGGAGACAGCCTCCACATCCACGTTGTTTGTGCATGGACTTTGATGTTGTGCGTGTGTGTGTCACAGACGTCCATGTCTGTCCTGCAGAGGCAACAGGGACCACTACCTGTGGGGGTCATGGTTGTTTTGCTGTGGTGTATTCATGATACGCCATGTCATGCCAGTGTCCATGTGGCAATACAGGGTCCCTGGGAATCTACCTGTCAATGAGCTGTGATGCCTGGGGCACATCTGTCCTCACATGTCACTGTGGTGTGTGTTTGGAACGTGACAGCAGTACATGGGTATTGTGACACAGCCTACTGATATCCCATAGCACAACCTGGGACTTGTTGACAACACATGTTGAACTGTGATGTTAGATGTTGGCCATGTAGGTGCCATACATGTCCTTACAGAACGGCACACACATCATGTACTTGTGTCTCGTAATGATGTATCATGTGATATTGAGTATAGTCTATGCCACATATGTGGGGTGACTGACAATCTTTCTTTCTTCACCTATGCACTGCAGGGCACCAGCTGTCCAGAGACCATTTTCTGACCTTGCAACCATGGTTGAACGGGACTGCATCCGACGTTACTGTAGGAGAGTAGGATCTGCTTCACATGGGTACCCCCACTTTTTGCTGATGCTTCACTGTTTTTCGACCTTAGTCTGGCTGGGGCCCTGCTAATCAGAACCCCAGCCTAGCTGCTTCCTCTCTAAAATGGTTTCCATGTGCCTTAGGCACATCTCTGATTGGAATCTGGAGTGCCCTTATAAGTCCCTAGTATATGGTATACTATGTACCCAGGGCATAGGTACCTCAGAGGCCTGCCAGGGGCTGAAGCATGTATTGTGCCACCCCTGGAAGGCCAGCCAAAGGACACCACAGGTCTGCTACTGCAGCCTGGGTAAGGTGGTGCATGCACTCCTTACTGTGATATAGGCTACCTATATCACTACATACAGACACACATATAAACCTATAAGTCACTCCTATGGCAGGCCTTATCAATCCTGAAGGCAGAGTGCGTGGTTCCTATGTGAGAGGGTGCCCCTGCATGAGTAGGGCCCCTCTGCAGCGTTCGGAGACCCTTCTCTGATGCTGTTTGTAGTGCAGCCTGACCATATACTCTTAAGCGCATTATAACCTCGTGTTAAATGCTAACTTTGGGATGGCTGCACGGAAACATGTTGTGTTTGGTGTCAAACATCTTGGAATACTACCCCCCGCCAGTTCTGGTGGCGGGGGTAGCATTCCACCATTCTAGAGGGAGAGACATGTACACACCGGTATACCCGGTACTGACTTTCCAGAGCCCTGGCATCACAAAATGGATGCCGCTGCCACAGACACGAGTCTGGCCTCCTGCTGCTGACCAAAACTCCGGCAGGGGAGGCCTGGACAATAGGTTTCCTGTCCCAGGGAGATTAACCACCTCCCCAGACAGGATAGTGTGTATTGGGGCTGGGCGGGAGCACTCTCTGGTGCTTTGAAGTCCTGCACTGGGGGCACATTTGGTGTCCCTGTGCATACCCCAGTTCAAACCGGCTCAGGGGCTTCCAGCCCCTGCTCTGGCGCAAAACTGGACAAAGGGAAAGGGTGTAACCACCCCTCTGCCCTGACCCTCCCATAGGTGGGGCCACAGAGTATGTCCAACCCCCCTACCTTAGTATAAGTATGGGACCCCAGTCCTTAGGACTTTAGATTTACCTGGACGAAACTCTGACACAGAATCCTGGACCTTCGACGCTCTACTTTAAGATTAGAGGACTGAAGAATCTCCCTTGGGGTCAAGGAGTGACTCCCCTGCTTGGCAGGCACCAAAGAAGCAATTGTCCGGTCTGCATCACTGAAGCTCCCGCCGGACGCAGAAGTCTTTGCATCACCAGAGGTGGATTTCCAGACTTCCCCGAGGATGCCCTGAGTCCCCAGCAAAGCTGAGGCCCGTAGCTGTCGTGGGTAACGTAAAACCGTGACCCCTGGACACCGATCACATTTGCAAGTGCATCCTCTTCTGGGTCTCCCACGAAGTTGTGCTTTGGGCTCCGAGTAGCCCCAGCCTCCAGCACCAACTGCACCGAAGATCACTGGCTTCCACTCCACGAGTGTCCTGTGAACCAGCTCCACGTGCGTCGACTCGAGGCTCCTTCGCGGTCACTAGTCCGTTGGCTAGTAGGCCCTCCCGAAGGCCAATCTTCTTCTGCTTGGGCTCCCTGGTTGCTCCAGGCGTGCCCTCGCTGGGTGAGTCCCACAGACCTTGCTGGCCTGCATATCGTCCTTCTTCCATTTCCACGAGACTTGCCGTTGCCAAGGCTTGTTGGGTCCAATCCGGTCGCCGACACCCCTGCAATCGACAGACGTCGTGGGACAGCTCGAATCCAGCTCCTGGTCATCGTCGACGCCTCCTGGACCTTGTGGCTGAAGAGTCAAGACGACCGTCAACCTACCTGAAGCACTCGACATCGGTGGGCATCTGCTCATCGCCTTCCTGGTCACTGGCTAGTGACCCAGACTCTGTCCCCTCTGCTTTCAAGTTCTTCAGATCTTCGATCCACCTTTGGATCCACCCGAACACTTTCGACTTGGCCGCCAGCAGCACTTTGCAGCAGATCGCCAATGAAAGCGATGACGAAACCCGACCCCGAAAGACACCTATGCACCCGGCTCCCCAGGGTGAGGTAACTCGAGTACTCCGGTGCTCCCGTGGGTATTGACACTAGAACAGCCTAGTTCTCAAAGGGTTTGCTCCAAGTCCTCCTCTAAGTGTCCCTTTTCTTTTAAATTCAAACCGCGACTTTCCCCATAGAAGTTAACGGCGATTCGCGGCTGTGTTCCTACACTGCACGCGTCCCCCTTGGGTCCCCTGAGTCACTACCTTGGGTGGTTCCTTGTGGTCCAAGCACTTCTACAGGCTCTAGGCCCTGTGTCTAGCTCAGTCGTGGTTCTTATACCACTTTATTGGTATATGGTTTGGTACGCCCCTAGGGCTCAAACGTGTATTTGTGCTATTACTGTAGATAACTAACTTATAACTTATGTACTTCGAACTCTAGCCTCATAAAGAGACTAGAGGGGTGTGTTTAGCAATAAATACATATATTTTGAATATATACCTGGTGTGGTCCTCTTTCATTTGGTCACTCAAGAGATTATATACTGGTAAAACAAGCTGCTTTACATTCCTTCAAGACTTAGCCTGAAGGCTGCTCTCCATAGCTACCACTAGGATAGCTTTCAATAAAGGTTGTCTTTAACCTATATCCAATAAGGGGTTGTTTGGACTGGTGCAAGGTGCCCACTATAATTAGTGGACAGCATATACCAGGCCAACTTCTCACATTGGTGTGCAGCGTGTGGGATTCCAGCTTGCTATTGTTTTACCAGATAATCTCAATTGAATTGATCAACTGAAAACCACTAAGGGTACCTAAGGTACATATAAATCAAGCTTAGTAATACAGTAAGTTCTACTGAACTTAGAGTTGTGTGTTAAGGGATAGCACACCCTTTCTACAACTCAAGAGAGTTTAGTAGGCCACACTAGAGTAGGTAGTGCATACACCACACCTCACTAGTAATGTCTTCAAAGCCAGGACCCAGTGAGTCCTCGCCAGAAGCCAGTGGGCTTCTTCCCTCCAAGTATGATAAACTCCCATTCTTGGAATTGAGAGCATTATGCAATACTAGGAAGTTGAAGGCAGGCAAAAGTGCCAGCACCCAACACCTCAGGGAGGTGTTACTAGCTGATGATCTCAGCAGGCCCCTAGGGTCTGAAGGGGTAGGCAGAGAGGGTGGGGCAGAAGATGAGGAAGGGGCTAGGGGTGAAGAAACCCAGGCCCCCCCCTCTGAAACTGGCCAGGAAGGTGAAAATTACCTTGTCCTGGAAAACCCAATTCCTCCTGTGGAGGAGGAGGATCAGAATAGCCTCCCCTTTGTCCCCCCAGGAAGAGTACTGAGTGTGCCCAGAAGGTCTAGATCTCCTTCGCAGGAGTCTAACCACTCTGACACCTCAATAGGGACCTCTGTCTCCTCTCATAGGAGGGAATCCTCTCATGAAAGGAGAAAGAGATTGCTTCAGTATGAACGAGCCCAGCTTGAGCTCAGAAAACAGCAATTGGCTATAGACAGGGAGTCCCTAGATCTCTATAGAGAGAGACAAAAAATGGGACTAGAGTCCCATGGTGGCAGAAATTTTCCCAAAGATAGGGAAAGGTCTTATGACCATAGAAACCTGAGCAAGATTGTCCCTCCCTACCAGAGTGGGGATGACATCCACAAATGGATAACTGCTCTAGAGAGGGCCTGTAAAGTACAGAGGGTCCCTCAGGAGCAGTGGGCAGCAATCTTGTGGCTCTCCTTTGCAGACAAAGGTAGAGATAAGCTCCTCACTGTTAGAGAGGAGGATGCTGATAATTACAAAGTCTTGAAGAGTGCTCTAATTAATGGGTTTGGCCTAACCACTGAACAATACAGGTTAAAGTTCAGGGATACCCAAAAAGCACAGACTCAAGACTGGGTGGACTTTGTTGATTGTTCTGCCAAGGCTCTGGAAGGTTGGTTATTGGGCAGTAAGGTATGTGACTTCACAGGATTGTACAATCTTATCATGAGGGAGCAGATCCTTAACAATTGTCAAAATCAGCTGTTGCATCAGCACCTGGTGGACTCTGATCTGACCTCTCCCCAAGAATTGGGAAAGAAGGCAGACAAATGGGTCAGAACCAGGGTGAGGCAGAAGGTACAGAACCAAGGTGGTGACCCTAAGAAGCAAGATTCGAAAAACTCTGATAAGGGTGGGGAGAAGGGTAAAGATCAAAAGTCTTCACAAGGCCCCCAAAAATCTTCTTCAGGTGGGGATTCACAGTCTAACAAAGGGAAAGGGCAAAGGAAACCATGGTGCAAGGTCTGTAAGCAAAAGACCCACTGGACCAGTGATTGCACCAAGTCCAAAGACTCTACTCCAGCCCCCACCAATGCCCCTAAGGCACCTGCTCCCCTAGTGCAGTTACAGTTGGTGGTGGGACTACACAAGCCAAGGGTTTAGTAGGGTTGACCCTGGGTAAGGAGATGAGCTCTGACCTAGTCAGAGAACTCACTCAGGCTGTCCTAGTCTGTGATGGAGGCATGGATGTGACCTCCTCTGTGAGTCCCAGTAATCTGGGCAAGTACAGACAACAGCCCTTAATCAATGGAAAAGCAGCTTTGGCATTTAGGGACACAGGGGCAAGTGTCACCATGGTGACGCAAGACCTTGTGAATCCTGGGCAGATTATACTTGGTGAAATGTACCAAGTGACCAATGCTAGCAACGTCAGAACAGACCATACTCTGGCAGTTGTTAACTTCTCCTGGGGAGGGGTAACTGGTCTTAAAGAGGTTTGTGGTAAGTGCAGACCTACCAGTTGAATGCTTGCTTGGCAATGACTTAGAAACTTCAGCTTGGGCAGAAGTGGAGCTCAGGACCCATGCAGAAATTCTGGGCATCCCTGCAGATGTGTTTGCTGTGACCAGGTCACAAGCCAAAATGTCTAACACTGAACAGGCCTTGGATTCTGGAATAATGGACCAAGTGCCCTCCAAGAAGAGGAGTAGTAGGGTAAAGGCAGTGCCTTCCACCTTGGCTCAGAAGGAAGATCAGTCTCTTGAGGGGGATGATCTCAGTCCTGAGGAAGGAACTGTCCCAGAGGAGCTTGAACCTGACCAGGTTGAGTTCTTGGGGACAGGGGCCCTTCCAGGGCAGATCTGAGCCAGGAGCAGCAGAGCTGCCCCTCTCTTGAACCCCTCAGACAGCAAGCTGCTGCTGAGGCTGCTGGGAAAGCTAGTGGTCCCCATCCTGTGTATTGGGATGATGGACTCTTGTACTCAGAGTGTAGAGACCCCAAGCCTGGTGCCACCAGGAGGTTGGTTATACCTCTGAAGTTCAGGGGCTTCCTATTGACCCTAGCCCATGACATTCCCTTAGCAGGTCACCTGGGCCAGAACAAGACTTGGGACAGAATTGTCCCTCACTTTCACTGACCCCACATGTCTGAAGACACCAAGGAGTTTTGTCGCTCCTGTGTAACCTGCCAGGCCAGTGGCAAGGCAGGTGGCACTACAAAGGCCCCCCTGATACCACTACCTGTGGTGGGGGTTCCCTTTGAAAGGGTGGGGATTCACATTGTTGGTCACATGGATCCCTAAACAGCATCTGGGCACAGGTTTATCCTGGTGGTAGTGGATCATGCCACCAGGTACCCAGAGGCTATTCCCCTTAGGACCACTACAGCACCTGTGGTGGCAAGAGCCCTCCTGGGAATTTTCTCAAGAGTGGGCTTTCCTAAGGAGGTTGTATCCGACAGGGGTGCTAACTTTATGTCTGGATACTTAAAAGCAATGTGGAAGGAGTGTGGAGTGACTTACAAGTTCACCACACTCTATCACCCACAATGCAATGGTTTAGTTGAGAGATTCAACAAAACCTTGAAGGGCATGATTAAAGGGCTCCCAGAAAAGCTTAGGCGAAGATGGGACATACTCTTGCCCTGCCTTTTATTTGCATACAGGGAGGTGCCTCAAAAGGGGTTGGCTACAGCCCTTTTGAACTTTTGTTTGGTCACCCTGTCAGGGGTCCAGTGTGCTTGGTGAAGGAAGGATGGGAGTTACCTCTCAAGCCCCCAAAGCAAGACATAGTGGACTATGTACTTGGTCTCTGCTCCAGGATGGCTGAGTACATGAAAAAGGCAACTAAAAACCTTGAGGCTAGCCAGGAACTTCAAAAAGCCTGGCATGACCAAAAGGCTGTACTGACTGTTTACCAGCCAGGACAGAAGGTGTGGGTACTACTTAGTAGACCTAGGAACACCCAGGAGTCCCCACAGGGTTCTCCATGTCAACAGGTTAAAACCATATGTGGACAGGGCAGACATGGGCTTGCTCATGGCTACTGATGAGGGACAGGAGGAAGAGAGTGACCCACTCCCTGACCTGCTGTCACAGAACCCTAATGATGGGACAGTGGATGGTGTAGCCTTGGCAGGCAGCCTCACTACCCAGCAGCAGACTGATTGCAGACAGGTGCTCAATCAGTTCAGACACATATTCTCACTGACACCCAGTCAGACTACCTGGTGCACTCATGAAGTGGACACTGGGGACAGTCTGCCTATTAAAAATAAGATTTATAGGCAACCTGACCATGTCAGGGACTGTATCAGGACAGAAGTCCAGAAGATGTTGGATTTGGGAGTTATTGAACCCTCAGATAGCCCTTGGGCTAGTCCAGTGGTCCTTGTGCCAAAACCTCACACCAATGGTGGGAAAAGAGAGATGAGGTTTTGTGTGGACTACAGGGGTCTCAATGCAGTCACTAGGACTGATGCCCATCCAATACCTAGGACAGATGAGCTAATAGACACTTTGGCCTCAGCCAAGTATCTAAGCACATTTGACCTGACAGCTGGCTACTGGCAGATCAGACTAGCTGATGATGCAAAGCCAAAGACAGCATTCTCAACCCCTAGTGGGCATTATCAATTTGTGGTGATGCCCTTTGGTCTGAAGAATGCACCTGCCACTTTTCAGAGGTTGGTGAATACAGTCCTTACAGGTCTGGAAGCCTATAGTGCAGCATATCTAGATGATATTGCTGTCTTTAGCTCCACCTGGGAGGATCACCTGGTCCACCTCAGAAATGTTTTGCAGGCCCTGCAGAAAGCAGGCCTGACTATCAAGGCCACCAAGTGCCAGATAGGGCAGAGTCAGGTTGTGTACCTGGGCCATCTTGTGGGTGGAGGCCAGGTTCAACCACTGCAGAGCAAGATCCAGACCATCATGGACTGGACTGCTCCAACTACCCAGACTCAGGTGAGACCCTTCTTAGGCCTGACTGGGTACTATAGGAGATTTGTCAAGGGGTATGGATCAATAGTGACACCCCTGAATGACTTAACTTCCAAGAAAATGCCCAAAAAGGTTCAGTGGACAGTTAGCTGTCAAAAGGCATTTGATGACCTGAAGCAGGCCATGTGCACTGCTCCCATTCTACAGAGTCCTGATTACTCCAAGAAGTTCATTGTCCAAACAGATGCATCTGAATTGGGGGTAGGGGCTGTACTGTCACAATTGAATGATGAAGGTCAGGATCAGCCAGTAGATTTTATTAGCAGAAGGCTGACCCCTAGAGAGAAACGTTGGTCAGCCATTGAGAGGGAGGCCTTTGCTGTGGTCTGGGCTCTGAAGAAGTTGAGGCCATACTTGTTTGGTACTCACTTCCTTGTTCAAATAGACCATAAGCCCCTCTTTTGGCTAAAACAAATGAAGGGTGAAAACCCCAAACTGCTTAGGTGGTCCATTTCCCTACAGGGGATGGACTTCACAGTGGAACATAGACCTGGGAGTAACCATGCCAATGCAGATGGACTCTCTAGGTACTTCCACTTAGAACATGAAGACTTAACTGGGCAAGGTTAGTTTAATGTCCCTACGTTTGGGGGGTTGTGTAGGAGAGTAGGATCTGCTTCACATGGGTACCCCCACTTTTTGCTGATGCTTCACTGTTTTTCGACCTTAGTCTGGCTGGGGCCCTGCTAATCAGAACCCCAGCCTAGCTGCTTCCTCTCTAAAATGGTTTCCATGTGCCTTAGGCACATCTCTGATTGGAATCTGGAGTGCCCTTATAAGTCCCTAGTATATGGTATACTATGTACCCAGGGCATAGGTACCTCAGAGGCCTGCCAGGGGCTGAAGCATGTATTGTGCCACCCCTGGAAGGCCAGCCAAAGGACACCACAGGTCTGCTACTGCAGCCTGGGTAAGGTGGTGCATGCACCCCTTACTGTGATATAGGCTACCTATATCACTACATACATACACACATATAAACCTATAAGTCACTCCTATGGCAGGCCTTATCAATCCTGAAGGCACAGTGCGTGGTTCCTATGTGAGAGGGTGCCCCTGCATGAGCAGGGCCCCTCTGCAGCGTTCGGAGACCCTTCTCTGATGCTGTTTGTAGTGCAGCCTGACCATATACTCTTAAGCGCATTATAACCTCGCGTTAAATGCTAACTTTGGGATGGCTGCACGGAAACATGTCGTGTTTGGTGTCAAACATCTTGGAATACTACCCCCCGCCAGTTCTGGCGGCGGGGGTAGCATTCCACCCTTCTAGAGGGAGAGACATGTACACACCGGTATACCCGGTACTGACTTTGCAGAGCCCTGGCATCACAAAATGGATGCCGCTGCCACAGACACGAGTCTGGCCTCCTGCTGCTGACCGAAACTCCGGCAGGGGAGGACTGGACAATAGGTTTCCTGTCCCAGGGAGGTGTAACCACCTCCCCAGACAGGATAGTGTGTATTGGGGCTGGGCGGGAGCACTCTCTGGTGCTTTGAAGTCCTGCACTAGGGGCACATTTGGTGTCCCTGTGCATACCCCAGTTCAAACCGGCTCAGGGGCTTCCAGCCCCTGCTCTGGTGCGAAACTGGACAAAGGGAAAGGGGTGTAACCACCCCTCTGCCCTGACCCTCCCATAGGTGGGGCCACAGAGTATGTCCAACCCCTACCTTAGTATAAGTATGGGACCCCAGTCCTTAGGACTTTAGATTTACCTGGACGAAACTCTGACACAGAATCCTGGACCTTCGATGCTCTACTTTAAGATTAGAGGACTGAAGAATCTCCCTTGGGGTCAAGGAGTGACTCCCCTGCTTGGCAGGCACCAAAGAAGCAATTGTCTGGTCTGCATCGCTGAAGCTCCCGCCGGACGCCGAAGTCTTTCCATCACCAGAGGTAGATTTCCAGACTTCCCCGAGGCTGCCCTGAGTCCCCAGCAAAGCTGAGGCCCGTAGCTTTTGTGGGTAACGTGGAACCGTGACCCCTGGACACCGATCGCATTTGCAAGTGCATCCTCTTCTGGGTCTCCCACAAAGTCGTGCTTTGGGCTCCGAGTAGCCCCTGCCTCCAGCACCAACTGCACTGAAGATCACTGGGCTCCACTCCACGAGTGTCCTGTGAGCCAGCTCCACGTGCGTCGACTAGAGGCTCCTTTGCGGTCATTAGTCCATTGGCTAGTAGGCCCTCCCGAAGGCCAATCTTCCTCTGCTTGGGCTCCCTGGTTGATCCAGGCGTGCCCTGACTTACCCTCACTGGGTGAGTCCCACAGACCTTGCTGGTCTGCAACATCGTCCTTCTTCTATTTCCATGAGACTTGCCGTTGCCAAGGCTTGTTGGGTCCAATCCGGTCGCCGACACCCCTGCAATCGA
The DNA here is from genome assembly GCA_963921515.1 of Calotriton arnoldi. Taxonomy (NCBI): domain Eukaryota; kingdom Metazoa; phylum Chordata; class Amphibia; order Caudata; family Salamandridae; genus Calotriton; species Calotriton arnoldi. Next base: position 354,660 of record CAWUFW010012483.1, on the reverse strand, counting down.
CAGACGTCGTGTGCAGCTTGAATCCAGCTCCTGGTTGTCGTCGACGCCTCCTGGACCTTGTGGCTGAAGAGTCAAGACGACCGTCAACCTACCTGAAGCACTCGACATCGGTGGGCATCTGCTCATCGCCTTCCTGGTCACTGGCTAGTGACCCAGACTCTGTCCCCTCTGCTTTCAAGTTCTTCAGATCTTCGATCCACCTTTGGATCCACCCGAACACTTTCGACTTGGCCGCCAGCAGCACTTTGCAGCAGATCGCCAATGAAAGCGACGACGAAACCCGACCCCGAAAGACACCTATGCACCCGGCTCCCCTGGGTGAGGTAACTCGAGTACTCCGGTGCTCCCGTGGGTATTGACACTAGAACAGCCTAGTTCTCAAAGGGTTTGCTCCAAGTCCTCCTCTAAGTGTCCCTTTTCTTTTAAATTCAAACCGCGACTTTCCCCATAGAAGTTAAAGGCGATTCGCGGCTGTGTTCCTACACTGCACGCGTCCCCGTGGGTCCCCTGTGTCACTACCTTGGGTGGTTCCTTGTGGTCCAAGCACTTCTACAGGCTCTAGGCCCTGTGTCTAGCTCAGTCGTGGTTCTTATACCACTTTATTGGTATATGGTTTGGTACGCCCCTAGGGCTCAAACGTGTATTTGTGCTATTACTGTAGATAACTAACTTATAACTTATGTACTTCGAACTCTAGCCTCATAAAGAGACTAGAGGGGTGTGTTTAGCAATAAATACATATATTTTTAATATATACCTGGTGTGGTCCTCTTTCATTTGGTCACTCAAGAGATTACAGACTGGTAAACCAAGCTGCTTTACATTCCTTCAAGACTTAGCCTGAAGGCTGCTCTCCATAGCTACCACTAGGATAGCTTTCAATAAAGGTTGTCTTTAACCTATCTCCAATAAGGGGTTGTTTGGACTGGTGCAAGGTGCCCACTATAATTAGTGGACAGCATATACCAGGCCAACTTCTCACAGTTACCGCTTCACCAGGCCGCTGATTGAGGAATTGACGGTGCGGTTGGCCCCACATTTGCAACCTGGCCGGACATATCCTACAGCGCTGACCCCTAAGGTGAAGGTGATGGCAGCCCTACACTTCTTTGCCACCGGTACCTTTCAACACACTGTGGCGTCTGCTGGTGGGATGTCACAGACCATGTTCAGCCGTGTGCTACGCGATGTTTTGGAGGCTATGCTGAGATACCTGAACCAGTACATCTATTTCCCTAAACGTCAACAACTCACTGACGTCAAGAGTGACTTCTATGCCCTGGGGAGGATGCCGCATGTCATTGGCTCCATTGATGGGACACATGTGGCTTTGGTACCACCACAGGCACATGAGCAGGCATACAGGAACCGAAAACATTACCATTCAGTCAATGCTCTGGTGGTATGTCTTGCAGATATGAGCATCTCACACGTGTGTGCCTGTTTCCCCGGTTCTGCACACGATGCCTACGTGATGAGGAGTAGTCGCATCCCGAGGATGATGTCACAGATGCAGAACCAGCGTGCCTGGCTTGTCGGTGTGTACTGACTTTGTACCATTGTCTGTGTTCTGCTATGTAGTATTCCACCCTCTTTTCCAACTCAGCTAATGTGCAATTGTCTGTATGTAGGTGACTCCGGATACCCCAACATGCCGTGGTTGCTGACGCCCCTCAGGAACCCTGTGACACCAGCCCAGATGCGCTACAATGAGGCACATGGTCGGACCAGGAGAGTGATCGAGCGGACATTTGGTCTCCTGAAGAGCCGCTTTCGCTGCCTGGACAAGACAGGAGGGGCCCTCCCATATGCCCCAGCAAAGGTGTGCAAGATTATCATCGTCTGCTGCATGCTACACAACATGGCAGTGCGGAAGGAGTTGCCTCTCATCCGGGATGACGATGACCAACATCCGCCACCTGTGGAGGATCCTGGCCTGGGCCACGATGCCAGTGATGGTGATGATGATGAGGGTGATGTCCGCACACAGCTCATCACCAACTTCTTCAGCTGAATGTGAGTATCCAGAGATGTCATGTCAATGATGTGAGTTTGCGTGATATGTGTTGGTGGTGCTCTGTTGCTGTTTGAGTGTGGCCATGTGCTACTTGACTGTATGCGTGCAGCGATGTGCCCTTACAGGTAGTCTGTACTCCCCAACAGTGTTGACATGCTAACTTGGTTTTGTGTAGGTATCTTGTGACATGTATTGGGCATGAGTATTGCAGTTCTGTCCTGTTCTTCAGTGCTTTTGACTGTGTGTCATTTCTGTCCATCACAGGGTACTTTCAAAGATGTTTGGTCAACTGTGATCCCCCGACACCGTGATTCAACTTCCAGGGTGGAAGCTGTCGTTTCCCTACAGGTGATGTGCCACACACCCCTGGACTTTCTTTCTTCTACACTTGTTGACTGTGTGGCCACTGCCACGTGGGATTACCTTGCATCTGTAGTGGTAACAACATGTTGCAAATGTGTAATAAACCTGTGCTTCACTTTGGGATGTGCGTTGTTTGTGGTCACACATCTGACTGACATTTGCTTACTGCACCAGTGGGCTACTTAACACAGACTGAATAGGTGTGGTGTCTGTGCATTGCACTGTATTTCCTGGCAACATCAGTGTAGGCGATGAGTCAGATGGCCCTGGTGTGTATGTGTTGTGTGGCCCTAGTGGTGTGTCTCCTTCATATGTGTCACGTCGCCATGACTCACATGACGGTGTTGTACTTGCTGTAGCAGTTAGCATGCACAGTGTCATTTAGCAGATCATCATCTCCATGACAGAAACCACGTTGGAATCACAACAGAGGCAACTATGGTGTATTAGTGAGTTTATTGACATACATGTGTGAGTATAGTGCAAAGGATGGTGGGTGCTGTACATTGGGATTGGAATCCAAAGTTCCCAGATGAGTTGGAAGTCTTGGTAGCAGAAATGTCCTGAGTAAAGTCAACAGTCATCTGATACATTGGGCCAACTTAAACTCCCCATGTCATGTGGGAGAGTTGGGTTGCATTCGACAGGGTGAACAGTTTGCACACAAAGGTGAATTTCCAGAACAGGTGTTGGGTTCCTGGGGGATGTACATAGCCATCGGCCTCTCAGTTGCCCTTCCTCGGACGACCCCTCTTCTTTGGGGGGGGACCCTCACGTGCAGGCTGCTGCGGTGCAGGGGACTCTCCACCAGAGTCATCCTCCCTCCCTATGGCAGTTGCAGTTGTTGCAGCACCAGATGTTGTGGGCACACAGGGAGGTGTGGCCATGTTGGTGCTAATCTGGCGGAGGCATGTCAATATGTCCCTATGTACCGCTGTCAGTTCTTGCAATGTATCCCACTTGGACTCCATGCCAGACATGTGTGTCTCCACACGGGACATGTGTGAGTCCAAGCGGGCATGATGGGCAGCCTGCTGCTGTTGCATGTCCTTGAGGATCCCCACTACCTGGCTGACCTCTCCGGTGCTATTCAGGTACGCATCAGCAATGCGTACCAGTTGTGGGTCATCATGCAGTCCAGACCCCTCTGCAAACAGTGACTTATGTCTACCACCCCTCCCACCACCCCTGGCGACACGTGCGGGACCTGCAGTGGCACGCACAGGTGACCCTAGGCCCCCTTGGGGGTTGTCACTGGGGTTGTTGTCCGTTGCTCCAAGTTGGGCCGGGGTCCGTATGCTGTTGTCATTGGTGGTCCTTGGTCTGTCCGTGTCGGCGGGGGTGGTCTGTGTGTTGGCAGTTGTTGGAGGGGTGGGTGCAGGGGGTGCAGATGGTGTTCCTGCTGGTGCTGCATGATGACTCACACCGGAGGTGCCAGGTAGGTCTTCGCCATCCGAGCAGGACAGAGGCTGTTCCACACCAGTGAGCTCAGTGTCCCCCGGAGCCTGGGACAGGGACTCCTCATCGTCTGCTGCTGTGTCCCCATCATCACCTGTTTTTGGGAGAGACACACAATGTATGTTATGTTTCTGCAGGCATCAATGGTTCACACACCTGACAGTTGTGACTGTACCTCTGGATGCGGGCCTGTACATTGCATTGTCCTAAGTTGTCACAGTCAGAGGTTGATATTGGTGTAGCACATTGCCCTGCAAACTTGAAGCATTTCAATGTGAATGTTGAGGTGTGTACATGGACAGCATTGGTTGTATTTGGTGGACATCCGGCCCTCCTTCTCCCCCAGCCCAGTTATCCCACCATGAAGCATGCCACCCTTGCAGTGGGTTCAGGTTGACTGTCAGGATGTCAGTCAGTGGTGTCCTGTTGTTTGTTGGTGCCCAGTTCCCAGCATGGCCTTGTGCTCCCCACAACAGAGCACCATTGTCAGACATCTTTGAAGTGGCTTTTCACTCCCTGTGAGGTGTGCATGCTTCAGTGTGAGCTTGCTGGGCCATGTGGGTGGGGGATGTTGAGCTGTGACTACCACTCCCATCATGCTATTGCCTACGCCCCGCTTCCCAGCATGCCCATACTTCCTTCCTTTTGAGTGGACTTCACTGTATGTGAGTGTGACAGCAATGGCAAGATGGCTGACAGTGTGGTCCTGTTGTTTGTTGGTGCACAGTTCCCAGCAGGGCCTTGTGCTCCCCACAGCAGTGCCCAGTGTCAGCCATCTTGTCAGTTGTTTTCCACTCCCTGTGATGTGAGCATGGTTCAGAGTGGTGTTGATGGGCCAATTGTGAGGGTGAGCAATATCTGTGACTACCACTCCCATCATGCTATTGCCTGCACCCCCCTTCCCAGCATGCCCATACTTCCTTCCTTTTGAGTGGACTTCACTGTATGTGAGTGTGACAGCAATGGCAAGATGGCTGACAGTGTGGTCCTGTTGTTTGTTGGTGCACAGTTCCCAGCAGGGCCTTGTGCTCCCCACAGCAGTGCCCAGTGTCAGCCATCTTGTCAGTTGTTTTCCACTCCCTGTGATGTGAGCATGGTTCAGAGCGGTGTTGATGGGCCAATTGTGAGGGTGAGCAATATCTGTGACTACCACTCCCATCATGCTATTGCCTGCACCCCCCTTCCCAGCATGCCCATACTTCCTTCCTTTTGAGTGGACTTCACTGTATGTGAGTGTGACAGCAATGGCAAGATGGCTGACAGTGTGGTCCTGTTGTTTGTTGGTGCACAGTTCCCAGCAGGGCCTTGTGCTCCCCACAGCAGTGCCCAGTGTCAGCCATCTTGTCAGTTGTTTTCCACTCGCTGTGATGTGAGCATGGTTCAGAGTGGTGTTGATCGGCCAATTGTGAGGGTGAGCAATATCTGTGACTACCACTCCCATCATGCTATTGCCTGCACCCCCTTCCCAGCATGCCCATACTTCCTTCCTTTTGAGTGGACTTCACTGTATGTGAGTGTGACAGCAATGGCAAGATGGCTGACAGTGTGGTCCTGTTGTTTGTTGGTGCACAGTTCCCAGCAGGGCCTTGTGCTCCCCACAGCAGTGCCCAGTGTCAGCCATCTTGTCAGTTCTTTTCCACTCCCTGTGAGGTGTGCATGCTTCAGTGTGAGCTTGCTGGGCCATGTGGGTGGGGGATGTTGAGCTGTGACTACCACTCCCATCATGCTGTTGCCTACACCCCCCTTCCCAGCATGCCCATACTTCCTTCCTTTTGACTCTGCTTCCCTGTGGGGTAGTGTGCCTGTGCTGAAATGATGGCTGACAGTGTTGTCCTGGCGTTTGTTTGGCTACAAGTCCCATGAGTGTCCCTGTGCTTCACACAGCATAACCCAGGGTTGTGGTTCTTTGTGGGATATTTAATTAGAGTGTGAGGCATTGCATTCTCCCAGGTGAGTTGTGTGGAGTTTTTGTTAAGGGGGTATGTGTGAAAAGCTGCTTGTAAATTTGGTCAGAGCTGTCAGTCCTCCTTCCCACCCAGCCAGATATCCCACCATGGAACGTGCTTCCATTGCAGGGAGTGCAAGTTGGCTTTCAGGATGTCAGTCAGTGGTGTCCTGCTGTTGGTTGTTGTACAGTTCCCAGCAGGGCCTTGTGCTCCCCACAGCAGTGCCCAGTGTCAGCCATCTTGTCAGTTGTTTTCCACTCCCTGTGATGTGAGCATGGTTCATAGTGGTGTTGATGGGCCAATTGTGAGGGTGAGCAATATATGTGACTACAACTCCCATCATGCTATTGGCTACACTGACTTCACCAGCATACACAGAATTCCTTCCTTTCAGTGAGCTTCCCTGTGAGGTGGTGTTCTAGTGGTGGCTACATATCTGACTGTGTTTGTTGGTTAGATTTGTGCCACTGCCTAGCTCTATTTGTTGTTGGGTTTGTACATGTCATGACACAGTTACATATCACTATGAAATGGCATGTATTGTGTTTATCTGACTGACATACACATCTTGGGATGATTATCTTTTGGTTGCTGTGGATTTGCTAAGGGTGCATGGTTTGACTATCCCCTTGACAGTGATGTGTGTGTATTGTCACACAATATTGTGTATATTTGTTGTGTACTCACCAGGTTCTGGGATGTTTGATAGTCCATATACGCTCACTGGTGGTAGGATGGCCCGCACCTTCTCCTCCCAGGGCCTGAGGTATACTGGTTTGGCAGGAGGGCCACTGTTGGTGTGTTGGCTCAGGAGGTAATCCTTCTTTAGTAGGGCCTTGACTCTCCTGCGCACATCATACCACCTGTTCTGGATGTCTTCCTTTGTGCGCAAACATGGTGATTGTGCGTTCACCCTGTTGATGATCCTCTCCCACATCTTGGTTTTCTGGGAGATGGGTGTCTGTTGGACCAATGTACCAAACAACTGTGGCTCTACCCTGAGGATCTCATCTACCAGGACTTCCAATTCACTGTCTAGGAACTTTGGATTCTTCTTTGGGGGCATGGTGATGGGTGGTGGTGGTGATTGATGTATGTGTGGGTGTGCAAGTGAGGGTGTGTGTGTGTAGGTTTTGCTGGGTGTATGTGAGGGTGCTATTTGTTGAGGTGCTGATGGTGTGTGGCTTGTGTGATGGATGAGCTGTGAATGTGTCTGTGGTTGCTGTTGTAGGAGAGTAGGATCTGCTTCACATGGGTACCCCCACTTTTTGCTGATGCTTCACTGTTTTTCGACATTAGTCTGGCTGGGGCCCTGCTAATCAGAACCCCAGCCTAGCTGCTTCCTCTCTAAAATGGTTTCCATGTGCCTTAGGCACATCACTGATTGGGATCTGGAGTGCCCTTATAAGTCCCTAGTATATGGTATACTATGTACCAAGGGCATAGGTACCTCAGAGGCCTGCGAGGGGCTGCAGCATGTATTATGCCACCCCTGGAAGGCCATCCAAACTGACACCACAGGTCTGCTACTGCAGCCTGGGTAAGGTGGTGCATGCACCCCTTACTGTGATATAGGTTACCTATATCACGAAATACATACACACATATAAACCTATAAGTCACTCCTAAGGCAGGCCTTATCAATCCTAAAGGCAGAGTGCATGGTTCCTATGTGAGAGTGTGCCCCTGCATGAGCAGGGCCCCTCTGCAGCGTTCGGAGACCATCTCTGATGCTGTTTGTAGTGCAGCCTGACCATATACTCTTAAGCGCATTATATCCTCGCGGTAAAATGCTAACTTTGGAATGGCTGCACCTAAACATGTCGTGTTTGGTGTCAAACATCTTGGAATACTAGCCCCCCGACAATCCTGGCGGCAGGGGTAGCATTCCACCCTTCTAGAGGGAAAGACATGTTAACTCTGACGAGTCCGGTAACTTCTTTCCAGAGCCCTGGCATCACAAAATGGATGCTGCTGCCACAGACACGAGTCTGGCCTCCTGCTGCTGGACGAAACTCCGGCAGGGGAGGCCTGGACAATAGGTTTCCTGTCCCAGGGAGGTGTGACCACCTCCCCAGACAGGATAATGTGTATTGGGGCTGGGCGGGAGCACTTTCGGGTGCTTTGAAGTCCTGCACTGGGGGCACATTTGGTGTCCCTGTGCATACCCCAGTTCAAACCGGATCAGGGGCTTGCAGCCCCTGCTTTGGCGCAAACTGGACAAAGGGAAAGGGGTGTAGCCACCCCTCTGCCCTGATCCACCCATAGGTGGGGCCACAGAGTAGTCCAACCCATATTTTTAGAATAAAGGTAGGAACCCAGTCCTTAGGACTTTAGATTATACCTGGACGAAACTCTGAAACTGAATCCTGGACCTTCGACGCCCTACGACAAGATTAGAGGACTGAAGAATCTCCCTTGGGGTCAAGGAGTGACTCCCTGCTTGGCAGGCACCAAAGAAGCATCTGTCCGGTTCGCATTTCTGAAGCTCCCGTCGGACGCCGAAGTCATCGCATCACCAGAGGTGGATTCTCAGACTTCCCGAGGCTACCCTGAGTCTCCAGCAAAGCTGAGGCCCGTGGCTATCGTGGGTGACTTGAGACCGTGACCCCTGGACACCGAGCACATTTGCAAGTGCATCATCTTTTGGGTCTCCCAAGAAGTCGTGCTTTGGGCTCCGAGTAGCCCTAGCCTCCACCACCACCTGCACCGAAGATCACTGGCCCCCACTCCACGAGTGTCCTGTAAGCCAGCTCCACGTGCGGCGTCACGAGGCTCCTTCGCGGTCGCTAGCCCATTGGCTAGTAGCCCTTAACGAAGGCCAATCCTTTTCTTCCTTGGCATCCTGGTTGCTCCATGCCTGCCCTCACTTACCCTTGCTGGGTGAGTTCCACAGACCTTGCTGGTCTGCACCATCGACGATCTACATCTTCACCAAGACTTGCCGTTGCCAAGGCTTGTTGGGTCCAATCCGGTCGCCGACACCTCAGCACTCGACAGACATCGTGTACCAGCCCGAATCCTGCTCCTGGTCGCCGACAACGCCTCCTGGACCTCGTGGCTGAAGAGTCAAGACGACCGTCAATGCACCTGAAGCACTCGACATCGGTGGGCATCTGTCCATTGCCTTCCTGGTCACTGGCTAGTGACCCAGACTCTGTCCCCTCTGCTTTCAGGTTCTTCAGAACTCCGATCCACTCTTGGATCCACCCGGACACTTTTCTCTTGGCCGCCAGCAGCACTTTGCAGCAGATCGCCATTCGAATCGACGACGAAACCCGACCCCGAAAGGCACCTATGCACCCGGCTTCCCTGGGTGAGGTAACACGAGTACTCCGGTGCTTCCGTGGGTAGAGACTCTTCAAAGTCCTAGATCTCAAAGGGTTTTGTCCTAGTCCTCTTTAAAGTGTCCCTTTCCTCTATTTTCCCGATCCCGACTTTCTCCATAGAAGTTAACGGCGTATCGCGGTTGTGTATTTACACTGCACGCGTCTCCCGTTGGTCCCCTGTGTCACTACCTTGGGTGGTTCCTTGTGGTCCAAGCACTTCTAGAGGCTCTAGGCCTAGTGTCTAGTTCAGTCGTGGTTCGCATACCACTTTATTGGTATATGGTTTGGTACGCCCCTAGGGCCCAAACGTGTATTTGTGCTATTACTGTGAATTAATAACTTATAACTTATGTATTTCGAACTCTAGCCTCATAAAGAGACTAGAGGGTGTGTTTAGCAATAAATACATATATTTTGAATATATACCTGGTGTGGTGCTCTTTCATTTGATCAATCAAGAGATTATAGACTGGTTAAACAAGCTGCTTTACATTCCTTCAAGACTTAGCCTGAAGGCTGCTCTCCATAGCTACCACTAGGATAGCTTTCAATAAGGTTGTCTTTAACCTATCTCCAATAAGGGGTTGTTTGGACTGGTGCAAGGTGCCCACTATAATCAGTGGACAGCATATGCCAGGCCAACTTCTCACATTGGTGTGCAGCGTGTGGGATTCCAGCTTGCTATTGTTTTACCAGATAATCTCAATTGAATTGATCAACTGAAAACCACTAAAGGTACCTAAGGTACATATAATTTAAGCTTAGAATACAGTAAGTTCTACTGAACTTAGAGTTGTGTGTTAAGGGATAGCACAACCCTTTCTACAACTCAAGAGAGTTTAGTAGGCCACACTAGAGTAGGTAGTGCATACACCACACCACACTAGTAATGTCTTTAAGGGCAGGATCCAAAGAATCCTTGCAGGAAGCCATTGAGCTTCCACCCTCCAAGTATGATACACTCCCATTCTTGGAATTGAGAGCTTTATGTAACTTGAGAAAAATAAGGACAGGCCAAAGCCCCACCACCCAACACCTCAAGGAGTTTTTGGTGGCTTATGACCTTAGTAAGCCTGTAGGGGCTGAAGGGGTAGGAGCTGAGGGTGGGGCAGACGAAGAGGACGAGGCCAGGGGTACCAGTACCCCCAGCTCCCCCTCTGAAACTGGCCAGGAGGGTGACAATGACCCTGACCTGGAAAACCCAATCCCTCCTGTGGATGATGATAAGGATGAGCAAGATGATGCCCTCTTTGTCCCCCCAGGAAGGATTAAGAGTGTGCCCAGGAAGTCTAGATCTCCTTCTCAGGAGTCTAACCCCTCTGGCACCTCTATAGGGAGCTCTGTCTCATCTCACAGGAGGGAATCCTCTCATGAGAGGAGAACCCGACTGGTCCAGTATGAGGAAACTCAGCTGGAGATCAGAAAAAAGCAATTGGCTTTAGATAGGGAATCCCTAGATCTCCTTAGAGAGAGAAGAAAGTTGGGACTAGAGTCCATGGTGGCAGCCATGTCCCTAGAGACAGGGAAAGGTCCTATGACCATAGGAACCTGAGCAAGATTGTCCCTCCCTACCAGAGTGGGGAAGATATCCACAAATGGATAACTGCCTTAGAGAGGGCCTGTAAAGTACAGAAGGTCCCTCAGGAGCAGTGGGCAGCAATCTTGTGGCTCTCCTTTGCTGACAAAGGTAGAGATAAGCTCCTCACTGTTAGAGAGGAGGATGCTGATAATTACAAGGTCTTGAAGAGTGCTCTTATTGATGGGTTTGGCCTAACCACTGAACAGTACAGGTTGAAGTTCAGAGACACCCAAAAAGCACAGACTCAAGACTGGGTAGACTATGTGGATTGTTCTGCCAAGGCTCTGGAAGGCTGGTTGATGGGCAGTAAGGTGTGTGACTTCTCAGGATTGTACAATCTGATAATGAGGGAGCAGATTCTTAATAACTGTCAAAATCAGCTGTTGCATCAATACCTGGTAGACTCTGATCTGACCTCTCCCCAAGAATTGGGAAAGAAGGCAGACAAATGGGTCAGAACCAGGGTGAAGCAGAAGGTACAGAACCAAGGTGGGGAAACCAAGAAGCAAGATGCTAAGAACTCTGACAAGGGTGGGGAGAAGGGTAAAGATCAAAAGTCTTCATCAGGCCCCCAAAAATCTTCTTCTGGTGGTGGAAGTGCTCCAGCAAAGGGTTTAGTAGGGTTCACCCTGGGAACTGAGTTGGGCTCTGACTTAGTCAGAGAACTGACTCAGGATGTGTTAGTCTGTGATGGAGGCATGGATGTGACCTCCACTGTGAGTCCCAGTAATCTGGGCAAGTACAGACAACAGCCTTTAATTAATGGACGTGAGGATTTGGCATTTAGGGACACAGGGGCAAGTGTCACAATGGTGACACAAGACCTTGTGCTACCTGGGCAAGTTATGCTTGGTGAGATGTACCAAGTGACCAATGCTAGCAATGTCAGAACAGACCATACTCTGGCAGTTGTTAACTTCTCCTGGGGAGGGGTAACTGGCCTTAAGAAGGTTGTGGTAAGTGCAAACCTACCAGTCGAATGCTTGCTTGGCAATGACTTAGAGACTTCTGCTTGGGCAGAAGTGGAGCTCAGGACCCATGCAGAAATGCTGGGGATCCCTGGAGATGTGTTTGTTGTGACCAGGTCACAAGCCAAAATGTCTAGCACTGAACAGGCCTTGGATTCTGGAAGAATGGACCAAGTGCCTTCCAAGAGGAGGAGTAGTAGGGTTAAGGCAGTGCCTTCCCCTTGGCTCAGGAGGAAGATCAGTCCCTTGAGGGGATGATCTCAGCCCTGAAGAAGGAACTGTCCCAGAGGAACTTGAACCTGACCAGGTTGAGTTCTTGGGGACAGGGGGACCTTCTAGGGCAGATCTGAGCCAGGAGCAGCAGAGCTGCCCCTCCCTTGAACCCCTCAGACAGCAAGCTGCTGCTGAGGCTGCTGGGAAAGCTAGTGGTCCCCATACAGTGTATTGGGATGATGGACTCCTGTACTCAGAGAGTAGAGACCCCAAGCCTGGTGCTACCAGGAGGTTGGTAATACCTTTGAAGTTCAGGGGCTTCCTATTGACCCTAGCCCATGATATTCCCTTAGCAGGTCACCTGGGCCAGAACAAGACTTGGGACAGAATTGTCCCTCACTTTCACTGGCCCCACATGTCTGAAGACAGTAAGGAGTTTTGTCGCTCCTGTGTAACCTGCCAAGCCAGTGGCAAAGCAGGTGGCACTACAAAGGCCCCCTGATACCACTACCTGTGGTGGGGGTGCCCTTTGAAAGGGTAGGGATTGACATTGTTGGTCCCATGGATCCCCAAACAGCCTCTGGGCACAGGTTTATCCTGGTGGTAGTGGATCATGCCACCAGGTACCCAGAAGCTATTCCCCTCAGGACCACTACAGCACCTGTGGTGGCAAGGGCCCTCCTGGGAATCTTCTCAAGAGTGGGCTTTCCTAAGGAGGTAGTATCAGACAGGGGTGCTAACTTCATGTCTGGGTACTTAAAAGCAATGTGGAAGGAGTGTGGAGTGACTTATAAGTTCACCACACCCTATCACCCACAATGCAATGGTTTAGTTGAGAGATTCAACAAAACCTTGAAGGGCATGATTAAAGGGCTCCCAGAAAAGCTTAGGCGTAGATGGGACATACTCTTGCCCTGCCTTTTATTCGCATATAGGGAGGTGCCTCAGAAGGGGTTGGTTACAGCCCTTTTGAACTTCTGTTTGGCCACCCTGTGAGGGGTCCACTGTGCTTGGTGAAGGAAGGATGGGAGTTACCTCTCAAGCCCCCAAAGCAAGATATAGTGGACTATGTACTTGGTCTCCGCTCCAGGATGGCTGAGTACATGAAAAAGGCAACCAAAAACCTTGAGGCTAGCCAGGAACTTCAGAAGGCCTGGCATGACCAAAAGGCTGTTCTGACTGTTTACCAGCCAGGACAGAAGGTGTGGGTGTTGGAGCCAGTGACCCCAGCAGCTCTCCAAGATAAATGGAGTGGACCCCACACTATTGTTGAGCAGAAGGGTGAGGTCACTTATTTAGTGGACCTAGGAACACCCAGGAGTCCCCACAGGGTTCTCCATGTCAACAGGTTAAAACCATATGTGGACAGGGCAGACATGGGCTTGCTCATGGCTACTGATGAAGGGCAGGAGGAAGAGAGTGACCCACTCCCTGACCTGCTCTCACAGAACCCTGACGATTGGTCAGTTGATGGTGTAGCCTTGGCAGGCAGCCTCACTACCCAGCAACAAACTGATTGCAGGCAAGTCCTCAATCAGTTTAGACATATGTTTTCACTGAAACCCAGTCAGACCACCTGGTGCACTCATGAAGTGGACACTGGGGACAGTCTGTCTATTAAAAACAAGATTTATAGGCAACCTGACCATGTCAGGGACTGTATCAGGACTGAAGTCCAGAAAATGTTGGAATTGGGAGTTATTGAACCCTCAGATAGCCCTTGGGCTAGTCTAGTAGTCCTTGTACCGAAACCTCACACCAGTGGTGGAAAGAGAGAGATGAGGTTCTGTGTAGACTACAGGGGTCTCAATGCAGTCACTAGGACTGATGCCCATCCAATACCCAGGGCAGATGAGCTCATAGATACTTTGGCCTCTGCCAAATATCTCAGCACATTTGACCTAACAGCTGGCTACTGGCAGATCAGACTAGCTGATACTGCAAAGCCCAAAACAGCATTCTCAACCCCTAGTGGGCATTATCAATTTGTGGTAATGCCCTTTGGTCTGAAGAATGCACCTGCCACTTTCCAGAGGTTGGTGAATACAGTTCTCACAGGACTGGAAGCCTATAGTGCAGCTTATCTAGATGATATTGCTGTCTTTAGCTCCACCTGGGAGGATCACCTGGTCCACCTCAGGAATGTTTTACAGGCCCTGCAAAAGGCAGGCCTGACTATCAAGGCCACTAAGTGCCAGATAGGGCAGAGTCAGGTTGTGTACCTGGGCCACCTTGTGGGTGGAGGCCAGGTTCAACCTTTGCAGAGCAAGATCCAGACCATCATGGACTGGACTGCTCCCACTACCCAGACTCAGGTGAGAGCCTTCTTAGGCCTGACTGGGTACTATAGGAGATTTGTCAAGGGGTATGGATCAATAGTGACACCCTTGAATGACTTAACTTCTAAGAAAATGCCCAAAAAGGTTCAGTGGACAGTTAGCTGTCAAAAGGCATTTGATGACCTCAAGCAGGCCATGTGCACTGCTCCAATTCTGCAGAGTCCTGATTACTCCAAGAAGTTCATTGTTCAAACAGATGCATCTGAATTGGGGGTAGGGGCTGTACTGTCACAATTGAATGAAGAAGGTCAGGATCAGCCAGTAGCTTTTATTAGCAGAAGGCTGACCCCTAGAGAGAAACGTTGGTCAGCCATAGAGAGGAGGCCTTTGCTGTGGTCTGGGCTCTGAAGAAGTTGAGGCCATACTTGTTTGGTACACACTTCCTGGTTCAGACAGACCATAAGCCCCTCTTATGGCTAAAACAAATGAAGGGTGAAAACCCCAAACTGCTTAGGTGGTCCATTTCCCTATAGGGGATGGACTTTACAGTGGAACATAGGCCTGGGAGTAACCATGCGAATGCAGATGGACTCTCTAGGTATTTCCACTTAGAACATGAAGACTTAACTGGGCAAGGTTAGTTTAATGTCCCTACATTTGGGGGGTTGTGTAGGAGAGTAGGATCTGCTTCACATGGGTACCCCCACTTTTTGCTGATGCTTCACTGTTTTTCGACATTAGTCTGGCTGGGGCCCTGCTAATCAGAACCCCAGCCTAGCTGCTTCCTCTCTAAAATGGTTTCCATGTGCCTTAGGCACATCACTGATTGGGATCTGGAGTGCCCTTATAAGTCCCTAGTATATGGTATACTATGTACCAAGGGCATAGGTACCTCAGAGGCCTGCCAGGGGCTGCAGCATGTATTATGCCACCCCTGGAAGGCCATCCAAACTGACACCACAGGTCTGCTACTGCAGCCTGGGTAAGGTGGTGCATGCACCCCTTACTGTGATATAGGTTACCTATATCACGAAATACATACACACATATAAACCTATAAGTCACTCCTAAGGCAGGCCTTATCAATCCTAAAGGCAGAGTGCATGGTTCCTATGTGAGAGGGTGCCCCTGCATGAGCAGGGCCCCTCTGCAGCGTTTGGAGACCATCTCTGATGCTGTTTGTAGTGCAGCCTGACCATATACTCTTAAGCGCATTATATCCTCGCGGTAAAATGCTAACTTTGGAATGGCTGCACCTAAACATGTCGTGTTTGGTGTCAAACATCTTGGAATACTACCCCCCCGCCAATCCTGGCGGCGGGGGTAGCATTCAACCCTTCTAGAGGGAAAGACATGTTAACTCTGACGAGTCCGGTAACTTCTTTCCAGAGCCCTGGCATCACAAAATGGATGCTGCTGCCACAGACACGAGTCTGGCCTCCTGCTGCTGGACGAAACTCCGGCAGGGGAGGCCTGGACAATAGGTTTCCTGTCCCAGGGAGGTGTGACCACCTCCCCAGACAGGATAATGTGTATTGGGGCTGGGCGGGAGCACTTTCGGGTGCTTTGAAGTCCTGCACTGGGGGCACATTTGGTGTCCCTGTGCATACCCCAGTTCAAACCGGATCAGGGGCTTGCAGCCCCTGCTTTGGCGCGAACTTGACAAAGGGAAAGGGGTGTAGCCACCCCTCTGCCCTGACCCACCCATAGGTGGGGCCACAGAGTAGTCCAACCCCAATTTTTAGAATAAAGGTAGGAACCCAGTCCTTAGGACTTTAGATTATACCTGGACGAAACTCTGAAACTGAATCCTGGACCTTCGATGCTCTACGACAAGATTAGAGGACTGAAGAATCTCCCTTGGGGTCAAGGAGTGACTCCCCTGCTTGGCAGGCACCAAAGAAGCATCTGTCTGGTTCGCATTTCTGAAGCTCCCATCGGACGTCGAAGTCATCGCATCACCAGAGGTGGATTCTCAGACTTCCCCGAGGCTACCCTGAGTCCCCAGCAAAGCTGAGGCCCGTGGCTATCGTGGGTGACTTGAGACCGTGACCCCTGGACACCGAGCACATTTGCAAGTGCATCATCTTCTGGGTCTCCCATGAAGTCGTGCTTATTGCTCCGAGTAGCCCTAGCCTCCAGCATCACCTGCACCGAAGATCACTGGCCCCCACTCCACGAGTGTCCTGTAAGCCAGCTCCACGTGCGGCGTCACGAGGCTCCTTCGCGGTCGCTAGCCCGTTGGCTAGTAGCCCTTAACGAAGGCCAATCCTTTTCTTACTTGGCATCCTGGTTGCTCCAGGCCTGCCCTCACTTACCCTTGCTGGGTGAGTTTCACAGACCTTGCTGGTCTGCATCATCGACGATCTACATCTTCACCGAGACTTGCCGTTGCCAAGGCTTGTTGGGTCCAATCCGGTC
This sequence comes from Calotriton arnoldi, assembly GCA_963921515.1. Classification (NCBI taxonomy): domain Eukaryota; kingdom Metazoa; phylum Chordata; class Amphibia; order Caudata; family Salamandridae; genus Calotriton; species Calotriton arnoldi. Next base: position 338,087 of record CAWUFW010012483.1, on the reverse strand, counting down.
GCCGACACATCAGTACTCGACAGACATCGTGTACCAGCCCGAATCCTGCTCCTGGTCACCGACAACACCTCCTGGACCTCGTGGCTGAAGAGTCAAGACGACCGTCAATGCACCTGAAGCACTCGACATCGGTGGGCATCTGTCCATCGCCTTCCTGGTCACTGGCTAGTGACCCAGACTCTGTCCCCTCTGCTTTCAGGTTCTTCAGAACTCCGATCCACTCTTGGATCCACCCGGACACTTTTCTCTTGGCCGCCAGCAGCACTTTGCAGCAGATCACCATTCGAATCGACGACGAAACCCGACCCCGAAAGGCACCTATGCACCCGGCTTCCCTGGGTGAGGTAACACGAGTACTCCGGTGCTCCCGTGGGTAGAGACTCAAAGTCCTAGATCTCAAAGAGTTTTGTCCTAGTCCTCTTTAAAGTGTCCCTTTCCTCTATTTTCCCGATCCCGACTTTCTCCATAGAAGTTAACGGCGTATCGCGGTTGTGTATTTACACTGCACGCGTCTCCCGTGGGTCCCCTGTGTCACTACCTTGGGTGGTTCCTTGTGGTCCAAGCACTTCTAGAGGCTCTAGGCCTAGTGTCTAGTTCAGTCGTGGTTCGCATACCACTTTATTGGTATATGGTTTGGTACGCCCCTAGGGCCCAAACGTGTATTTGTGCTATTACTGTGAATTAATAACTTATAACTTATGTACTTCGAACTCTAGCCTCATAAAGAGACTAGAGGGGTGTGTTTAGCAATAAATACATATATTTTGAATATATACCTGGTGTGGTGCTCTTTCATTTGATCACTCAAGAGATTATAGACTGGTAAAACAAGCTGCTTTACATTCCTTCAAGACTTAGCCTGAAGACTGCTCTCCATAGCTACCACTAGGATAGCTTTCAATAAGGTTCTCTTTAACTTATCTCCAATAAGGGGTTGTTTGGACTGGTGCAAGGTGCCCACTATAATTAGTGGACAGCATATGCCAGGCCAACTTCTCACAGCTGTCTGATGGTGTTCTGTGCTGGCAGGTCAGTTGAATTTGCAAAGGATCATGGTAGGGATTTGTGGCCTTTATATGGGTGGAGTTGTGGGTGTGTCTTTGTTCCATGTCCCCCCCTCCAGTATTTATTGGCTTTGTAATTGCTTGTTTGGCCCTTTTTTTTGTATTTTTTCCTTTGTAGTTTTGGGGCATGTAGGAGACGTTCTTCTGACCGAGTAGGATGCTGCAGTTGTCTCGTGGGAGCTTCTCCGAGTCGTTCACGCTGTGTTTCTGCTGTGTTTCATGTGCGGCGTACGCGTCGGTCGCGGAGTATTGGGTTGCCTCGGCTGGGTTTTGTATGCATGTCGGTCGTACGGCTTGGTCTCCGTGCGACTCGGTCTTGTTTTCCATGCATTGCATCGTACTGCGCGGGTCGGAGTTCGCGGGTACTTTTCGTTCGGGTTCATTCCTGGTGTGTTTCGGTCGGTTCGATTCGCGTTGTTTCCCGGCCGGATGGCTGGTTTCCGTGTGGTTCGGTCGGTCGGCTTGTGTTCCGTACGAGTCGGTCGTGATTCACATGCATTTCATCGTACTACGCAGGTCGGGCAGCGCCGGTACGTGTCGGTCGGACTAAGTAAATTCCTGTACCGAGTCAGTCGGTACGTTTTCCGGCCCGAATCGGAATCGCCCCTTAGGGGTCGATTCCGATGTCGGCCGGAAGCGCACCTAACACTATTCGTCCGGGAAAAAACCAAGCCGAACGCGTGTTTCCCGACCGATTCGAACATTCGTCCGAACGAGCAAGTACGATGCGCATAACTGCCCAGATCCCGACCCAGCCGTACTTACCCAATCCAGCTCCTGTTCCCTGCCCGAGCCGGATCCGTAAACGCAGAATCGAGTCGCACGGAAGCAAAAATACAGCACCTTCCGGCCGGACTAGTACGATGCGCCTTCCGTACGCGCCGAACCCATCGCTACGTACGGCACGTCAGAGCATCCAGGAGAGCTGCACATAAGCTCCGATTCGAGCCACAAGACGATCCACGGCTACGAGACGAACACGCCAGCCACGAGTACGAGTCGAAGCAACGAGAAAGCAGAACGAGGCGAACCAACCATGAATCCCATCGCGCAGGTCCTACCAATACTCTACATCTATTACCGGAACAGGTACGGACGCGTACGGCGCAGAAGGTAAGTCAAACACCCACCACGCAAACAAACAACACGTACCCGATATATAACACACACACATAGGGATGCAGAAATGACTTACACTAGCAACAGCAGAACCATAGGGGCGAGATGGCTATCACCAATGCCATATACACACATAGGGGCCTGGATGCCTACCACTACCACCACCCCTACTCAGGGGGTGCTAGATGCCTGTCACTACTACCATCCCCACTCATAGGGGGATGGATGCCTACCACTACCACCACCCCTACTCAGGGGGTGCCAGATGCCTGTCACTACTACCATCCCCACTCATAGGGGGATGGATGCCTACCACCAACACCACCCCTACTAAGGGGGGCCTGGATGCCTACCACCAACACCACCCCTACACAGGGGAGGCTGGATGCCTGTCCCCAACACCACCTCTACTCAAGGGGGGCTGGATGCCTGTTACTACTACCATCCCCACTCATAGGGGGATGGATGCCTACCACTACCACCACCCCTACTCAGGGGGGCTGGATGCCTGTCCCCAACACCACCCCTACTCAGTGGGGCCTGGATGCCTGTCACTACTACCATCCCCACTCATAGGGGGATGGATGCCTACCACTACCACCACGCCTACTCAGGGGGCCTGGATGCCTGTCACTACTACCATCCCCACTCATAGGGGGTGGATGCCTACCACCAACACCACCCCTACTCAGGGGGCCTGGATGCCTGTCACTACTACCATCCCCACTCATAGGGGGATGGATGCCTACCACCAACACCACCCCTACTCAGGGGGGCCTGGATGCCTACCACCAACACCACCCCTACTCAGGGGGGGCTGGATGCCTGTCACTACTACCATCCCCACTCATAGGGGAATGGATGCCTACACTACCACCACCCCTACTCAGGGGGTGCTAGATGCCTGTCACTACTACCATCCCCACTCATAGGGGGATGGATGCCTACCACCAACACCACCCCTACTCAGGGGGGCCTGGATGCCTGTCACTACTACCATCCCCACTCATAGGGGGATGGATGCCTAACACCAACACCACCCCTACTCAGGGGGCCTGGATGCCTACCACCAACACCACCCCTACTCAGGGGGGCTGGATGCCTGTCACTACTACCATCCCCACTCATAGGGGGATGGATGCCTACCACTACCACCACCCCTACTCAGGGGTGCCAGATGCCTGTCACTACTACCATCCCCACTCATAGGGGGATGGATGCCTACCACCAACACCACCCCTACTCAGGGGTCCTGGATGCCTACCACCAACACCACCCCTACTCAGGGGGCTGGATGCCTGTCACTACTACCATCCCCACTCATAGGGGGATGGATGCCTACCACTACCACCACCCCTACTCAGGGGTGCCAGATGCCTGTCACTACTACCATCCCCACTCATAGGGGGATGGATGCCTACCACCAACCCCACCCCTACTCAGGGGGGCCTGGATGCCTACCACAAACACCACCCCTACTCAGGGGGGCCTGGATGCCTGTCACTACTACCATCCCCACTCATAGGGGGATGGATGCCTACCACTACCACCACCCCTACTCAGGGGGGCCTGGATGCCTGTCACTACTACCATCCCCACTCATAGGGGGATGGATGCCTACCACCAACACCACCCCTACTCAGGGGGGCCTAGATGCCTGTCACTACTACCATCCCCACTCATAGGGAGATGGATGCCTACCACCAACACCACCCCTACTCAGGGGGGCCTGGATGCCTACCACCAACACCACCCCTACTCAGGGGGGGCTGGATGCCTGTCACTACTACCATCCCCACTCATAGGGGGATGGATGCCTACCACTACCACCACCCCTACTCAGGGGGTGCTAGATGCCTGTCACTACTACCATCCCCACTCATAGGGGGAGGGATGTGTCGGAGGGAGGGTCGGAAACAGAAGCGAGGAGGCCGTATAGGATCTATATTGTGAGTTTTATTATGATTGTGGTGAAAACAGTGTCAGGATAGCGGGTGTGACGGAGTAAATGTCTGTTGATTCTGGTACAGGGAAACTCAATTAAGTGGTCGTCGTGGTGGGGTGCAGCAGGAGAAGTGGTCCTTCCAGGGCACGGAGTCAGTTTCCTTCTGGTGGGCTGGTAGGGTCCCGAAGTTCCGGCGTGCTCTCGGGAAAGGAAAACAAAAAGGTGGCGGTCAGGATATGAATTCGCGACGAGTACTTCTTCTTCCACCACACCAAGTGAGTAATGAGATGAGGGAGTAGTTGGTGAAAAGAAAAAGGCACCTGGGCAAAGAACCGGGAACCAGGAAAAGAAAGGAGTAGCTGATTTACGTCTCAGCGTGGAAGATTGTTAAACATCGGGGTAATTATAACAACGTGCTCAAGGGAAGTGATTTGGACGTTGGGCGTGCGGTGAGGTTATTTAAGGTAGTGGGGAAACAATCCCGTGGTTTTACCCCTTTCCCACCCCCTCCCTCTATCCTCTCCCCCCGCCCAATTCACGTACCGCTTTCTGCCGCAACTCTCCTGAGTTGCGGCGGCTCATCCGCCTCCTCCGGGATCCACCAGTCTTCGGACCACACTTCTGGGTTTTCCAGGCCTCCGTCGCTCTCGTCTCCGGTTCCGTCCTCCTTTGCCTTCTCCTCCACTCGCCAGCGCTTCCTCTGCTCTCCCGTGTTCTCCGATTCCCAACAGCTGACGGGCTTGGCAAGCTCTCCTCCTCCTTTCTGGCCACACTGATGTCGCGTCAGACCCTTCCGATTGGCTGTCTCGGGTTTCCGTTCCGCCCTCCAGGGGTGGATCACTTCCGGGTTTTCTCCGCTGGGCTGTATGTTGAAGGAAAAACCCTTAGTTACAGCGGAAGTTCCGTCCAGATTCTCGCAGTCTGTTTCCTGATCGTAGCGGTAAGGCACCCAGGGGTCTCTGTATACGGACACCTTGCTCACAGGAACAACACTCACGGGGGCTCCCTCACAGGATGCCTACCACCAACACCACCCCTACTCAGGGGGGCCTGGATGCCTGTCACTACTACCATCCCCACTCATAGGGGGATGGATGCCTAACACCAACACCACCCCTACTCAGGGGGGCCTGGATGCCTACCACCAACACCACCCCTACTCAGGGGGGACTGGATGCCTGTCACTACTACCATCCCCACTCATAGGGGGATGGATGCCTACCACTACCACCACCCCTACTCAGGGGGTGCTAGATGCCTGTCACTACTACCATCCCCACTCATAGGTGGATGGATGCCTACCACCAACACCACCCCTACTAATAGGATGGGTAATGCATGACACAACCAGCATACTCCAACATAAGGAATGTCAGAAAAAGACATCCCCCAACACCATGACAAGCGTGTGTAGACTGTGTCAAATGCCTACAACACTGAACATGAAATTGAACATACAATGTGACCCCCTATCACATGTGTCACACATAAATGTGTGTGGCCTCCACAATGCAAGCAGACCATGACCACTGTGGCAATGGGGTCTAACACCCCATCATCACAGTGACCAAAAGGTAAGTGTGGGGTCCATAGCTGAAGCACATTTTGAACATTGTGGCAATGGGGTATAACCCCCATCATCACAGTGACCAAAAGGTAAGTGTGGGGTCCATAGCTGAAGCACATTTTGAACATTGTGGAAATGGGGTGTAACCCCCATCATCACAGTGACCAAAAGGTAAGTGTGGGGTCCATAGCTGAAGCACATTTTGAACATTGTGGCAATGGGGTGTAACCCCCCATCATCACAGTGACCAAAATGTAAGTGTGGGGTCCATAGCTGAAGCACATTATGAACATTGTGGCAATGGGGTGTAACCCCCCATCATCACAGTGACCAAAAGGTAAGTGTGGGGTCCATAGCTGAAGCACATTTTGAACATTGTGGCAATGGGGTGTAACCCCCATCATCACAGTGACCAAAAGGTAAGTGTGGGGTCCATAGCTGAAGCACATTTTGAACATTGTGGCAATGGGGTGTAACCCCCCATCATCACAGTGACCAAAAGGTAAGTGTGGGGTCCATAGCTGAAGCACATTTTGAACATTGTGGCAATGGGGTGTAACCCCCCATCATCACAGTGACCAAAATGTAAGTGTGGGGTCCATAGCTGAAGCACATTTTGAACATTGTGGAAATGGGGTCTAAACCCCCATCATCACAGTAACCAAATTGTAAGTGTTGTCATGGAAAAAGCTGCAAATGCCAAACAGCATGGATGATTCCTGGTCACAGAACAACAAACACATCAGTGGCATAGTAGTGCTTGTGTCCCATAGCAACATAGATTGGGTGAGGCAAACAGTGCAGTGCAAATAAGACATACCCTTGGCCATGTGCAGACAAACATCACCCATGGGGGCTGACACTGTCAACATTCATCAATAACACAATGACAGAAGTGACCATCATAATGCAGACCCACATATCTGCACCAATGGGCACACAAATGTAGATATCCTGTGGAGACTGTAGATGTGAGGTGAACAAATACCATACCATGGCAGCAATGGGACATACAAACCATGATCACTGTGCTGACTGATGACCTAGGAGTCCCAGGGACAGCAGGGGAAACCCACCAAACAACATACAGCCAATGGCACACAAACGATATGCCAATGCAGTGGTGCAGATGCACAAACACAAACATGCAGCCCCACACTGCATATCAAACACAACAGGTGAGGGGGGGGGTGCCAGTGTCCCCAGGCAACCACACAACACATGAGGAGGCCTGAATCCCAATTACACAGATGTGCATACAGTGCCACACAAAAGTAACTCATGGATCCGAATCCCCTATGTGGGCAATCAGGCATTGTTAGATGAGAGGGAGCCCAAATTACACGTGTCACACAAGCTTGTAGGAACAGCAACTAACACAGCAAGACACAGACCCACCACAGCACCACCCCCAGGGTCCCCACATTGTGGTGACACTGGCCTGCATGATGATCCCACTGTGATGACAATGCTAGATCATGTTCACACTGTGAACCACAGTCATGTGTCCTGAGCAACAAACTACCATCACACCTACACAAGCACAAATCAATCAGCACGGCCTGTCAGCCAAGGCCAGTATGGAGTCAGGGGTCTAGCCGTAAAACAACTCTCATCTGCACACACTCAACACCACACACCTTGATCTCCACCAATGTGCAGCAGTGAAGCTCACATGCACTGGTGACATTGCACATGCACCCATGACAATCCCAGGGGTGGTGGTCGGAACTAAGGTGCAGAAACCCATCACACATGGCCAGTCAACAAGACTTGTGAATGTCTGACACACTGCACAGTACGCCGTACATGGGCATGACGTCAATACCACACAAACCAATGGGATCCCGCCCACAGTCACACACCAATGAAGAAGCCAAGGTCACCCACAAAGAACACACATAGACAACTACCAACATTGCAGCTCTGACCCTGAGGAGTGGCAGCAGTCACACACACAACGTGTCACAATCACTGAAAGCTAACACAAACTGTAAATTACATGACTGGTGTAACCAAAAAGTGCCAAGGGGAATCCTGACTGTGTTTCATCTGTGTTTGCCCACAAACTCAGCCCTGACAGCAAACACACCTATGGGGGACACCCTGATGACCAGTAATGTGCCATGCACCCACATCCCAGAGAAGCCAGGGAGAAGACTTTGGGGGAACATAGGTCAACTCAGCAAGCATCACAAACAGGAACATCACTAGGGATCCCAGCCTGCATAGCAAAATGGAAGTGAACACACACAGACATGCTCACACAACACACACCTTGTGCTCAGGCAATGTCACAGAATTACACACTGCCATGAGGGGACTCCACTCCTGTGTAAGGAAAGCTGTGCCATACGTTGTCCCAGTAGGGCTCTATCATGTCAGCAGAACACTTGGTCACTCAGTCAACAATTAGCACAAAATGAAGGCTCCCGTCATATCAGCCTGGTCATGGGAGTGTCACCGAAATCATCAGCACAGATCCAACACACATGTATAGCAAGTTGCACTGATAACACAGATGAGTCCTTCCCCATTGATGCCCAAACTTGCATGTCCAGTGGAGATGGTCACACGGTCAGGGAAATAGACAAATTGAACAATGGCAAGCACAACAGATGTGCAGGGGTGTAAGCCACAGATGTGATATTGCAAATAAAAGTAGGAAATCCCATTGCCAAATCTTGAAAACATGACACTCTCATATTGCTGCAAAGGATGACATGGATACACAACAGGATAGGACACATTCCCCCTGGACCACATGGGGTCCTGCACAGTAACACTTCATTTTCCTGAGATCAAAAATCACCATCACTGCAGCAAGGGCATGGTTAGCATCATCAACATCATGTACATCAGAAGCAAAACCACTAGAGAACAGAAAGTAGCTTTATTCAGCATATGTTTGTGAAAAAGTAAAAGTCCAGAAAAATAACAAAGGCCAATGGCCAGTCCATTATCAAAGTCCAAACAGGGTGACAGTGGCAGATGTCACCCTTTGCATGCCTGCACTGCTACACACCAGGGACATTCCCCTCGGAGGGGCATACGGGGGGGCAGGCCAGGCACCACAGGGACAGGATCAGGGCTCACCAGAAGGAGGCAGGGAAGGGGTGGTGGGTGCTGGAGAGTCACTGACAACTGCAGTGGAGGTGTCTGACATGGTGTGAGCCGGCACAACTGGGGGGCATGAGTCAGATGGTGTAGGTGCCGGCACGACTGCAGTAGGCTGTGCAGATGGAGTGGACAGGTTCCCCACTGCAGTGCCCAAGTCAGACGGGGTGGTAGTGGACTCCACTGCAGTGCCTATCTCAAGGGGAGTAGAATGGGGTTCAGGTAAGGTGAGCAGGACAGACGGGAAGGACACGGTCTCCACACCAGTGGCACAAACATGCGCAGCGGGGGTGTGGTGCTGGAAGAGCAAGTGGTAGGGGGAGAAGGCCAGATCATTTTGGGGATGGTGTATCTGTGGGTGGGGGAACCTGGGGCAGGGTGTGGTGGGGGAACCTGTGGAGTGGGGGCCTGAGGGATGGAGGAAGGAGACTTGGTGGTTGAGCTGCAGGGCGGCGGCGGGGTCTTGCTCTTCTGGGTCCGGGGGGACTTGCGGATGGGGGCCTCAGTCTGTCTGTGCCTGGGGGAGGGTGTCCGGGGGCGAGGGGCACTCCCCTCTGTGCGGGTGGAGTTCCTCTTCCCCCTGTATGCTGGATCAGCTGGATCGGAGGGGAAGAGGCCGAAGTCACAGAGGAAGATCTGCTTTTTAGGTGGGGTTGCAGGTGAGGCAAGGGAAGGGGCCTTGGAGGGAGAGGTATCGGAGGACTGCAGAGTGACTGTGGATGCCTGTGTGTGTGTCTGTACCCCATCCCCTGTGGGTGTGGTATCAGTCCCCTGAGGATGCCTGCGTGCACATTTTGTTTTTGTAGTGGGTGTGTCTGTGCTGCTCGTGTCTGTGTGTTTGGGTGATTGTTCAGGTGTGCATGTGCTTGGGACAGGTAGGGTGCCAGGAAGTGTGGATGGGGCAGAGGTAGGAGGGGTGAGGGACTGTTGGAGGAGGGACACTGCTGCCATCAGGGAGGAGTCCATGGACCTATTGCTCCTCTATAGGGCAGACATGCCCGATGAGATGCCCTCCATAAACGACACCAGCTGTGTAAACAGAGTGGTGTGGGCATGGAGGACACTCAGCATTGCTGTCTGCCCTACATGGAGCTGGCGAAGTAGGTACACAGACTCCTCACTCAGGGCAGCAGGGGACACAGGGGCAGGGGCTGCGGTGCCTGGCACAAAGGAGACATGCTCCCGAACACGGGAGCCTCCACGGACCTCTGGAATGGGAGCCGATGGGCGGGCGGTGGTGGTGGTGGTGGTGGTGGCGGGGACAGCAATACTAGCTGGGGTGTGGTGGCTGCTGACACCTGCCTCCACAAAGGAGTCATCCTCCGAGCTGCTGTGGTCCTCAGCTGAGGTGGATGCTGCTGAGGACTCCTCGGTGTGGCTCCCCTCGCCCTCCGTGCCACTGGGTCCCTCCGACCACTCATCGGCTGCTGACCCAGTCTGGCTCTGCGGCTCCTCCTGGTCCGTGGAGCTGTCCCCTCCTGTGGCCGTGGATGTATCTGCAAACAATTAGGGAAACAGACAAACATCAGTCACCTGCACTGACCGCACACACCACAGTAAGTACAGCACATTACAGAGCAAGCCCTGGCATCCTTAGTTGAACATTGCCAAAAGTGCTCAAACAGAGTAGGAGAAGCCAATTGTCAGTCTGATGGTCAACCATGGCACTCACATCCCTCCTGGCCTTGCACCCATCTGTCTGGTGCCTGTCGGATGGCAATACCCCAGTGTGGACACATGCACCACCTACACAGTAGTTGGACAGTGCAGAGAACACGGTGAAGTGTGTGAACATGCACACATCACAACTCTTGCCACTGAGTCAGTACAGGTGTCCGGATAAAGGGATGGCCAGAGTCTATTTTGAAATGCGTGTGATACATACCAGCACCAGACACCATGATGCACCCATGTCCTGATAGTCAATGCCACAATGGGGTGCATGTAGCACATATCACTCACCTGCAGGATCACTCTTAGGGAGTTCAATGTCATGGCACAGGCATGCCTGCAAAGTCATACATCACTGTCTCCAGTCACATGGGCAGGGCAGCCAGCCAACAACAGTCTGCACTGTGTCACAATCCTAGGTCATGGGGAATGCAAGTTCTGTAGCTGACAAGTGCACATGTCCATCCCCCACAAACCACATCATCTGAACTCTTATTTGTCCACGTCATACCAATTGGACATATGGGAGACATGAAACACAACCCTCGGAACCTGAGCACCTCACAATCTGCTGTGAATGGGAGACAGCTGCCTGAACTTCACATTCGCATACCCCAGTCTGCACAGTCAAGTGATCAAACAAATATATGTCACACAAGTATCGTCTCCTATGGTCACATTTCCGGTGGCATGCTGAGCCCTAACCGATAAACACCCCAGTAGTCCTGACAACAGAGCCACAGCACAATGACACAGAGGCAGACACCTGAGTGAACATTCCACTGAGCACAACGTGTCAGCTGATACACGGGAGTGGGAGTACAGAGTGTATTGTATGGCCTGGAGTAGGCATGACTGTCCTGCTCCACGTGGAAGAGGGATGAGCCCTGGACAGTAGGCAGGTGGCTAAGTATGTGTGACACACTTGATATACATACTCCTGAGGCCCAAACATTGTTCCCACCCGCAGCATGGGTGTGTGCCAAATACCCCAGGCACATGTGGTGAATCAGATCAGCAATTGGACCACATATCAAAGTAACACGCAGATTACATGTCAGAACTCAGGCATTGTGTAAGCAATGGACCCACCCATGAAGCCCACAACAAAGTTACGGGAACAAATGCTGTCCCCCACCTTGAGCTAAGCAAAATGTAAGGACACAGTACCCAAGTGACACAATTTCCTGACTGTAAAGGCCACACCTGGGTATCAGATGAGGAGTGGGCATGTCACAATTAAGGGGCATGGGTCCTGGACCACAAGACTGATGTACTGTGGAAGTTTAACCAGGCCAGAGGAGGGCACATAGCATGTCAGACACAGTTCACAGTGCAGTCATGGACTCACCCCCTCCTTGCTGCTGTCTGGCCTTCAGCTGCCCATCCTGGTCAGGGAAGCCCACCGCCAGGATCCTGAGCATGTGGGGGGTCAGGGTCCGGTTTCCGCCCCTCCTGCGAGGAGGCGACAGCTTCAGCTGGACCCTTGCGATCCTCCAGGTCCAGCCCCGAAGGTCCTGCCACCTCTTCTGGCAGTTGCGGATCCGGCGCTTGTAGACCCCCACAGATCTTACTGCACGGGCGATGTTCAGCCAGATTTCCTGCTTCTGGTGGGCATCAACCTGTGAGGATGACAAAGTGTAAAGGCCATTACTACACATGCAACATATCCGTGCATCACACATTTGGATATACATGTCTCAATCACAGGGGCACATGATGTACACAGGCAGTGCCACGATGGCTATGAACAGTTTGCCAGCAGTTACTACATGGTATCATTGCCTGGGAAGTAAAACCTTGTTGGAATGCACTGTTACTGCACTATACCTGTTCAGTGCATGTAACTACACACTATGGGGGGTGACAACTACTCAGTGAGCATGCTAGCCAGTGGCGTGCACACTGTAAGTCTTGCTAGTCAGACAACATGCACATTTAGTAAGGCAGTGGACAGCACAGTCACCTGCTCCCCTGCTTTCCCATATAGCTTGCTGTACTGTGGAAGGAGGCTGTCCAGCAGGGCCTGGTTCTCCTCAGTGCTGAAGGCTGGGGCTCTCTCCACAGTACGTGCCATAGCAGGATCCAGAGGATGCAGAGACAGCAGCAGTGGTGGTGGCAGATGTCGTCCTGGAGCATGTAGTGCAGGCAAGTGAGCTCTCAGGGGAACAGCCAGCATTATATGTGTGCTGCTGAGGCAGATACTGTCCCATGTGTCCAAAGTGATAGGTCCAAGTCGTTTGCATCTTCTGAATCTGGTCAATCCATGGAATTGCACCACTTACACACACCCACAGCATCCTTCAAAAGTTCAACTTCATGAGACCCATGAATTTGCAACATTGTTGTGGGTGGCCAATTGAATTCACAGCATCAGACTCGTTAAAGGTTCGAAAACGCGTCCGTTGCCATGCCAGGCTACAGCCAATGCGTGCGCACCGATCGGTCCATTGCTGTACAACGCGTATTTTGAAAAACAACGCGTACCCGCTCACATCATATGCAATGGCCAATGCGTGCGCACCGATCGGTCCATTGCTGTACAACGCGTACCCGCTCACATCATATGCAATGGCCAATGCGTGCGCACCGATCGGTCCATTGCTGTACAACGCGTATTTCGGGCCACATCATATGCAATGGCCAATGCGCGCGCACCGATCGGTCCATTGCTGTACAACGCGTACCCGCTCACATCATATGCAATGGCCAATGCGTGCGCACCGATCGGTCCATTGCTGTACAACGCGTACCCGCTCACATCATATGCAATGGCCAATGCGTGCGAACCGATCGGTCCATTGCTGTACAACGCGTATTTCGGGCCACATCATATGCAATGGCCAATGCGTGCGCACCGATCGGTCCATTGCTGTACAACGCGTATTTCGGGCCACATCATATGCAATGGCCAATGCGTGCGCACCGATCGGTCCATTGCTGTACAACGCGTCCCTGTACAAGTCACTCGCATATGTCACCATGCCTGTCACAGGTGAACGTATGCCAGCCACATTTACTTTCCAGGGACTCAGGGGCACACCTACAACACCACAGCCTGTCCACACTTTATCCTAAGGCATGTAAGGCTGCATTACCTTTTATGTGTATGGGGGTCAACATGTGGTTTTTTGGGTGGCACTTGGGGGCAGCCACTCCCAGGCTGTGCACGTGTTCATGGGGACAGAATCCTTGGTGTGTTGTGCACATGACCACTGTGATGTGCAACTGTTCATTTCAGAGCATGTGGCATGGTCACATTTCCAGGTTGTGTATGTGTATGTCATGTCACATACCCCCTGAGTCCCATGTGGGACGATATGTACGTCACAGGGTGACCCATTGCCACAATAGTGATGGCCCTCCACAGTCTGTGTGCATGTTGTGTTTACAATGTCTCTGATTCCATGTGCACAATGGGAGACAGTCTCCACATCCACGTTGTTTGTGCATGGACTTTGATGTTGTGCGTGTGTGTGTCACAGACGTCCATGTCTGTCCTGCAGAGGCAACAGGGACCACTCCCTGTGGGGGTCATGGTTGTTTTGCTGTGGTGTATTCATGATACGCCATGTCATGCCAGTGTCCATGTGGCAATACAGGGTCCCTGGGAATCTACCTGTCAATGAGCTGTGATGCCTGGGGCACATCTGTCCTCACATGTCACTGTGGTGTGTGTTTGGAACGTGACAGCAGTACATGGGTACTGTGACACAGCCTAATGATATCCCATAGCACAACCTGGGACTTGTTGACAAAACATGTTGAACTGTGATGTTAGATGTTGGCCATGTAGGTGCCATACATGTCCTTACAGAACGGCACACACATCATGTACTTGTGTCTCGTAATGATGTATCATGTGATATTGAGTATGGTCTATGCCACATATGTGGGGTGACTGACAATCTTTCTTTCTTCACCTATGCACTGCAGGGCACCAGCTGTCCATAGAACATTCCCTGACCTTGCAACCATGGTTGAACGGGACTGCATCCGACGTTACTGCTTCACCAGGCCGCTGATTGAGGAATTGACGGTGCGGTTGGCCCCACATTTGCAACCTGGCCGGACATATCCTACAGCGCTGACCTCCAAGGTGAAGGTGATGGCAGCCCTACACTTCTTTGCCACCGGTACCTTTCAACACACTGTGGCGTCTGCTGGTGGGATGTCACAGACCATGTTCAGCCGTGTGCTACGCGATGTTTTGGAGGCTATGCTGAGATACCTGAACCAGTACATCTATTTCCCTAAACGTCAACAACTCACTGACGTCAAGAGTGACTTCTATGCCCTGGGGAGGATGCCGCATGTCATTGGCTCCATTGATGGGACACATGTGGCTTTGGTACCACCACAGGCACATGAGCAGGCATACAGGAATCGAAAACATTACCATTCGGTCAATGCTCTGGTGGTATGTCTTGCAGATATGAGCATCTCACACGTGTGTGCCCGTTTCCCCGGTTCTGCACATGATGCCTACGTGATGAGGAGTAGTCGCATCCCGAGGATGATGTCACAGATGCAGAACCAGCGTGCCTGGCTTGTCGGTGTGTACTGACTTTGTACCATTGTGTGTGTTCTGCAATGTAGTATTCCACCCTCTTTTCCAACTCAGCTAATGTGCAATTGTCTGTATGTAGGTGACTCCGGATACCCCAACATGCCGTGGTTGCTGACGCCCCTCAGGAACCCTGTGACACCAGCCCAGATGCGCTACAATGAGGCACATGGTCGGACCAGGAGAGTGATCGAGCGGACATTTGGTCTCCTGAAGAGCTGCTTTCGCTGCCTGGACAAGACAGGAGGGGCCCTCCCATATGCCCCAGCAAAGGTGTGCAAGATTGTCATCGTCTGCTGCATGCTACACAACATGGCAGTGCGGAAGGAGTTGCCTCTCATCCTAGATGACGATGACCAACATACGCCACCTGTGGAGGATCCTGGCCTGGGCCACGATGCCAGTGATGGTGATGATGATGAGGGTGATGTCCGCACACAGATCATCACCAACTTCTTCAGCCGAATGTGAGTATCCAGAGATGTCATGTCAATGATGTGAGTTTGCGTGATATGTGTTGGTGGTGCTCTGTTGCTGTTTGAGTGTGGCCATGTGCAACTTGACTGTATGCGTGCAGCGATGTGTCCTTACAGGTTGTCTGTACTCCCCTACAGTGTTGACATGCTAACTTGGTTTTGTGTAGGTATCTTGTGACATGTATTGGGCATGAGTATTGCAGTTCTGTCCTGTTCTTCAGTGCTTTTGACTGTGTGTCATTTCTGTCCTTCACAGGGTACTTTCAGAGTTGTTTGGTCAACTGTGATCCCCCGACAGCGTGATTCAACTTCCAGGGTGGAAGCTTTCGTTTCCCTACAGGTGTTGTGCCACACACCCCTGGACTTTCTTTCTTCTACACTTGCTGACTGTGTGGCCACTGACACGTGGGATTACCTTGCATCTGTAGTGGTAACAACATGTTGCAAATGTGTAATAAACCTGTGCTTCACTTTGGGATGTGCGTTGTCTGTGGTCACACATCTGACTGACATTTGCTTACTGCACCAGTGGGCTACTTAACACAGACTGTAAATAGGTGTGGTGTCTGTGCATTGCACTGTATTTCCTGGCAACATCAGTGTAGGCGATGAGTCAGATGGCCCTGGTGTGTATGTGTTGTGTGGCCCTAGTGGTGTGTCTCCCTCATATGTGTCACGTCGCCATGACTCACATGACGATGTTGTACTTGCTGTAGCAGTTAGCATGCAGAGTGTCATTTAGCAGATCATCATCTCCATGACAGAAACCACGTTGGAATCACAACAGAGGCAAGTATGGTGTATTAGTGAGTTTATTTACATACATGTGTGAGTATAGTGCACAGGATGGTGGGTGCTGTACATTGGGATTGGAATCCAAAGTTCCCAGATGAGTTGGAAGTCTTGGTAGCAGAAATGTCCTGAGTAAAGTCAACAGTCATCTGATACATTGGGCCAACTTAAACTCCCCATGTCATGTGGGAGAGTTGGGTTGCATTCGACAGGGTGAACAGTTTTCACACAAAGGTGAATTTCCAGTACAGGTGTTGGGTCCCTGGGGGATGTACATGGCCATCGGCCTCTCAGTTGTCCTTCCTCGGATGACCCCTCTTCTTTGGGGGGGGGACCCTCACGTGCAGGCTGCTGCGGTGCAGGGGACTCTCCGCCAGAGTCATCCTCCCTCCCTGTGGCAGTTGCAGTTGTTGCAGCACCATATGTTGTGGACACACAGGGAGGTGTGGCCATGTTGGTGCTAATCTGGCGGAGGCATGTCAATATGTCCCTATGCACCGCTGTCAGTTCTTGCAATGTGTCCCACTTGGACTCCATGCCAGACATGTGTGTCTCCACACGGGACATGTGTGAGTCCAAGCGGGCATGATGGGCAGCCTGCTGCTATTGCATGTCCTTGAGGATCCCCACTACCTGGCTGACCTCTCCGGTGCTATTCTGGTACGCATCAGCAATGCGTACCAGTTGTGGGTCATCACGCAGTCCAGACCCCTCTGCAAACAGCGACCTATGTCTACCACCCCTCCCACCACCCCTGGCGACACGTGCGGGACCTGCGGTGGCACGCACAGGTGACCCTAGGCCCCCTTGGGGGCTGTTACTGGGGTTGTTGTCCGTTGCTCCACGTTAGGCCAGGGTCCGTATGCTGTTGTCATTGGTGGTCCTTGGTCTGTCCGTGTCGGCGGGGGTGGTCTGTGTGTTGGCAGTTGTTGGAGGGGTGGGTGCAGGGGGTGCAGATGGTGGTCCTGCTGGTGCTGCATGATGACTCACACCGGAGGTGCCAGGTAGGTCTTCGCCATCCGAGGAGGGCAGAGGCTGTTCCACACCAGTGAGCTCAGTGTCCCCCGGAGCCTGGGACAGGAACTCCTCATCGTCTGCTGCTGTGTCCCCATCATCACCTGTTTTTGGGAGAGACACACAATGTATGTTATGTTTCTGCAGGCATCAATGGTTCACACACCTGACAGTTGTGACTGTACCTCTGGATGCGGGCCTGTACATTGCATTGTCCTAAGTTGTCACAGTCAGAGGTTGATATTGGTGTAGCACATTGCCCTGCAAACTTGAAGCATTTCAATGTGAATGTTGAGGTGTGTACATGGACAGCATTGGTTGTATTTGGTGGACATCCGGCCCTCCAAATCCCCCCAGCCCAGTTATCCCACCATGAAGCATGCCACCCTTGCAGTGGGTTCAGGTTGACTGTCAGGATGTCAGTCAGTGGTGTCCTGTTGTTTGTTGGTGCCCAGTTCCCAGCATGGCCTTGTGCTCCCCACAACAGAGCACCATTGTCAGACATCTTTGAAGTGGCTTTTCACTCCCTGTGAGGTGTGCATGCTTCAGTGTGAGCTTGCTGGGCCATGTGGGTGGGGGATGTTGAGCTGTGACTACCACTCCCATCATGCTATTGCCTACGCCCCCCTTCCCAGCATGCCCATACTTCCTTCCTTTTGAGTGGACTTCACTGTATGTGAGTGTGACAGCAATGGCAAGTTGGCTGACAGTGTGGTCCTGTTGTTTGTTGGTGCACAGTTCCCAGCAGGGCCTTGTGCTCCCCACAGCAGTGCCCAGTACCAGCCATCTTGTCAGTTGTTTTCCACTCCCTGTGATGTGAGCATGGTTCAGAGTGGTGTTGATGGGCCAATTGTGAGGGTGAGCAATACCTGTGACTACCACTCCCATCATGCTATTGCCTGCATCCCCCTTCCCAGCATGCCCATACTTCCTTCCTTTTGAGTGGACTTCACTGTATGTGAGTGTGACAGCAATGGCAAGATGGCTGACAGTGTTTTCCTGTTGTTTGTTGGTGCACAGTTCCCAGCAGGGCCTTGTGCTCCCCACAGCAGTGCCCAGTGTCAGCCATCTTGTCAGTTGTTTTCCACTCCCTGTGATGTGAGCATGGTTCAGAGTGGTGTTGATGGGCCAATTGTGAGGGTGAGCAATATCTGTGACTACCACTCCCATCATGCTATTGCCTGCACCCCCTTCCCAGCATGCCCATACTTCCTTCCTTTTGAGTGGACTTCACTGTATGTGAGTGTGACAGCAATGGCAAGATGGCTGACAGTGTGGTCCTGTTGTTTGTTGGTGCACAGTTCCCAGCAGGGCCTTGTGCTCCCCACAGCAGTGCCCAGTGTCAGCCATCTTGTCAGTTGTTTTCCACTCCCTGTGATGTGAGCATGGTTCAGAGTGGTGTTGATGGGCCAATTGTGAGGGTGAGCAATATCTGTGACTACCACTCCCATCATGCTTTTGCCTGCACCCCCCTTCCCAGCATGCCCATACTTCCTTCCTTTTGAGTGGACTTCACTGTATGTGAGTGTGACAACAATGGCAAGATGGCTGACAGTGTGGTCCTGTTGTTTGTTGGTGCACAGTTCCCAGCAGGGCCTTGTGCTCCCCACAGCAGTGCCCAGTGTCAGCCATCTTGTCAGTTCTTTTCCACTCCCTGTGAGGTGTGCATGCTTCAGTGTGAGCTTGCTGGGCCAAGTGGGTGGGGGATGTTGAGCTGTGACTACCACTCCCATCATGCTGTTGCCTACACCCCCCTTCCCAGCATGCCCATACTTCCTTCCTTTTGACTCTGCTTCCCTGTGGGGTAGTGTACCTGTGCTGAAATGATGGCTGACAGTGTTGTCCTGGCGTTTGTTTGGCTACAAGTCCCATGAGTGTCCCTGTGCTTCACACAGCATAACCCAGGGTTGTGGTTCTTTGTGGGATATTTAATTAGAGTGTGAGGCATTGCATTCTCCCAGGTGAGTTGTGTGGAGTTTTTGTTAAGGGTGTGTGTGTGAAAAGCTGCTTGTAAATTTGGTCAGAGCTGTCAGTCCTCCTTCCCACCCAGCCAGATATCCCACCATGGAACGTGCTTCCATTGCAGGGAGTTCAAGTTGGCTTTCAGGATGTCAGTCAGTGGTGTCCTGCTGTTGGTTGTTGCACAGTTCCCAGCAGGGCCTTGTGCTCCCCACAGCAGTGCCCAGTGTCAGCCATCTTGTCAGTTGTTTTCCACTCCCTGTGATGTGAGCATGGTTCATAGTGGTGTTGATGGGCCAATTGTGAGGGTGAGCAATATCTGTGACTACAACTCCCATCATGCTATTGGCTACACTGACTAAACCAGCATACACAGAATTCCTTCCTTTCAGTGAGCTTCCCTGTGAGGTGGTGTTCTAGTGGTGGCTACATATCTGACTGTGTTTGTTGGTTAGATTTTTGCCACTGCCTAGCTCTATTTGTTGTTGGGTTTGTACATGTCATGACACAGTTACATATCACTATGAAATGGCATGTATTGTGTTTATCTGACTGACATACACATCTTGGGATGATTATCTTTTGGTTGCTGTGGATTTGCTAAGGGTGCATGGTTTGACTATCCCCTTGACAGTGATGTGTGTGTATTGTCACACAATATTGTGTATATTTGTTGTGTACTCCCCAGGTTCTGGGATGTTTGATAGTCCATATACGCTCACTGGTGGAAGGATGGCCCGCACCTTCTCCTCCCAGGGCCTGAGGTATACTGGTTTGGCAGGAGGGCCACTGCCGGTGTGTTGGCTCAAGGCGAAATCCTTCTTTAGTAGGTCCTTGACCCTCCTGCGCACATCATACCACCTGTTCTGGATGTCTTCCTTTGTGCGCAAACATGGTGATTGTGCGTTCACCCTGTCGACGATCCTCTCCCACATCTTGGTTTTCTGCGACATGGGTGTCTGTTGGACCAATGTACCAAACAACTGTGGCTCTACCCTGAGGATCTCATCTACCAGGACTTCCAATTCACTGTCTAGGAACTTTGGATTCTTCTTTGGGGGCATGGTGATGGGTGGTGGTGATGATTGATGTAGGTGTGGGTGTGCAAGTGAGGGTGTGTGTGTGTAGGTTTTGCTGGGTGTATGTGAGGGTGCTATTTGTTGAGGTGCTGATGGTGTGTGGCTTGTGTGATGGATGAGCTGTGCGTGTGTCTGTGGTTGCTGTCTGATGGTGTTCTGTGCTGGCAGGTCAGTTGAATTTGCAAAGGATCATGGTAGGGATTTGTGGCCTTTATATGGGTGGAGTTGTGGGTGTGTCTCTGTTCCATGTCCCCCCCCCAGTATTTATTGGCTTTGTAATTGCTTGTTTGGCCTTTTTTTTTGTATTTTTTCCTTTGTAGTTTTGGGGCATGTAGGAGACGTTCTTCTGACCGAGTAGGACGCTGCAGTTGTCTCGTGCGAGCTTCTCCGAGTCGTTCACGCTGTGTTTCTGCTGTGTTTCATGTGCGGCGTACGCGTCGGTCGCAGAGTATTGGGTTGCCTCGGCTGGGTTTTGTATGCGTGTCGGTCGTACGGCTTGGTCTCCGTGCGACTCGGTCTGGTTTTCCACGCATTGCATCGTACTGCGCGGGTCGGAGTTCGCGGGTACGTTTCGTTCGGGTTTATTCCTGGTGCGTGTCGGTCGGTTCGATTCGCGTTGTTTCCCGGCCGGATGGCTGGTTTCCGTGCGGTTCGGTCGTTCGGCTTGTGTTCCGTACGAGTCGGTCGTGATTCACATGCATTTTATCGTACTACGCAGGTCGGGCAGCGCCGGTACGTGTCGGTCGGACTAAATTCCCGTACCGAGTTGGTCGGTACGTTTTCCGGCCCGAATCGGAATCGGCCCCTAAATATTTTAAAATGTAAATTTGAAATGTAAATTTTTTTTAACATGAAATTAAATAAATTAATAATTTAGAAACTTAGGGGCCCATTAGGATGGCGGGCGGAAGCACCACCGCCGTGCTGGCGGATGCAAAAACCACCAGTTACCGCCCGCATGCCGCAGCCCACACGCCCGCCAAATTACGATGTGAAAAGGCAGCCAAACACCGCCGGCAAGCCAGCGACGCCGTCCGCCATCAAAGTGCGCCCGCTCACGTAGCGGCGCAGCCCAATGGAGACACACCACCAGACGAAATCACGTACCGCCCGGCGTACAAATTACGATGCCGCAAACAAACAGCTCCCACGGCTAAGAGACACCGCACGTGAAAGTGAGGCGGAAACCCGAACGCCGAGCACAGACACCGAAGAGGCGACCCCCGAGCATGAATCCAGCACTGCAGGCCCTCCCCATGCTATACCTGATGCACCACCAAGGAGGCAACGTACCGCGGAGACGCAGGTAGGCACACACACAACAAGGGCACGCAAACAGCGCACACAGTACAAGTGCGGAAAAGGAGGACATGGCACCCCTCAACACCCCTGCGTGGACAAGACACATCCACCACTGCACCCACAAATGTAACACAGGGCAAAGTGCAACATCTCGCAACTATCATGGGCACACCACCTGGGACCAGGAACTAACGACCCCGTCACGGCACCGCAGCACAGCGGCGATGACGCAGCCACACATGCGCACAACTCAGCGCCCAACCATAACGCCATGTATGCGTCGCACACAAACAACACAGGGACACAACCAAGCACCACACACACCAGCCACACCCAGAACGCACATGACACGTGACAGGCCTGCCACAGTCATGACCCCAACGCCCAATTCACGGACAACACCCAACGTCACACAACCGACGCCCACATGTCAGTGAAGTCACGCAACATCAGGACAAACCCCTGTGTGACAAACATGGCGAAGCACACAGCGGCGGCAACACCACCCAGTAGAACATGGGCCCCGTCGGGAAGAGGTACGCCAGTACCACACAGAAACACCCATACCACCCTGCACCCATGAACCAGACATACAAAACGGAACACCAAAGAGCCCGGGGACCGACAACAGGTGGACCCAAGAATGACACCCACACACAAGGCCCAACGCATAGCGGAAACACAGCCTGCCGCCCACACACGGGAGAGCAGACAGCACTGAATGACCTTCCATTCCAACTCCGAAACCACAACCCGACTAAACAAGCCGGAGAATACAGCCATTGTCCCAAAAAAGACCAACACAGGCATGCAGAGGAAAGCGACCACAGGGCAGATAGCGCATATCACCTAAGAACATACCGAACGGGAAAGAAAAAATATAAAACTCCCCCATGCCGTTCCCATGCAAGTTATCTGGAAGGAGTCACACACCACTGACCTTGAACATTCAGAGAAGCACGTGGGATGAGGGCCCGTGTCCTCCGCACAAGCTAACAGAACACAAGTCCTGCCCCCTACGACCATCACAGACCTCACAGCAACCTCGGAGCCTGCACACTGCAGACTGCACACACAGCCGGAGCACGCCACCACATCGCCCCGCAGCAAAATGGCACCTACAACACACCTACCCAACTACGCCAAACAGGTCAAGCTGTACAAACACAACCTGATACAGCTAATGGGATGCAAACCCCTATCCCTGCTGAACGTAAGTTACCGACTGACTTACCGCATCGCATTGTTCAGCTGCGTCATACCCGTCTTCTACTGTCGGAGGTGTCCCTTCCACCATCCTGTGGAGTTGTGCCTCTCCAACCCGGCATGTCCAAGGGCGGATCTGCTACCACTATTCCACCCTCTGGACGCACACGACAGGGTCTGTTCAGCCTATGGGGGCATGGCATATGTGGCGAACATCGGACCCACACTGCAATGGGACCACTGTGCCTCCACACGACGGATCATGGATCGCAGCTACATCGAATGTCACCCAGCATGCCCCATCATGCTCCTACAAGGGACAACTTACGAACAACACCGTGACAGCCACCATCCGCTACATTGGCTGGCAAACATGTATATCACCAATGAAATGGAAGCCCTGCAGGAAGCCATCGCATACCTGTCAACCTGTCAATTCGTAGGACCCCGACGCAATCCCCCAATTGAGCCATGATGTCCGACACTGTACCCATGCTTAGCTTCCGCACGGACTGGCCAGTAACCACCACAACAGCCATACCAAACGACCTGCAACTGATACCACACCATCAACGACACTGCCATGACATCGGATGTGTCCGGGACATGCACTCTGTTCCCCATCACATCCAGGAACTCTGCATGTATCGGGGGAGGCAGTGGCATGGGATATGTGTATCGCACCCACATGGACAGAACTGCACGTACAACTATGCCATGACATGGATCCTGCGCCCATGGACATATGCACCGCACAGTGGACAGGAATCGCCCGGCTGGAGTATGTGAGAGCTGCACCCCTTCTCCCCTCCCCGGAAATCCCGTAACAGGACCTTTGCATGGACGACAAGTGCATACAACAACAACACGACCCCAGTGACTGTGACATGTCCAGTATCCACCATATGGCAACAACAAGTGGGACGCCGTTGCATGCACGTAAGCCCATGCCCTGATGTCAACTCACACGCACGCATGCATGAGTAACAACAGCAGCACACCTGTCACATGGAACTGAGATGGACTGTGCCCATGATGCCAAGCGGTCTGGTAGGCTAAATGTATACCGTCTGTGTCAAAGTCCGCAGCACCGCATTTGCAAATGAACATTAGCACAGCAACGGCCAAGCAGATGTAACTCTGAAGCCCACATCCCACATGCAACAGCTAATCACATGTACCCCTACACCCTTAGCTATGTGTAATCATGCTCAGTATATCCTCCACATGCATACCGCTGCCAATAGTGTCCACTATACTGCATCACAGAGGACATAAGTCACAATACATGGTTTGAAGAAAGAAACTGTCTCTGCTGATTCCTTTCACAATTAAGAATGTGAGATGATGAGAGTGTGTGATGTACACGGCAGTCGTGACATGACTATGTAGTCCACTGTCATTGGATGTCAACGCAAATGAGTAGCACAACTGTGGAAGACACACATGTGTCGTGTGCAGCGGGAGTGACGCTTCGCTCAGGTGGGTGGGTGTGACGGGTAGATGCGCACATGCAAAGTTGAAACACGCTGTGTCGGGAGGGGTCCGGAACTGCACATTACCGCTTCCCTGGGCAATGTTAAAGGCCACCCGTCGGGGGGGGGATGTGAACACGTGTGTGCACAGCAGCCGGGCACACGAACAATGCGGTATCAGGCGTACACGTCAGCCCACCCTCTGTGGACAAGCTGGATCCTGTTGTGCGCCCGCCAGGCCCTTGACAAGGCACACACAGCCCCTGCCGACCAGGTGTATCCCCAACATTGTCAACCTGCACAGGCAATCCAGGGCACGGGATGGCAGTGGAGCATGGTGGGGGAGAGGACTCGGCGCGCTCCTCCGGGACACATCACGCAGGCAAAACATCCTCAATGTGTAGCATGGCTCAAGTCATATGGAAGTATTGGGGGACGCACACATCACGAGCAGGAGTGACGTCACGGAAGGTGGCTCGCACCATCCCACCCATTGCCTACATCTCCACACACGTCACATGCCGTTGCAACAGAGAAGCCAGCGCGTGCGCAAGCACCTCCGAGCCCGCCCCAGTGAGGCAAAAGAGTGAATGTGTGGGTCCATCAGCCCCAGATGGACGCGGCATGGGCCGCTAGGGCAGCTACAGCCTCTGTGTGTCGCAGGTGGTGTATCCGGGCTGTGGAGACTGCTATGCATTGTCTATGTTGCCCGGGTCTCGAGTCGGGGCACCACGCAGGTGGACGGCGTCCCGCCACACATCATGCCGTGAGACAGACCACTCGTTCAACTGGACCCACACATACACTCCTTGGCCTCTCCGGGCGAGCCTGGGGCTGCATCTGCATGCGCTAGCCCCACAGGTGCAAATGCATATTGGGGGAGCGAGGGGAGGCCATGAGGACAGGGACAAAGACGACTGTATTACTGTCAGTGAGTTCAAGGAATGACCCTGATGTGGACAGGAAAAGACGTGCCCCGTGTGTATTGCAACTAGTCGCTAATCCGATCACCCTCCCATGTCCTGCATGTAAGCCCGCACCTAGCCCCGCCCACCCACCACATTGAAAATAGCACCAGCACAACATCATTCACATTCGAAGCACTGACTGGGGGTGACAACCATTGGACACACTTGTTGAGGCCACCCACGCGTACATGTGGGCCCTCCATGATCCATGTCACCTGCGGCAAAGTGATGACATGCGCAATGACGGAAGTGAGGAGAGCTGTCCGCCCCATGCACAGATGGTGCATCAGCTCCACAGACCCAGCAGCGAGTGCAGCAGGGGTCACATGTGCAGGGGCAGCTGTGCCTGGTGTGAAGGCACATTCAAATTGACAGCACATCGACCAATGTGTA
The DNA here is from genome assembly GCA_963921515.1 of Calotriton arnoldi. Lineage (NCBI taxonomy): Eukaryota > Metazoa > Chordata > Amphibia > Caudata > Salamandridae > Calotriton > Calotriton arnoldi. Next base: position 312,373 of record CAWUFW010012483.1, on the reverse strand, counting down.
GTCTGCCCACACCTACAGTCCATCATCATGCGGACATAGAAAATGAACATAGGGCAACACATCTGTGTGGGTGCACCCACTGTGACCAACACTGCGCAATAATCGACATACTCGCCCTGTGCATGGCCCACCACGCAAAGGAGGTCACATTCAGTGCCACCATCCCACACACACATCCCTATCACGAGACATGGTGTGTCCAATAGTCAGTACTGAGTTAGCGCCCATCTGGTGGGTCCTGAAAAGGAGACACATGCAACCCACTAGGCAGTCGGTGCTGTCACCTACTGGCATTGTGCAGTCAATGTGCAGGCCAGGCTTGCTGGGACTGAGAGGGGCAGCATGGCCCAGCCTGACATTCACACGAGCAACAAGTGCACTGAGACCTGCATTGGCAATTGCAGACGTTGGCCTGCACCCAGCTGGCCCGGGACGCCTACCTCCATAGTGGAACACGCAGGGTGCAACCGCGAGGGTCATCGGAGTTGGCCGTAATGGCCTGGCCCATGTTGGTGACAGTCCGCTGATGCCATGTGCACCACACAGTATGATGTGCGCACTGCATCTGCAGGTGTGGCTTGATGTGCGTGTGGGTGCAGGTGCACAATGGACGGGGCCACAACATGCCGTGTGCATAGGCAGGGACGGCCAGTGGCCGGCCCCCACATGTCTGTTAGCATGTCATCATCTGCACATTGGCATGGGTGCATGGAATACGCATATGCACACGCATGTCATCTCTCACTATGTACATCTGCCACTTGGCACGTGCAAGGTTACGTGTCACATGTGATGTGTATTTGCAAGCACACAGCCGTGTTTGCATGGGGCTGTCAATGTGTACACCTGACAATGCTTCTGGAGGTGTGATCCGTACAGTGCTGCACATAGGGTGCAGTGGTGACACCAATGACTGTCTCATATCCCCTCGTGCCACAGGTCCCACTTGTCTTGGCCGCTCAGCCTGTGCCCACATCGTCGTTGGTGTGTGCCATACTCATCCAGCCTCGGAAGCAGTGTGATGCACAGCAGCCAGTCATGTTGCCGTGGTGTTGCCGCTTGCCGGATATGCAGTCAGTCCCTGTAGGAAAGTGGCTCTGTATATACTGTACCCAAGTAAGGTTCAGGGTGTACAGAGTCCACAGTCCCCAGAGGGTTGACAGAGGCTAAAGTTAGATATAACCTTACTCTCTAAAGTGGTAGCTTGGTCGAGCAGTAAGGCAGTATCAGAGGACAGTGTAAAGCATTTGTTGTACACACTCAGTCAGCAAATGAAGCCACACACTCAAGAACTGAACTCTAGGCCAATGGGTTGTATATAAAAAATATATGCTTGTTTTATTTTAGAACCAACAATAGGATCAAAATATACTTTCTCAGTATGAGATGCTTTGGTTATTCAACTTACAGATAGGAAATAGACTTTTTAGATAGTGGTAATCACAGTTGGTGCAAGAGGCAACACAGGGTCAAATACAATGCAACATTGAGCTCAATGCAAAATTATGCTTAATTACAATTGATTACTTTGCAGAGCACTTTTCTAACCACAGGACTGGATCCTGGATTCAGTCCTGGGACACTTCCTGTAAACAGGTAAGAAAAAGCGTTTTGGTTATTGTAGTGATTTTTGAAGAATATTACTGTATTTCAAAAGCTGACACTTAGAAACTTTTCTGGGTAAAATTACCAATGTTATCCTATGGAAGGAAATACTGTGTGTAAGTAAAGTATGTTTACGTTACTTTTGTAATCCAGTGCTGGACTCCTAGGTTCAGCACTGGGACATTTACTTAAAACAGGTCAGTAATTACGTTTTTGTAGTTTGTACGATTTTTAAAGAATATTTGTAAAATACAGAAATCGACACTTAGAAGAAATTTCACAGAAAACCAGTCAATGGATCCCTATAGAAGAAAAGTGAGTTAGCGGTAAGTAACGTTGCGATTACTTTTTAGGGCCAGTGTTGGGCACTCGGGTCCAGCACTGAGGCCCCTTCTAATACTAGGTGAGTTTTTTCGTTTTCGTGACTCGGTTGATTTTTGGTGAATATTCTAAAGTTTCAGAACTCCACACTTAGAAGAAATTTCGCAGAAAACCAGTCAATGGAACCCTATGGAAGAAAAGTGAGTTCTCGGATTTCGGGTAAGTACTTGACTGGCAGAGTTAAGGTTCTGGGTATAGACTCAGGGGTCCCCCAGGATCAGGTAAGTACAGTTGTTACACCCTCAGCGGCACAGGGGCGGCCGGGTGCAGAGTGCGTAGGCCCAATGTTATCCTAAGGCAGGCGGGGGGCCCGTGGTTGGTGGCTGCTGGCAAGCAGGCCACGCGACTGTGGGAGCAGGGCTCCTGGTCACTTACTCAGGGCAAGTGGGGAAGTAGGTTAGGATAGAGGTTGCACTTCCAGGGGCACTCGGGCGGCTGGGTGCAGGGTGCTTTTGAGCCGTCGGGCGCTCAATGTTAACCAATGGAGGTTGTGAAAGGTGAAGAAAGGCTGCAGGCTCGGGGACGGTGATTCTTCAGGGACGACCAACACTTCAGGAGGTAAGTTGGGGTCTTGGAGGATAGGTAGACACCCAGGAGTTGGGCACAGGGGGCCGTGGGGCGCCGGGTGCAGGGGTGTCTTTTGAGGTCGGGAAATCTTACCCCCTGCTGGTCGCGGTTGGAGGGGTCCCTTGTCCTGAGGCTGCAGGCGTCGTCTGGGTCGTCGAGGAGGGTCCTTGGCCACTGGATTCCAGGTCAGAATCGCCGGGGGACGTCCTCGAGGTCTTTGGTCACTCAGGCACAGGCTGGACTCGGCGGGTGCAGAGTGTGCAGGTTTCGCGGCTCCGTGCCAGGGCCGGGTCTTTGGTAGGTTTTCTTTTGAGCAGTACCACTGCTCGTGGGAGTCCCTGGGTCGAAGGCTGTAGCACAGAAGTCAGGTCCTCCGGGGTTTGTGAGGTTGCTGAGGCCGGGATTCCGCAGGAGCAGGTTCAGAGGTCGACAGGCCGGTAGGGCTGGGGCCAAGTCAGTTGTTGTCGCCTCCTTCTTAGCAGCTGCACGGCTGGTCTTCTTGCTTCGTCTTCTCTTCTTATTTTCGGATTTGGGCACTGAGGAAGGAAGGTTCAGGGAGCCCCTAAATACTAAATTTAGGGGTGGTTACAGGTAGGTAAGGGCAGGGACCAATGGGTCCCTTCCCTGGGGTGGGTACACCCCCTATTCTGTTCCTCTCCAGTGGGAGGGGGCAGGAGCCTGTCCCTGGTTGGCCAGGTCCCCCATCCTCAAGATGGCGGGGACTCGAGTTTGTGCTTCGCCTCGCCTCCCCCACCTTAGGGGTGGAGTTGGCAGAGGTGGGCACAACCCATTTCCTTGCCTCTGGTTTTCCCGCCGGTTCTCCCGCCAGGAGTGGGGGTAGAACCAGTGGGGACCAGTTTGCTGGAAGCAGCAAATGGTCTGGGGAAGCTCCAAAGGCGGCAGGCCTTTGAAGCTCCCCCTGCCCATCCTGGGGGAGGAGGCTTTGGCACCTCGCCCCAGGATGTGCATTGTTTCAGGCCCCTGAGAGCAGAGGCTCTCGACCCAGGGGTCCAGAAACATGTCTGGTGGTGGCAGCCTGGGCAGCCACTCAGTCCGGACACTGGAGGTCGGGTTGGTTTCAGGGGGCATCTCTAAGATGCCCTCTGGAGTGCGTTTACATTAAATCCCACACTGGCATCAGTGGGGGTTTAATGTGCTGAGAAGTTTGATACCAAACTTCTTAGTCTTCAGTGGGGCCATTATGGTGCTGTGGAGTTCGTAATGACAGACTCCCAGCACCATATACTCTTAATGGCAGCACTGCACTTACAATGCCCAAGAATGGACTTGGGCACTGTAGGGGCACAGGGCTCATGCCTCTATGCCCTCACCACTGGCATAGTGCACCCAGCTAGAGGGGTGGCTGACCTAGGCCAGGGCAGTGGCTTGTAGGCATGGCACACAGGGATGTGAGCCATGTCGACTCTTCACTTTTGTTCTGCACCAAGACACGCAGCCTGCAAAGGCAGTGTGTGTGTGTAAAGGTGCAGGGTCCCTAAGGGTGGCACAACAAGTGCTGCAGCCCTTAGGGGCCTTCCCTGGTCACAGTGCCCTGGGTACCCATGGTACCATTTACCAGGGGCTGACCTGTGGCCAGGGATGTCAATTGGGTGTAGGTATCAATGCAATTTTAGGGAAGGAACACAGGCCCTGGGTACCTGGTTGGCAGGAGCCCAGGGCACACTCAGTCAAAGTACATCAGCCATTCAGCAAAAAGTGGGGGCATACCATGTAAGAAAGATGGCACTTTCTCACACAACCCCCCCAAATGAAAGATGATGAGACTAACCTTGCCCCATGGAGTCTTCATTGTCTAAGTGGAAGAACCTGGAAAGGCCATTTGCATTGGCATGGGCAGTGCCAGGTCTGTGTTCCACTTCAAAGTCCATTCCCTGTAGGGAGATGGACCACCTCAACAGTTTTGGGTTTTCTCCTTTCATTTGCATTAGCCACCTGAGAGGTCTGTGGTCAGTTTGAACTAGGAAGTGAGTCCCAAACAGGTAGGGCCTCAGCTTCTTCAGGGACCAGACCACAGCAAAGGCCTCCCTCTCAATGGCACTCCAACGCTGCTCCCTGGGGAGAAGCCTTCTGCTTATAAAAGCAACAGGTTGGTCTTGGCCTTCATCATTGGTCTGGGATAGGACCGCTCCTATCCCTAGCTCAGAGGCATCAGTCTGCACAATGAACTGCTTGGCATAATCTGGTGCTTTTAGAATTGGTGCTGAGCACATTGCTTCTTTCAGAGTGTCAAAAGCCTTTTGGCAACAGACTGTCCAGTTTACTTTCTTTGGCATCTTCTTGGAGGTGAGTTCTGTGAGGGGAGTCACAATGGACCCATATCCCTTCACAAACCTCCTGTAGTACCCAGTCAAGCCAAGGAATGCCCTGACTTGGGTCTGAGTTGTTGGAGCTACCCAGTCCAGGATAGCCTGGATCTTGGGCTGTAAGGGTTGTACCTGGCCTCCACCAACCAGGTGGCCCAAGTACACCACAGTGCCCTGCCCTATCTGGCATTTGGATGCCTTGATAGTTAGGCCTGCAGTTTGCAGGGCCTTTAAAACCTTCCCAAGGTGGACCAGGTGATCCTGCCAGGTGGAACTGAAGACAGCAATATCATCAAGATAAGCTGCACTAAAGGACTCCAACCCAGCAAGGACTTGATTCACCAACCTCTGGAAGGTGGCAGGGGCATTCTTTAAACCAAAGGGCATAACAGTGAACTGAAAATGCCCATCAGGTGTGGAGAATGCTGTTTTCTGTTTGGCTCCTGGGGCCATGCCAATCTGCCAGTACCCTGCAGTTAAGTCAAAGGTACTCAGGTATTTGGCTGCACCCAATCTGTCTATCAGTTCATCAGCTCTTGGGATAGGGTGTGCATCTGTCTTGGTGACAGAGTTGAGACCTCTATAGTCCACACAAAACCTCATCTCTCTCTTTTCACCCTTTTGATGAGGTTTGGGGACCAGAACCACTGGGCTAGCCCAGGGGCTCTCAGAGGGCTCAATAACCCCTAGCTCCAGCATCTTGCTGACTTCAGCTCTGATGCTTTCCTTAACTTGGTCTGACTGACGATAGATCTTGTTTTTGACAGGTGCACTGTCACCAGTGTCCACATCATGGGTACACCAGTTTGTCAGACCAGGGGTCAAGGAAAAGAGCCCAGCATACTGCTGCAAGACTTGCTTGCAGTCAGTCTGCTGTTGGGCAGTGAGGGTGTCTGAAAAGACAACTCCATCTACTGACCCATCTGTTGGGCTGTGGGAGAGGAGATCAGGGAGAGGTTCACTCTCAGCTTCCTGTTCCTCATCTGTCACCATCAGCATGGTGATGTCAGCCCTGTCATTGTAGAGTTTTAGGCGGTTCACATGGATAACCCTTTTGGGTGTCCTGCTGGTGCCCAGGTCAACCAGGTAGGTGACCTCACTCTTTTTCTCTAGGATAGGGTAAGGGCCACTCCATCTGTCCTGGAGGGCCCTTGGTGCCACTGGCTCCAAAACCCATACCTGTTGCCCAGGTTGGAATTCAACCAGTGCAGCTTTTTGGTCATACCAGTGCTTCTGAAGCTCCTGGCTGGCCTCAAGGTTCTTGGATGCCTTTTCCATGTACTCAGCCATTCTGGACCTTAGGCCAAGCACATAGTCCACTATATCTTGTTTGGGTTCTTGGAGAGGTCTCTCCCAGCCCTCCTTTACAAGACAGAGTGGTCCCCTCACAGGATGGCCAAACAGAAGTTCAAAGGGTGAGAAACCTACCCCCTTCTGTGGCACTTCTCTGTAAGCGAAAAGCAGGCATGGTAGTAGGACATCCCATCTCCTTTTGAGTTTTTCAGGGAGCCCCATGATCATGCCTTTCAATGTCTTGTTGAACCTCTCAACAAGGCCATTGGTTTGTGGATGGTAGGGTGTAGTAAACTTGTACTGCACCCCACACTCCTTCCACATGTGGGTCAGGTAAGCAGACATGAAGTTGGAACCTCTGTCTGAAACCACCTCCTTAGGAAACCCTACCCTGGTGAAGACACCAATGAGGGCTTTGGCTACTGCAGGAGCTGTAGTAGTCCTAAGGGGAATAGCCTCAGGATACCTAGTGGCATGATCCACTACCACCAGTATGAATTTGTTCCCTGAGGCTGTGGGAGGTTCCAGTGGACCCACTATGTCCACACCTACCCTTTCAAAGGGAACCCCCACCACAGGTAGTGGTATCAGGGGGCCTTTGGATGGCCACCTGTCTTGCCACTGGCTTGACAGGTAACACAGGAGCTGACAAACTCCTTCACCTTTTGGTGCATCTGGGGCCAGTAAAAGTGGCTAACTAGCCTTTCCCAAGTTTTGGTTTGGCCCAGATGTCCAGCTAGGGGATGTCATGAGCCAAAGTTAGGAGGAACTCCCTGTACTTCTGGGGCACTACCACTCTCCTGGTGGTTCCAGGGTTGGGGTCTTTTGCCTCAGTGTACAGTAATCCCTCTTCCCAATAGACTCTGTGGGTACCACTGACATCTCCCTTGGCTTCTGAAACAGCTTGCTGCCTCAGGCTTTCAAGAGTGGGACAGTCTTGCTGTCCCTGGCACAGCTCTTCCCTAGAGGGTCCCCCTGGGCCCAAGAGTTCAACCTGGTAAGGGTCAAGCTCTAGGGGCTCAGTTCCCTCTGGGGCTTCCAGGTTCTCTCCCTGAGGAGAGGGGTCCTGCTCTTGTGACTGTGTAGAAGCTGGTCCGCCAGTCTTCTTTCCTTTTCTCTTGGTAGGCTGGGCCATCATTTCAGGCTCCAACACTATTTCTTCACCCTGCCTTTTGCTCTGTGCTCTTGTTTTTACACACACCAATTCAGGGATGCCCAGCATGGCTGCATGGGCCTTTAGCTCCACCTCTGCCCAGGCTGAGGTTTCCAGATCATTTCCTAGCAGACATGCAGCTGGTAACTTCGGAGAGACCACTACCTGCTTCAGGCCAGTAACCCCCCCAGCCTAATGTCACCATGGCCATGGGATGACTAGTGGTGACACTGTCAGCATTGGTGACTGGGTAAGTTTTCCCAATCAAGTATTGCTCAGGGGAAACCAGTGTGTCTCTCACCATAGTGACACTGGCACCTGTATCCCTCAGAGCCTCTACTCTAGTCCCATTCACCCAGGGGTATTGCAAATACTTCTTTAAGTTGGGTGGCCACACAGCTACAGTGGCAAATTCCACTTCCCCTAGGGAGACCAGACTTGCCTCAGTGTGTTGCCAGATTTGCTCAGGGTACACTTCTGATCCCATCTGTAAACTTGCTGCCCCAGGAGTAGCTGTACTGGGTGCCTTAGGGGCTTTGTTGTGGGGGCAAGTTTTGTCTACAGTGAGGTGTCCTAACTTCTTACAGTTATTACACCAGGCCTTCAAGGGATCAAAGTTCTTCCCCCTATAGGGTTGAGGCACATAGGGAGTAGTTTGGGACCCACCCCCTGAACAGGTTTTTGGGGCCCTTTGGAAGACTCAGACTTTTTATCTTGGGGATTCTCACCACCTTTCCCCTGGGGAGGTTTGGTGACCACCTTCTTTTGGTCACCCCCAGTGGTTGTCCTTGACACCCTAGTCTTGACCCAGTGGTCTGCCTTCTTTCCCAATTCTTGGGGAGAAATTAGACCTAGGTCTACCAAATGCTGATGCAACTTTTCATTTGTGCAATTACTTAGTATGTGTTCCTTCATAAACAAATTGTAAAGTCCAGAAAAATCATGCACATTATGTCCAGCTAACCAGCCATCCAGTGTCTTTACTGAGTAGTCCACGAAGTCAATCCAGGACTGGGTCTGGGTTTTGTGAGCCCCCTGAATCTAATTCTATACTCCTCAGTAGTGAGCCCAAATCCCTCAATCAGAGTACTCTTCATGAGGTCATAGGACCCTGCATCTGGCCCAGAGAGGGTCAGAAGCCTGTCTCTGCAGTTACCAGAGAACAGTTCCCACAGGAGTGCCCCCACAGAGGTTTCTTTACTCTTCTTATTTCACAAGCCCTCTCAAAGGCTGTGAACCATTTGGTGATGTCATCACCTTCCTCAAACTTAGGGACAATCCCTTTGGGGATTTTAGGTTCAGAAGTTTCCTCCCTATCCTTATTTTTAGTATTGCTGCCACCATTGATGGGTGCTAAACCCATCTCCTGTCTTTCCTTCTCTAGAGCCAGGAGTCTGGTCTCTAGGTCCAGTCTTTTGGCCAACCTTGCTAACAAGTTGTCCTCCTCACTGAGGCTATCCTCAGTGTCCTCTCTGGGACCAGGACCACCTAGGTGGCCCCTAGGTCCCCAGAGGTCTATTCTTGGAGTTAAGGGTGCAGGGACCCTATCTTCCCTAGGAAGTGATGGAGGTGGGTTACCATCCCCATCCTCCTCATTCCTTTCCTCCTCTGTTGGGTCATCATCATGCTCAGAGGGGTGGGCTTTAGCATACTCAGCCAGGAGCTCCTGGAGCCCTTGTTTGGTTGGATGCTGGCCCATTGGTATATCTTTAAGTTTGCATAAGGACCTTATCTCTTTGAAAGACAAATGAAGATAAGGGGTGAGGTCGAGCTCCTCAACCAGTTCCTGTATGTCATTATTATCTTCACTAATAGCTGGGTTCTTGTCTTGAGACATTTTAATATTTAAAAAAAGTTCTAACCCCTCTAACCTTGGCTATAGTGACTTTTTATTTTCTAAGATGCTACAGGGACTTAAGCAAGGCCCTAACAAGACTTTTAGTAATTTAGTAAAAAAAATGCCAATTAAAAAAATCAGAATTCTAAAGGCAATTTAAGAGTTCTGTCGTGTGATCAGATGGTAACCAAGTAGTCCAACAAATGCAAGTTTGTATCCCACCGCTGATCCACCAATGTAGGAAAGTGGCTCTGTATATACTGTACCCAAGTAAGGTTCAGGGTGTACAGAGTCCACAGTCCCCAGAGGGTTGACAGAGGCTAAAGTTAGATATAACCTTACTCTCCAAAGTGGTAGCTTGGTCGAGCAGTAAGGCAGTATCAGAGGACAGTGTAAAGCATTTGTTGTACACACTCAGTCAGCAAATGAAGCCACACACTCAAGAACTGAACTCTAGGCCAATGGGTTGTATATAAAAAATATATGCTTGTTTTATTTTAGAACCAACAATAGGATCAAAATATACTTTCTCAGTATGAGATGCTTTGGTTATTCAACTTACAGATAGGAAATAGACTTTTTAGATAGTGGTAATCACAGTTGGTGCAAGAGGCAACACAGGGTCAAATACAATGCAACATTGAGCTCAATGCAAAATTATGCTTAATTACAATTGATTACTTTGCAGAGCACTTTTCTAACCACAGGACTGGATCCTGGATTCAGTCCTGGGACACTTCCTGTAAACAGGTAAGAAAAAGCGTTTTGGTTATTGTAGTGATTTTTGAAGAATATTACTGTATTTCAAAAGCTGACACTTAGAAACTTTTCTGGGTAAAATTACCAATGTTATCCTATGGAAGGAAATACTGTGTGTAAGTAAAGTATGTTTACGTTACTTTTGTAATCCAGTGCTGGACTCCTAGGTTCAGCACTGGGACATTTACTTAAAACAGGTAAGTAATTACGTTTTTGTAGTTTGTACGATTTTTAAAGAATATTTGTAAAATACAGAAATCGACACTTAGAAGAAATTTCACAGAAAACCAGTCAATGGATCCCTATAGAAGAAAAGTGAGTTAGCGGTAAGTAACGTTGCGATTACTTTTTAGGGCCAGTGTTGGGCACTCGGGTCCAGCACTGAGGCCCCTTCTAATACTAGGTGAGTTTTTTCGTTTTCGTGACTCGGTTGATTTTTGGTGAATATTCTAAAGTTTCAGAACTCCACACTTAGAAGAAATTTCGCAGAAAACCAGTCAATGGAACCCTATGGAAGAAAAGTGAGTTCTCGGATTTCGGGTAAGTACTTGACTGGCAGAGTTAAGGTTCTGGGTATAGACTCAGGGGTCCCCCAGGATCAGGTAAGTACAGTTGTTACACCCTCAGCGGCACAGGGGCGGCCGGGTGCAGAGTGCGTAGGCCCAATGTTATCCTAAGGCAGGCGGGGGGCCCGTGGTTGGTGGCTTCTGGCAAGCAGGCCACGCGACTGTGGGAGCAGGGCTCCTGGTCACTTACTCAGGGCAAGTGGGGAAGTAGGTTAGGATAGAGGTTGCACTTCCAGGGGCACTCGGGCGGCTGGGTGCAGGGTGCTTTTGAGCCGTCGGGCGCTCAATGTTAACCAATGGAGGTTGTGAAAGGTGAAGAAAGGCTGCAGGCTCGGGGACGGTGATTCTTCAGGGACGACCAACACTTCAGGAGGTAAGTTGGGGTCTTGGAGGATAGGTAGACACCCAGGAGTTGGGCACAGGGGGCCGTGGGGCGCCGGGTGCAGGGGTGTCTTTTGAGGTCGGGAAATCTTACCCCCTGCTGGTCGCGGTTGGAGGGGTCCCTTGTCCTGAGGCTGCAGGCGTCGTCTGGGTCGTCGAGGAGGGTCCTTGGCCACTGGATTCCAGGTCAGAATCGCCGGGGGACGTCCTCGAGGTCTTTGGTCACTCAGGCACAGGCTGGACTCGGCGGGTGCAGAGTGTGCAGGTTTCGCGGCTCCGTGCCAGGGCCGGGTCTTTGGTAGGTTTTCTTTTGAGCAGTACCACTGCTCGTGGGAGTCCCTGGGTCGAAGGCTGTAGCACAGAAGTCAGGTCCTCCGGGGTTTGTGAGGTTGCTGAGGCCGGGATTCCGCAGGAGCAGGTTCAGAGGTCGACAGGCCGGTAGGGCTGGGGCCAAGTCAGTTGTTGTCGCCTCCTTCTTAGCAGCTGCACGGCTGGTCTTCTTGCTTCGTCTTCTCTTCTTATTTTCGGATTTGGGCACTGAGGAAGGAAGGTTCAGGGAGCCCCTAAATACTAAATTTAGGGGTGGTTACAGGTAGGTAAGGGCAGGGACCAATGGGTCCCTTCCCTGGGGTGGGTACACCCCTATTCTGTTCCTCTCCAGTGGGAGGGGGCAGGAGCCTGTCCCTGGTTGGCCAGGTCCCCCATCCTCAAGATGGCGGGGACTCGAGTTTGTGCTTCGCCTCGCCTCCCCCACCTTAGGGGTGGAGTTGGCAGAGGTGGGCACAACCCATTTCCTTGCCTCTGGTTTTCCCGCCGGTTCTCCCGCCAGGAGTGGGGGTAGAACCAGTGGGGACCAGTTTGCTGGAAGCAGCAAATGGTCTGGGGAAGCTCCAAAGGCGGCAGGCCTTTGAAGCTCCCCCTGCCCATCCTGGGGGAGGAGGCTTTGGCACCTCGCCCCAGGATGTGCATTGTTTCAGGCCCCTGAGAGCAGAGGCTCTCGACCCAGGGGTCCAGAAACATGTCTGGTGGTGGCAGCCTGGGCAGCCACTCAGTCCGGACACTGGAGTTCGGGTTGGTTTCAGGGGGCATCTCTAAGATGCCCTCTGGAGTGCGTTTTACATTAAATCCCACACTGGCATCAGTGGGGGTTTAATGTGCTGAGAAGTTTGATACCAAACTTCTTAGTCTTCAGTGGGGCCATTATGGTGCTGTGGAGTTCGTAATGACAGACTCCCAGCACCATATACTCTTAATGGCAGCACTGCACTTACAATGCCCAAGAATGGACTTGGGCACTGTAGGGGCACAGGGCTCATGCCTCTATGCCCTCACCACTGGCATAGTGCACCCAGCTAGAGGGGTGGCTGACCTAGGCCAGGGCAGTGGCTTGTAGGCATGGCACACAGGGATGTGAGCCATGTCGACTCTTCACTTTTGTTCTGCACCAAGACACGCAGCCTGCAAAGGCAGTGTGTGTGTGTAAAGGTGCAGGGTCCCTAAGGGTGGCACAACAAGTGCTGCAGCCCTTAGGGGCCTTCCCTGGTCACAGTGCCCTGGGTACCCATGGTACCATTTACCAGGGGCTGACCTGTGGCCAGGGATGTCAATTGGGTGTAGGTATCAATGCAATTTTAGGGAAGGAACACAGGCCCTGGGTACCTGGTTGGCAGGAGCCCAGGGCACACTCAGTCAAAGTACATCAGCCATTCAGCAAAAAGTGGGGGCATACCATGTAAGAAAGATGGCACTTTCTCACAGTCCCCATCAGCACGCCTCACAGGTCATTGAGGCCTGGATCCCCATGTGCATGCACATAGCAATGGTTTGTGTCACTGCCCATTGCTATTGGTGGGAGACCTGTGTAAGTGTATTGTGGCTGTGCTGTCCCTGCATGACAGCTGTTCTGTGACTCATGTTCTTGCTCTGTCATATCAGTTATGTGTATGTGAAAATGCCATGTGGCGTGTTGCTTTGACATGTGTCCACTTCCATCTTTCCTAGGCGGAGACCAAACATTTACCGCCCTTACCAATTGTTGGCGGACATGGAGGATTCTGAGGTCATCCGGAAATTTCGTCTGGATCGACCAACCCTGCATCGACTATGTGCCATGTTGGAACCCCACCTCCGTCCTCGCAGGGTGTATCCGACAGCATTCACCCCCACGGCTAAGGTGATGGCTGCACTGCATTTCTTCGCCACTGGGTCATTCCAGCACACAGTGGGCAGTGGAGGTGGGATGTCCCAGCCCATGTTCAGCATGGTGCTGAGGGATGTACTGGCAGCCATGATGCTGTACAGGAACAGGTACATCCGATTCCCCAGGGCACGTGAGTTGGCGGCAGTGAAGGGTGCATTCTATGCCCTTGGACGGATCCCACACGTTGTTGGTGCCATTGACTGCACCCATGTTGGCCTTGTCCCACCACAGGCCACTGAGCAGCTCTTCCGCAACCGGAAGCACACGCACTCCCTGAATGTGCAAGTGGTGTGCCTTGCGAACATGGTCATCTCCCACGTGTGTGCAAAGTTCCCAGGCTCGGCCCATGACGCGCACATCATGCGAAACAGCATATTACCACGACTGATGACCAATCTGCAACAGGACCGTGGCTGGATTGTCGGTGAGTATGTGGAGTTGTGTAGCATGCTGGCTTAAGGATGCTGTCTACTGTCCTGTTTGAATTGCAACGGTTCTCTGTGTCCCCCACGCCCAGGGGACTCGGCTTACCCGAATGGGCCCTGGCTGCTCAGTCCATTACGAAATCCTCGGACCCCAGCAGATGACCGCTACAATGAGGCACATGGGAGGACCAGACGTGTGGTCGAGCGTACCTTTGGCCTCCTCAAGTCCAGGTTCAGATGCCTGGACCGCACCGGGGGGGCGCTGGCGTACTCCCCACAGAAGGTGTGCCAGATAGTGGTGGCTTGCTGCATGCTGCACAATCTGGCAATTCGAAAGCAGATCCCCTAATTGTGGATGACGGAGATCAACCAGGGCCCCAGCCTGCACACCAGGACAGCTCCAGTGAAGAGGACAGTGGAGAGGATGAAGCTGTGAATGTGCGTCAGCAGCTCATCGCCCGCTACTTCACTTGACGGTGAGTGACCATGTACGACGGCTGATGTGGCTGTAGTTGTGCAGGTGTATGTGTGCTCTGTTACTGGGGCCTTTTGTTCACTGAGTGCTGTGTGTCAATGGTCCATGTCCAGGTTGGTATGCCACTGTCAGTGGCTGTAGCATTGTGCCCTGTTGCTCTCAGAGATGTGTGTGCATTGCTTGTAGTTGGTGACAAGTACTGTGTGATGAGTGTGTGACACACTCATTGAATGTACTCTTGTTCTGTTTTTCACCCCTAGGTCCCTGCAGCCTCTCCTGTCCCATCGACATGCCACACAGCAGATGCTATTCTGCTCATGGTGGCGATTGCACATCGTGGAATAAACCCAGGACACATTAAGCCGATTGTGATCAAGGTGTATTTATTAACAGCGGTGACATGTGATTGTGTGCAAGGTGATGACAAATGTGGTGCATGCTGTGACAATGAGTTGACGGTCATGGCTGCGTGATGGTCAAGGTGTACCCATGGAGTTCTATGTCCACAGTCCAACAGACACATGCCATTCACATGGCAGTGTGGGCTAGGATCGTATTCCAAGTCAATGCAGTAGGTGGTCAAGGTGGCTGGCTGACTCACTGGCGTTTGGTGCGGGCGAAGTCCTCTCTGGACACCTGTTTCCACTTCGGACGGCCCCTTCCACGTTTGGGAGGGGGTGTTGATGTTCCGCTGGTGGTGGTTGAGGAGTGCTCACTCGCTGTGGACGCAGGGAACGCGATGCTGCACGAACCTGCGCCACAGCAGGTGGTGGCGGAGGTGGTGTTGCTGGCCTTGCTTGTGCCCTCCCCCACCACCAGCTGGCCCATGAGGTCCGCGATTCGGGCCATGTGGGCGTCCATGGACCTCAACACCGCAAGGACCTCCCGCGTGTCGCTTGCCGACCTGGCCCATTCGCCTTGGGCCTCCTCATAGGCCCCAAGGACTCTGTCGATTGGCGGCAGGGCTTGGCTCCCAGGCACAGTTGGCGTTGGCCTGGCCCTGCTCCTCCTACCAGTACTGCTGCCACCGACCTGCCCACTAGCCACATTGCTCACCACGGTCCTCGCTGTGGCTCCCAGGGTGGACCCAGTCGGCCGGACCACCACTTGCGCTGGGGCTGGGGCCAGTGATGACGTGGTGGTGGTTGCGGCAGTGGGAGTGGCCGCAACGACCGTGGGGGTGGCCGCCACAACAGTGGTAGTGGCCGCTACGACAGTGGCAGCAGGGGGCTGTGAGTGGTCATCAGCCCTGGATGATGGGTTGGTGGGTGGGAGGGTGCCTGGGGTGCGGTTGGGCCCTGCCACACCAGATGGGCCTGCTGGGTGGTCCGTGTCCGAATCGGAGGACAGATCCTCCACATCCGTGAGTCCTTGTTGGGGGCTTGCAGGCTGGCTGTGCTGGCTGCTGTCTCCATCTCCAGCATCCAGCAGTTCGTCACCTGTGGGGGGAATGAGATATGTTATTGTGTTGCACATGACAAAGTATGTATAGGTTGTCTGCCATCCACAGTTCGTGCACAGTCGTGCACAGGTTTCCCGGAGCCGTGTGTGTGGCTGTGCTATTTGTTGTTGTGTGGGCATGCCAATGGGACTGTGTGCTGTGGACATGTGGCATGGGACGGATTGGCAATGCCGATGGGTGTGTTGCTGTGCTCCTGCTTTTGGGGCTCTGGTGTATGCGGACTCCAGACCCATCGTGGAGGTTGGTTTGTACTATGCTCTTGGGGTTCAAATGTAACGCTCGAAACGCAGATGGCAAAATGGGGGTCAGCCCCTGAAACGCATTTGAGATGAACTATGCTTTGGGGGTTCATATGGAATGCTTAGAAACGCAGATGGCATAATGGGGGTCAGCCCCTGAAACGCATTTGAGATGAACTATGCTTTGGGGGTTCATATGGAACGCTTAGAAACGCAGATGGCATAATGGGGGTCAGCCCCTGAAACGCATTTGAGATGAACTATGCTTTGGGGGTTCATATGGAACGCTTAGACACGCAGATGGCATAATGGGGGTCAGCCCCCTGAAACGCATTTGAGATGAACTATGCTTTGGGGGTTCATATGGAACGCTTAGAAACGCAGATGGCATAATGGGGGTCAGCCCCTGAAACGCATTTGAGATGAACTATGCTTTGGGGGTTCATATGGAACGCTTAGAAACGCAGATGGCATAATGGGGGTCAGCCCCCTGAAACGCATTTGAGATGAACTATGCTTTGGGGGTTCATATGGAACGCTTAGAAACGCAGATGGCATAATGGGGGTCAGCCCCTGAAACGCATTTGAGATGAACTATGCTTTGGGGGTTCATATGGAGCGCTTAGAAACGCAGATGGCATAATGGGGGTCAGCCCCTGAAACGCATTTGAGATGAACTATGCTTTTGGGGTACATACTGTGTGCCATGGGTGCAGAACGTGACATGTGTTGTGGCAACATGACAGTGCATGGTCTGAGGTGTGTGTATGTCTGACATACCCTGCATATTTGCTGTCTGTTGTGATTTCTGGCCATGTAATTGGACGCATTGTTATGAGTGAGTGATGGTTGTGTGCCACACGACGTATTGCAGATGGTCCAATTCCTTGGTGTGCGTGCTGCCCTGTGCCATGTGCATCACTGCAGTGCTCGGGGGTGTGTGGCCCATGTTATGTGTGTCGTTGCTCACAGTGTGACGTGCGCTTCATTCACTTCTGGCACATGATTTATCATGGGCATGTTTCTTTGCGTGACTACTGAGGGGCCAATTCCGATCTCGGCCGGTAGGGCTCCGAATCGGATTCGGCTTTACCGGATCCGATTCGGAGCCCTGTTTCCCGACCGAACCGTACGCAGGTCCGGCCGAGCGAGTACGATGCGAAATCGCCGACCGACTCGTCCGGGCGTCCCGACCGCTCCGACCGACTCGCTCCCGGCTCGAACCACTCCGACCGACTCGCTCGGACTCGACTCGCACCGCGCAATGGAGACGTTCCCCGGCCGGGTAAGTACGATGCGCGCCGCGAGCAGTCCGACCGAGCCGCGCACTCCGGCTCGAAAGAGCTGTCGGAGCCGTACTTTGGGGGTCCGTGTCGGACCCCCTGTACGCGTAGCCGCGCGAGTCGCACACAGGGGGACCCATGGGTCCCCCTACCTGTGCGTGTACGGCGCGAATCGCTTCGCCGCGTACCCGCTGTAGGGGCGCACTTGTCCGACTCGCACCCATTGAGTCAATGGGAGCCCGCGTACGCGTTGTACGACCGGCTCCCATTGACATCAATGGGAGTCCGACCGACTTCGAGTCCGATAACATACGGACGCATCGTACTCATTCGGTCGGACTGCACGGGTCCGATTCGGTCGGAAATCTCTCCGGGTCCGGCTCGGTCGGAGAAATTTCCGGCCCGAATCGGAATCGACCCCTGTATGTGGACCAGCTGTTCGGATGACATACCTTTCATGTGACTGGGGCTGACGGATGAGATGGATGGTATGTTGTATGTGCATTGTGTGTCTGTGTGTTTGATGGGTCCAGTGGTGTTCGTGTGCATTTATGTTGTTCCACGCTGTTGCGTCTGGTGTGGTATGTCTTACATGGGCGTAGTTGTGGGATGTGTGGTTGACAGGCAGTAGGGGCTACATGGACAGGACTTCGATGGTGTTGCAGTTGTGTGTGATGGGTTGCACTGTGCCTGCCGTGTGGTTCTGTAATCAGTGTGACTTGTGCGTGCAGACGTGGCTCCTTGGGTGTTGCTGTGTCTGTGATGGGTCATGTGGGGTGTGACTCTGTGGTTCATGTCCGTGTGCACATTGTTCACATGGTTGTGGCAGGGAGCAGTTCCTCTGCTACTTGACATGTCCCATGTGTTAGTCATAATTCAGTCCTCATGCCTCCAGTCACCCCGCCCTGTCCAGTTTCCCACCTGCAGGTTGTTTTTGAGCGTGCACTGGACTGGATGCAACATGGTTATGGGCGGGGGGGTGCTCCATGTTGCAGGTCTGTGGGGGGTGGGGGCGGTGTTATGGGTCGTGGTGATGGCTGGACACCCACTGACACCGTTTGTCCTGGGGCGGGATGTCTACCTGTCGGCTGCCGGTGTGCACTGCAGTGGCTGCTACGTGGGTGTGGGGTGTGGGCTGTGCTCCTCCTTGCTGTGCTGTGGGACTAGGGGCCTGGTGTGTGTTGTACTTCAGCTGTCCCCCTCCCACCCACTGCGCTTTGTGTTGCTGCTACTTACCTGTTACTTGTCGGTTGGTGCAGCTACGGCTGCCACATGGGTGTGGGGGGTGCTCGTTGTGGCGCTTCTGGAGTACTAGGGGACCTGTTGATAGTTACGTGGCTGGCTGGGTGTACACATGCCCCCATAGTTTTGTTAGTTGATATGTTTGGGCTGTGTGTGTGGTGGTGCCTGTTGCATGTGTGAGTGATGTGTTGTGTATTGTGTACTGGACATGGGGGTGTTTGTCCCTCGGAGCTATGGCATGGTGGTAGTGCATGTGAGTACATAGCGGTGTGCTGGTATACATTTGTTTGTACTTACCAGCCTCCACTCCCCTGGTAATCCGGTGAGGATCTCCGGATGGATGATGACTCGCACCTTCTCCTCCCACGCTTTGAAGGTCTTGTAATGCGCGGGATTCCCTCCGCCAGTTGTGGCAGCCAGCTCTCGGTTTTGCTCTCCTTCTTCTTGACCAGGCTTTTGATGTCGTTCCACCGTTTGTTTATCTCTCCTCTGTTTCTGGGTACGGTCCCGACTGCATTGACCTGGTCTACAATTCTGTTCCACATTCTGTTTCTGGTGGCTAGTGGTGTGTGCTGGACCTGGTTGCCATAGATTTGTGTGTGCACCTTGACGATCTCGTCAACCATGACCATCAGCTCAGTGGAAGTGAACTTGGGCATTCTGTGTGATGCCATGGTGTTTGTGGTGCTGGTGCGGTGTGTGATGTGTGATGTGCAGGGGGTTTGTGGTGCCGGTGTTTGGTGGTGGTGGTGGTGGTGGTGGGTGTGATGTGTGTGTATCTGTGGTGTGCTGCTGTCCTTGCTGTGTCACTGTGTCCTCTCCTCTCCTCTCTGCTTTGCAATGTTGCAAGGGGTTGTGGTCTGTGGAGGGGCTGCTTTTGTACTTACCTGTTTGGGTGTGTCCTGATGGTCTGTTGTTTTCAGGTGTGTTGTGGCTGGTGTTCTGGGCTTTGTGGTTTATTTGTTTGTCCAGGGGTGGTGTGTTTTCGGGATGTGTACTTTGTCTGTGTATTTGTGCGTGGGTTGCTGTGTGGACTTGTTTGCCATGTTGTGTGTGTTTGTTTGAGTCCGCGGCTGTTTCTGTGCAGGGACGTGGCCGCCATGGCTTCTGCCGTGTCCATTTTCTTCAGTGTTGTTTACGCTGGCGGGCGGTGTATTTGTTGTTTTTCCGCGCTCATGTCGGTGCGATCGTAATTTCACGTGCGGTGTCTCGACCGTGAGGGCGGGCGGTTTTGTGTTGTCGTGCGTCTTTCCATCCGTGGCGGGCGGTTTGACTCCGACTCGGGCAAGGGCGGGCGGTATTTTGTGTGTTTTTCCGCCGCTGGCGGATTTTCGGTTCGAGGCATCATGATTGCTGGGTCGGTATTCAGACGGTGTAGGCGGGCGGATTTTTGCCGCTTTAATGGGTGGCGGATTTTTTTACGCCCGGTATCGTAATGGGCCTTTTAAATATTTGCGAAATTATGTTTTGAAATATGAAAAAATATTTTCATTTTTTTTAATTCGAAATTTGTAGAAATATTGTATACTAAGGGGCTGATTCCGATCCCGATCTCAGCCGGGAGGGCACCGAATCGGATTCAGCTCTACCGGATCCGATTCGGAGCCCTCGTTTCCGACCGATTCGTGCATGCGTCCGGGCGAGCGAGTACGATGCGAGCGTACGCAAAATCGCCGACAGACTCGTTCGCGGGTCTGAACCGCACCGACTGACTCGCACCGACACCACTCGCACCGCGCAATGGAGACGTTCCCCGACCAAGCAAGTACGATGCGCGCTTCGAGCAGTCCGACCGACTCGCGCCGTCCGGCTCCAAAGAGCAGTCGGAGCCGTACTTCGGGGGTCCGTGTCGGACCCCCCTGCACGCGTAGCCGCGCGAGTCGCACACAGTGCATGTACGTGCATGTACGGCGCGACCCGCATCGTCGCGTACCCGCTGTAGGGGGCGCCGTTGTTCACGTCGTACCCATTGAGTCAATGGGAGCCTGTGTACGCGTTGTACGACCGGCTCCCATTGACTTCAATGGGAGTCCGACCGAATCGAGTCCGATAGCATAAGGACGCATCGTACTCGTTCGGTCGGGATGCTAGGGTCCGTTTCGGTCGGACATCTCTCCGGGTCCGGCTCGGTCGGAGAGATTTCCTGCCCAAATCGGAATCGGCACCTAAATTAATAAATTTTTATTTTTTAAATATTTTTTAATAAAATTTGAATATGATAAAAATGTACTCATTACATTTTGGATTATTAAATTGTGGTTAATAAATTATATTAAATTAATAGATTTCTTACAATTTCTGAAATATAGAATTTTTTTTTTTTTTAAATTGTTGAAATTATTACTGCAAATGTATATAAATTAGATATTTTTAGAATAAATAAATAAAAATTAGAGTTTAAAAAAAAAAATGTATTCTATAATTTTTTTTTAAATTGTTTAATATATTTTAATTTTATTTTTTTAATTTAACATTTTATGAAGTATTAATGACTATAAATAATTTTTACATTTGTTAATTTATAAAAAATAATCTCAACATTTTTAAATCAATAGTATAATTATTAATGATATTTATTTTAAGGATATTTATTTTTTAATTTTAAAAATGAAAGGGTGGTATTAAATATTTATTGTTTTGAGTTTATTTTAATTTGGAGTTAGAATAGTAAATTGTTATTGTTTACTGTCCAGCACTTTCCCAGATTTTTTGTGGATTTGGAGTTTGAATAGTAAATTATTATGGTTTACTATCCAGTACTTTCCCTGAGTTTATTTGGATTAGGAGTTAGAATAGTAAATTATTATGGTTTATTATCCAGCACTTTCCCTGAGTTTAGTTGGATTTGGAGTTAGAATAGTAAATTATTATGGTTTACCATCCAGCACTTTCCCTGAGTTTAGTTGGATTTAGAGTTAGAATAGTAAATTATTATGGTTTACTATCCAGCACTTTCCCTGAGTTTAGTTGGATTTGGAGTTAGAATAGTAAATTATTATGGTTTACCATCCAGCACTTTCCCTGAGTTTAGTTGGATTTAGAGTTAGAATAGTAAATTATTATGGTTTACCATCCAGCACTTTCCCTGAGTTTAGTTGGATTTGGAGTTAGAATAGTAAATTATTATGGTTTACCATTTAGCTTGTATGTTAGTTTTATTTATAATATTTTTATGTTTAAAATTTTTATTTATAATTTTTAAAATTATATTTTTAATATTTTATTTTGTTTTAAAACTTATCATAACATCAAAAAAATTAAAAACATTTTTATGTTTCTTAAATTTATTTGGGCATTTTAACATTTATTTATACATGTTTCATTAATAATATTTTATTATATATATATTATTTTTATAGTTTTTAACAATTGTACATTTTTGTGTAGTATACTTATGTAATGGTAAAGTAAAACAGGAAACATTTTTAATTAATACACAGTATTTGTTGTAATTTTTATTTATTTTTAGTTGAAACAGAAAAATATTAGTAGGAAATTTTGTTTACATTTTAATTATATTATTTACATTAGTTTCATTATTTTCCAAACATATACATTGTACATTTTATAATATTATGTTTTATTATTTAGCATATTATATATTATTTTTATTAAATAATGTTTAATATGTTAAATAATTTACAATATTTTTACAGTAATATTGTGAACAATACATATAATATTTTTTTAACATTTGCATTATATTTGTAAATTAACATTGTATGTAATAAACATATTTTAATATTCATCAATTATATTATAATTTTTTACAATAAAATAATTAATGTATATTTTACATTTTTATATTGTATTTTTTAACATTGAGGAAAAAAATATATGTACAGTTTTAAACATTTTTAAACATTTTTTAACATTTTTTACATTATTTTCTATTCATTTCTATGGGGAGTTAGTCCTATTTTTATTTTAATTATGCCGCCATTTTGTTTCCTTTTAGTCACTTTTTTACCTATCAATTTCCTTTTTGGGTCATTTACGAAGATGGAACCTCGCGGTTGTGAGCTGTTTCGCCTCCGTTCCTGGAAGTTTACTTTTATTTATCTTTAAGTTAGTTTTAAGGTAGGGGTAAGTTAGTGGTAATGTTAGTATGTTTGATAGGGCATTATTTTATCTTTTTTAGGATAGTTACGTGTTGTTTCTGTAGTTTAGTTTTTTATGAGTTTTATTTATTGTCGGATGTAATTAGAAGGTAGTGGAACTTTACTTGTATGTTTACGAAATGTGTTTATGTTTATTATATGTTGATATTAGTTTTTGTGTGTTTATATGTTTGTTATGGGTGGGGGTTGTTTATTTTTATTTACAGGTATTGGCTTTGGTGACTGGATGGAGTTATTCTCGCTTTTTTTTTTTTTAAATAAAGGATAATGTTGTTTCTTGTTTGTTAACAAGTTGCTATACATTTCCTTTTTTTTGGGGTTGTTGGAGCAGTTTTTTATAAAGTATTTTCGGGTTTTTGAGGTTTTCTTTATTTAGAGGATTGCGGCGTTGTAGTTTTTTATCTACAGTTGTATTTTTCCATTTTTCTGGGGGGTTCCTTGTTACATGGATTAATTTTTCCTTGGATTGTTGTGGATTTTATCAATTTCGTGTATATTCTTCAGCTACACAACTGTAAGTAATTCTTACTTTATTTTTGAGGGTGGGAAATGTATATTCTTTTTATTCTATTTTTTAATTATTTATATTATGTCATATAATTTTGAGATATATTTATAAATTTATGACATAATTTAAGTAACAAAAAAAGAGACAATTTATGTTGATATGTTTGTTATGTTTATCTACTTTGTTATTTTGTTTATTTTAGAGAATTGATTTTGCTATCATGTCTAGATATTCCAGACCTTGTACATTTGGATACATTCTAGTTTTATGTTGGAGATATTCATACATACTTCTGGTTTGTTTGCTAAGTTTAGGTCCTATTTTCGTTATAGATTGTTCTACTCTGAGCTCTTGGTAGCTTTGTTCCTTTTTAATAGCTTGTATAAGTTTGTGTAATGTGGGTTGCCCTCTGCCTATTGTAGCCTGGAAGGCATTATGCCATCCTTCTACCGCGTTATTTGTTTTCGCTTTTTGAGCTACAGTACTGGCGTAGACATTCCACCAAGGTATTTGGAATTTGGGATGTCTACGATGACCTGACCGATGTAATCTCCCCACCCAGGTGTCCTCAAAGTAGTCCAGCAAGGGACTTAGTTTACTTTCATTAGTACGGCAGAAGGGACTGTCTATTAGAAGGTTATAATGATTAGCTACTTCAGTTGTTGGGACGTATGCTAGGGCTAATAATTTCTTTATTTGGTACGCAAAGTTGCTATTAGTTGAATATTCTATGCTTAAAGTAGATTTTTGTAGGTGCCTCCATATGCTTTGGTTAAAATGGTAGTAGCACCCTTGTATAGCAGTGTGTGGGTAAAGTTTCAGTATTGCTTGAATCATAGCATGTTCAAAATCTATTATTATTCTTTGGGGATAGTCATTTTCTGTTAATTCTTTTGGTGTTGTTAGTAATTCTATATAGGTGGTGTTATGTTTATTAGGCAGCAATGAATGGTATATTTGTTTCTTCAAATTCACCATGGATTGTATAAAGCTGATAAAAGGGTTTAGGACAAACTTTAAAAGTTCCGTCCATCATCCATGTTTCGCACTTTTTTAGGTTTAGTAAGTTGTTATTATTAGTTGCAAAAATCAAAATTCTTTTATCTGTGCTTTTGTTGTCATATAGTAAAAATGTGTCTTCTGGGTGTATTTGGATTTCTTCAAAGGTTTGGGGTGTTGGATCTGAAGTTCTCTTAGTTTTTGCTATAAATGGGGGTCATTAGGATAGCGGGCGGATCGCCACCGCCCGTATGGCGGTGGCGATCCGCCCGCTATTTCACACCGCCCGCCTCACATTTCCCCACTGCCATATTAGTATGGCGGTGGCAACCCAGGCGGACGTCAAGACCGTCTGCCGGTTTACCACCGGTCGACCAGTCGACCGGGCGGAAAAGGGGCTGGATATGGTGGCGGTGTCTGCTAGACACCGCCTCCATATTAAAATGGGCAGCGGTGCAGGGCTTTCCATGGCAGAAACCCCGCCATGGAAAGCCACGGGGAAAGCCAGGTGGAGTTTGCTTTCGGGGGCCCGTTGTGGGCCCCCAGGGTATTGGGGGGGTGGGGGGTGCACATGGGGGGTACCTATGGTACCCCCCTGCATTGTCATGGACATGGTGGCAGGCACCTCGCGGTGTCTGTCACCTTGTGCATGACGATGCACACAGTGCATTCCCAGCATTGTGGCGGGCGGTGCTGTGAGCACCGCCCACCACAATGCTGGGAATGGAGGATGCCACGGTGGCGGTGGCATCATAATATGCACAGCGGGACCGCCGCACCTCTTGCGGGCGGTCCCTTTTTCCATTGCGATGGCGGGCGGACTGTGTCCGCCCGCCATCGTAATGACCCCCAATCTTTTTAGGGTTTGGGATAGAAGGTAATTGTCCTGTTACATGTTCAGGTACTTTAGTTAAAACATTTTTCAGAATTTGAGGACTTGTCTCTTGGGAGCCTGTGCTTGCTTCTCTTATAGTATCTAAGGCTTCTCTTACTTCCAATTCAGTCACATTGGGTGGATAGTTGTGCTCTCTTACACTCACAACATTGCTATCTTTTGTTGTAGCTCTACCGTAACAGGCAGTGGAATAATATTTGCTACATTTCCAATGTTTTTTATTTTCTAAAACTTTTTCTTGGGTATAAGTGTAACCCATATAGCAAAGCATTGGTTTTCCGTTTTGCGACGTTATAAACTTTGCTCCTTCTGCCATTTCTGGAGTATATCTGTGAATATATATACACATGTTTTTAGTAAATATGACTATTTGAATAATAATTGTGCTCATTTTACTAACAATTTAAAAAAATATACTTACATTAATGTTGTTTGTGTTTTGTTGATGAGTTATTTTCCTGCTTGTTGTTTTTTCACTGTTCGTTTTTCTGTAGATGGGGAATAAAAATGTTTATGTTAGTTATATTTCAGATATGTTTTAATATCTTTGTATTATAATTTTGTCACCACTATGGGGCCGATTCCGATCTGGGCCGGAAAACTCTCCGACCGAGCCAGATCCGGAGAGTTTTCCGACCGAGCCGGACTCCAGCAGTCCGACCGAGCGAGTACGATGCGGCCGCATGCTGCTGGACTCAACTCGGTCGGACTCCCATTGAAGTCAATGGGAGCCGGTCGTACTAACGCGTACACGGGCTCCCATTGACTGAATGGGCACGTCGCGAACAGGGGGCCCCCTACAGTGGGTACGCGTCGGTGCGACTCGCACCGTACATGCATGTTTAGGGGGACCCTTGGGTCCCCTGTGTGCGACTCGCGCGGCTACGCGTGCAGGGGGGTCCGACACGGACCCCCGAAGTCCGGCTCCGACAGCTCTTCTGAGCCGGACACTACGAGTCGGTCGGGCTGTTCTAAGCGCGCATCGTACTTGCTCGGTCGGGTAACGTCTCCATTGCGTGGTGCGAGCCGTGTCCGTACGAGTCGGTCGGAGCGGTTCGGACCCGGGAACGAGTCGGTCGGCGATTTCGCATGCGCTCGCATCGTACTTGCTCGCGCGGATGCCCGTATGAATCGGTCGGGAACTAGGCCTCCGAATCGGATCCGGTAAAGCCGAATCCGATTCGGTGCCCTACCGGCCGAGATCGGAATCGGCCCCTTAAACTATACTTACTTTTTTTAGTAGATGAATTTAATTTGGTGGATGTTTTTTGTAGATGCAGTTTGTCAAAGCTGTGAAGATAAATGCATTTATTAGTTATGTTATTTAATTTTAAATATGTGACACAATCAGAGTATTTTACTTTCTTTATAGGTAAAGTTGCATAGTCCATAGTTAATGTTTTTTATCATGTAGAGTTAAATAGGGTATTTAGTAACATTTTTGTTTTATCTTTCTTGGTGTGGATGTTTGCAACTTTAGTTTTAATTTAAAAAGAGAGGAACATTTTATTATTTAAGTTATTTAAGTTAAGGAGGTCTAGGTATTTATAAATTGTAAAAAAGTGTTGTTCTTACCTGTGTTGTTGTATAATCTGTTCTAGTAGTTTTTGTCTATTTTCTTTTTTTCTCTCTTGTAAAGTAGCTTTCTCCCTCCGTGTTTGGCCGATAAACGGTAAATTTGTGTTAGTTAATTGCTTGTTTTTATAGTGTTTAGTTAATTAGTTCACAATTTTTATTGGTTAGTGCTCTTTTAGTTTAAATTCATTGGTTGAGATATGTTATTTGAAGTTTTTTAGCAGTTACTTTTTAATTAGGTAAATATGTGTGTTGTTTATTATTTATGTTTCTAAAATATTATTTGTTGTAGTTTTTTAAATATAAATGTTAATATTGTTAATTAATAATATTTATAGTTGTATATTATATCTATTTAATTTTCGTTTTGTTTGTTAGTAAATTAATTTTATTTTGTGAATTGTAACATTTATTTGGGTTAGTAGAATTATATTATAATTTTTTAAAGCATTTAATATTGTTATATATGTTTTAATTGTTTATTATAATTATTTGAGATATGTTAAATAATTAAATAATTATTAATAGTGTTTTTTTAATGTTGAATAGTTTTATCGATATTTTTTATATGTATTTTAATGATATTTGTAAGGCGATATTAGTGTTATCGATATTTGTGTTGTATTTCATTTTAACTTAATTTTCTCGATATTTTTGTTACCGATATTTTTGTAGTCGATAATTTTGTAAACGATATTTTGTTAGGCGATATTATTTTATCGATATTTGTGTAAATTTATGTTTTAGTATAGGGTGTCGATATTAGTGTGTACAATATTTTAACTGCGATATTTCTGTATGTCAGTGTTTTTTTTATCGATATTTAATCAGTGATCCCTTTTTAGGCATGGCCAGTTATTGCTCATGATACATTTGCAACTTTGCTACCGTGAGTGCTCTTTGAGAGACTTGACAAAGCAAAATGTCCCGTTCCAGTGGCCCCCTGAATGCAACCAAAGTTTCAAAGACATAAATCATGCAATTGAGAATGCAACTGAAATGGCCTATTTGCTCTGAGACACATTGTGGCTTATGCCAGTCAAAGCCTATCTAAAACAGAGCGTGCCTATTCTCAGCTGGAGAAAGAAAGTCTGGCTGTACTGTCGGCCTGCAAATATTTTCATGTCTTCCACTATGGAAAATGATTTACTGTCATAACAGACCACCTGGCATTGCATACTATTTTTAGACAACTGGAAACCAAGATGCCCTTTCGCATCAAGAGGTGGGGGTTAAGATTGCAAGAGTTCGACTATAAGATCATACACAAGCCAGGCAAGGATCAGAACCCTGCAGACCTTTCACGAGTGCTGATACAACAACACAGTTCAAAATCCAAGGTGGACGAAGAGTTTCTCAATTTCATTGCGAGAGCCAGCTTTCGAGTGGCTCTGTCTGTGGAATAAATCATTACCATCACCAATACAGACAAATGCATTCTTATCACGAAAGACCTCATTACAACTTAATCCTGGAGAAAGAGCAGTCGACCTGTTGCCGATGATGTTGAATTTAAAAAGTTCAAGAATGTGCAAGATGAGTTAGCAATCACTCAAGAAGGCATAATGTTAAGAGGCTCGAGAATCGTCAAACTAGAACACCTATGGCAGCAAGTAATCGAACTGTCCCATGAAGGATACCGTGGTATTGTAGCCACCAATAGAGCTCTAAGAGATCGGGTGTGGTTCTCTCGGTTCGATGAACGAGTCGAGAAGGAGCTGAAATTGTGTCACATTTGTACCTGTTTGTCTCCCAAAGTGACACAGCACCCAGTAACAATGTCTGATCTTACTGCTCATGCCTGGGAGAGAGTTGCAGTTGACTTCTTTGGTCTTCTAGGTAATGGACATCATCTCATGGTAGTCATTGATGAATATTCACATTTTCCTCTGGTGAAAGACCTGTCTTCTACAACCCATGGCAAAGTCATAGAACGGCTTGATGACATCTTCTCTACGTGGTGCATTCCGGAAGTCCTCAAATCTGACAACGCCCACCATTCAATAGCAAAGAGTTCAAAGAATTTTTTTGCCGACTCAATGTAAAACATCAAAGGAGTACAACCTTCTGGCCCCATGTCAAAGGTGTAATTGAGCGATTCATGGGCACTGTCTAGAGGGTGATTTAACGAGCGTCAATGGAAGCAATCGATCTGAACCAAGCCGTGTTGTCAGGCTCTATGGGCCTATCGATCGACTCCTCACTCCACGACTGGTGAGAGTCCAGCCACCTTGCTATTTGGGAGAGCCATCAAAACAAAACTATCTCAATGGACATCATATTGATTAGTGAATGGAGACATAGTTCACATCACCAATGCTATTCAGAAAAGCAAAAGGAAAACATATGCTGAAAACTGCCAGCGAGCCCAGGAATCATTCTTTGACAATGGAGACTGGGTTCTGGTTAAACAGAGACAGAAACTGAAAACAGACACTCCATTTGACGCTGACTCGTTGCTGGAACTAGCGTGCAAAGGACACATGGTGACAGCACATCGTTCCAGAAACTACATCACACAGGATGCATCACATTTTAAACATAACTACGTGTGAGGCGACCCCACTCACAAGTCTTGCTCGATCGTCTGAGCCTGTGCCACCGTTACCCGATCAGGGTGGGTTTTGTTCATCTCAGGTCACCCGAGCTGGCCGAGATGTGCAAGCTCCTCGCCGACTAATTGAGGAGATGTGATCTCTTAATTTTGTCTGCCACTTTCTGTTCAACAAAGGGAGTGATGTAGTGTATTGATAATGTATGCGTTAGAACCCTTGAGATTCTAGGCGGACTCTATACAGGAACTACATAATATGCTGGTAGGTGTTAAGGTGTGGTTAGCGGAAGTATGAGGTTACCGCGCAGGGTGTGATTGTATGTTGGAGAATAAAGATGTCTAGGAACCAGCTCCATGTGTGACGAGCAGAGGGCGAATTTCACTAGTGTGGAGAATATGGACTCAGACGATCTTGACAACAACTTAAAAAGGAAGGTTCATCCCAAAGCCATCTTCAATGTAAAGGACAAATATGTGTCATTAATGGTGGATTCTGGATTGTTATACATTATAATATCAAACAATTGTTTGATGTCACATGGCCTGGCGAATTACAGAAACCAAAGGATGTGAATTTAAAGGGTTCTCAATGACCAAGCATTGGAGTGAAGGGTTTCATGTTAGCTAGGATAACGTTAGCAGAATGTGAGACATTTGTCAAAGTCTACTTTTACCACAATACGACTAACAGATAATAGTCAATCCCAGAGCTGACAACCAAGTTGTGGTGGTAGATGATGCTGACTCAGAACTTTATTGGGCAAATATGGACCAGTTTTTGAGAACAAACTTAGCGAGGCCAATGTGACAGAGCCCTCTGACAGAGCCTGCACACTCCACGCCTCCTGTGCCCTCTGACAGAGCCTGCGTGCTACACCTCCTGTGCACTCTGACAGAGCCCGCACACTCCACGCCTCCTGTGCCCTCTGACAGAGCCTGCGTGCTATGCCTCATGTGCCCTCTGACAGAGCCCTGACACTCATTGCCTCCCGTGCTCTCTGACAGAGCCTCCGTGCTACGCCTCCTGTGCCCTCTGACAGAGCCTGCACAATCCCCTCCTCCCGTGCCCTCTGACAGAGCCCACACACTCCACGCCTCCCGTGCCCTCTTACAGAGCCTGCGTGCTACGCCTCCTGTGCCCTCTGACAGAGCCCGCACACTCCACGCCTCCCATGCCCTCTGACAGAGCCTGCGTGCTACACCTCCCGTGCCCTCTGACAGAGCCCGCACATTCCACGCCTCCTGTGCCCTCTGACAGAGCCTGTGTGCTACGCCTCCTGTGCCCTCTGACAGATCCCGCACATTCCACGCCTCCTGTGCCTTCTGACAGATCCCGCACACTCCACGCCTCCCGTGGCCTCTGACAGAGTCCGCACACTCCACGCCTCCTATGCCATCTGACAGAGCCTGCGTGCTACACCTCATGTGCCCTCTGACAGAGCCTACACACTCCATACCTCCCGTGCCCTCTGACAGAGCCTCCGTGCTACGCCTCCTGTGCCCTCTGACCGAGCCCACACACTCTACGCCTCCCGTGCCCTCTGACAGAGCCTGCGTGCTACGCCTCCCATGCCCTCTGACAGAGCCTGCATGCCACGCCTCTTGTGCCCTCTGACAGAGCCCACACACTCCATGCCTCACGTGACCTCTGACACAGCTGCGTGCTATGTCTCCAGTGCCCTCTGATCGAGCCCGCCCACTCCACGCCTCCCGTGGCCTCTGACAGAGCCTGCACACTCCACATCTCCCATGCCCTCTGACAGAGCCTGCATGCTATGCCTCATGTGCCCTCTGACAGAGGCCACACACTCCATGCCTCCCGTGCCCTCTGGCAGAGTCTCCGGGCTACGCCTCCTGTGCCCTCTGAAAGAGCCCACACAATCCATGCCTTCCGTGACCTCTGACAGAGCCTGCGTGCTACGTCTCCTGTGCCCTCTGACAGAGCCCACACCCCCCCCACTCCTGTGGCCTCTGACAGAGTCCGCACACTCCACGCCTCCTGTGCTGTCTGACAGACCCTGCGTGCTACACTTCATGTGCCCTCTGACAGAGCTCACACACTCAATGCCTCTGGTGCCCTATGACAGAGCCTCCATGCTACGTCTCCTGTGCCCTCTGACAGAGCCCACGCACTCCCCCCCTTCCGTGGCCTCTGACAGAGTCCGCACACTCCACGCCTCCTGTGCCGTCTGACAGAGCCTGCGTGCTACACTTCATGTGCCCTCTGACAGAGCCCACACACTCCATGCCTCCGGTGCGCTCTGACAGAGCCTCCGTGCTATGCCTCCTGTGCCCTCCGACAGAGCCCGCACATTCCAGGCCTCCTGTGCCATCTGACAGATCCTGCACACTTCACGCCTCCCGTGCCCTCTGACAGAGCTTGCGTGCCACGCCTCCTGTGCCCTCTGAGAGAGCCCGCATACTCCACGCATCCTGTGCCCTCTGACAGAGCCTGCATACTATGCCTCCCATTACATCTGACAGAGCATGCATGCTACGCCTCCTGTGCCCTCTGACAGAGCCTGCACATTCCACGCCTCCTGTGCCCTCTGACAGAGCCCGCACACTCCACGCCTCCCGTGCCCTCTGACAGAGCCTGCGTGCTACGCCTCCCATGCCCTCTGACAGAGCCTGCATGCTACGCCTCTTGTGCCCTCTGACAGAGCCCACACACTCCATGCCTCACGTGACCTCTGACAGAGCCTGCGTGCTACGTCTCCTGTGCCCTCTGACAGAGCCCACACACTCCCTCCCTCCCGTGGCCTCTGACAGAGTCCGCACACTCCACGCCTCCTGTGCCGTCTGACAGAGCCTGCGTGCTACACCTCCTGTGCCCTCTGACAGAGCCTGCACATTCCACGCCTTCTGTGCCCTCTGACAGAGCCTGTGTGCTATGCCTCCTGTGCCCTCTGACAGATCCCGAACACTCAATGCCTCCCGTACCCTCTGACAAAGCCTGCATGCCACGCCTCCTGTGCCCTCTGACAGAGCCCATACACGCCATGCCTCCCGTGCCCTCTGACAGAGCCTGCGTGCTATGCCTCCCATGCCCTCTGACAGAGCCTGCATGCTATGCCTCATGTGCCCTCTGACAGAGCCCACACACTCCATGCCTCCCGTGACGCTTCGTATTTAGGAAGTACATGGAACCCCATAGACCACACGTCAAGCCCATACTCTTCCATGCATATAATGAGGCAGACGTTCAGAGGACCACCACCACCACCTAGCACCGCTACACACCTCAACAGGGTTATAACACATCATCCTCGGGTTCCCAGATGTTTTCACAGTTCCCACAGCACAAAATCATTCCATATACTGACCCCAATCCTTTAAACCACTTCACTTGAACTGAAGATCTGTAACAACCACCTCTAACTCTCTGCCTTTTGTTCAAACTGTTAGTTAGTACAACCCTGTATCTGTTATTTGACAGCAAAGTCCTTCGAAGAGCTTTAAAGCCCTGTGAAATGCCCAAGAATATGATAAACATGTACAACCGATGCAAGAGGGCACAGTGGATGTGTGCAGGGCTGTTCTGATGATAAACGTTAGGCTGCTGAATGGGGCCGAAAAAGTCGATAGCGCCCGATCTCTAAACCTTCCAGGTGATGCTTATATTGCATTCATACCGATCGTTGTAGTCACTGATGATTCTCTGTAGCTGTGTATTGTGCTTATGTGACTTAGGCACAAGTCAGAGATTGCTTGAATGGTTGCGTTGTCTGATATAGTGCAAGATGGGCATAACAAACAAAACACAACACGTCAGGAAGTCCAACTAGCTTTTAATGCAAAACAGCAAGTAGCACAGCAAAAGATCAAAGACAATTGTCATTTCAACTGACCAGGGCTCTTGCTAGAAAATAGTCAGATTGAGCAAAGAGCTAAAAAAGATGTAAAATTGACCTGGTAAACATACACTTCCTTAAAATACAAGTCAATGTAACATGAACTGTTGCAAACTCATCCTGTGCCCTGGGCACCCCCCAACTTTTGCTGACTGGTACTGGTGGTATCTGACTGTGACTGACCCTGGGCTCTGCCTAACCGGGCCCAGGGCCAGTTCTAGGCTGAAAGAGACACTTTGAATACAGTGAAAACACCTACATATACTAGGATACACTATGGGTTAGGGTACCCCTGTGATTGACATGACCTCCCCTATAAGGCCCTACTACATAATAGGGCAGGCGGAGTGAAACTACCTTTAAGTCCCTAGTATAGAATAGTGCATGGCAGTTTAGAGGCCAGCAGCCCTTTCTGCACTTGCATGTGTGCACAGCTGAAGCCTGAGATCAGTTTAAAGCAGCCCTGTATTGCAGAAGCGATTTTAAAAAGCAAATTGTGCCCAAACTCGACTTTGGTGTCTGAGGCTATCCATTTTTAGTGCCCCAAACACCAAAGTCAAGTTTGGGGCACTAAAATGGATAACCTACAATGTTTGGGCATATTAGGTACCCCCAGGGTCTCCCCTAGGTGTCCCAGCGGCGGGGGTCAGGTAGTTATAAGGACACTCTTATAAAATGAGTTTAATATGCCCTGGGTTAAGTGAAATTGCATATTTCACTCCCCACATTGTGATAAAGTGATTCACAGAATCGACTTTTGTGTTAGGAGCACTGTGGTGGGAGGATCTGCAATATTTGTACATGTTCAGAACCCCTACAGTGTCTCCACTAGGTGTTCCAGGGGTGGGTAGCCCTATAGATATAAGCAGGGCTCTTACAAAAGGTGTTTTTATAAGCCCCGGTGTTGGAAAAATGGCCCAAGTCATTTTTCCCATTGCAAATCCCCTGCCACATAGGTTAACATGGCAAGACATTATTAACTAATAGATCCGGCTATGAGAATAATAAAATAGCATTCAAGGACTTCCCAGAATGGTATTGATAAATCCAACAATATGGTATTGTTGAATTTCTGCTTAACTGTACAGAAAAGAAGTTATAAGACTTTCTTGTCTGTAAGCCAAACTTCAGCCTTCCAGTGGTCTGTCCTGATTGGTCATAGTTAAGTGGATTAGCCAGGCTCCTTTGATGAGGTGATAAAGAGCTCCTACGGTTAGCCAGCTCTTCTGGGAGGACAGGGTTCTGCTACACAGGAATGCCAGAGCAGGGGGAGGGGTCGTAAAGAATATACTTCAATGGCAGGAGGAGACAGGTAGAAGACACCAGTTACATTTACAATTCTCCCCTTTGAACCCAGCCAGATGCTAGGCTTAAGGAAGGAATGAGCAGATGCAAGGGGGAGAGACAATGGAGATTAACTACCCTGGAGGTGTGTTTAGCCAGCTCTTCTCTCTCTGCTGGAAAATCAGCCCAGATTAATTTTGGAGGAATGGTGCTCTCTGGTAGGAAATAGTGACACACTTTGGAGAATGTGGTCATACCCTGGGCTGTTGCCCTGTACCTCATTGGACAGGAGTGCCCTCCTGCTTGACCCACAGAACTTGGAATAAGTATCTGAGAGGGGCAGAGCCTCACAGCTCTGTTGCTTGAAACCTAAGAGAGCAAGAAGAGTCTACGCTGAGGAGTTTGATGTGCAATCACTAAGGCCTGCACTCTGAAGATTGCACCTTCTGCACCATCTGAAACTACAGCCTGTGGACTACCTTGCTGTAAAAGGACTAAAGAGTGGACTCCCTGCAAACTACAGGTTAACAGAGCTAACCTGGAACGGTGTGCAGTCAAAATATCGATTTTTTTCATATCGACCTACACTAATATCGAGTTTTGAATATCGTAGGGACAGAATATCGATGTCAAGAATATCGGTGACCAGAATATCGACCTTAAGATAAGTAATATTGTTTTTTTAATATCGAAGTAAGTAATATCGAAATAAGTAATATTGTTAGCAAAAATATCGTTGTTAATAATATCGATATTTATATTAGTGTTATGTATTTTAGTATGTACTTTATATGTATGTTTAACATTTTTTGTAATGTATTTTTATTATTTTTAAATATATGTAATAAATGTTTAGAAATTAGTAATTTTTTTAAAGTAAATTTTGCGTTTTAGTATCAGAGCGGGTTGTGGGTTTATAGGGGAATAGGGTGGGAAGTAATTTAATTATAATTAATTAATATGTTTTTATTTATTGTTATTGATTATTAATTTATTGTTAATTTAATTGATAATTAAAATAATTATGTTAATTTTTATGTGTAGCGGGTTGTGGGTTAATAGGGGAATAGGGTGGGAAGTAATTTCATTATAATTAATTAATTAATATGTTTTATTTATTGTTATTGAGTATACATTTATTGTTAAATAATTATTAATTGGTAATTAATTTTTGTTAATTGATTAATTTATAATTATATTAATTATAATTAATTTTTTATTTTTATTTATTGTTATTGTTAATTAATGTATTGTAATTTTTTTATTAATTGTTAATATATTTTTATTAATTGAATAATTGAAAAATAAATTAATTGTGTTATTCTTTATGTGTAGTGGGTTCTGTGTTTATGGGGGAATAGGGTGGGAAGTAATTTAATGTTATTTAAGTAAATATTAATTTAATTTCATTGGTATTTATTATAAAAAGAAAGGTTAATTAATTTTTAATATGTTATTTATTTTACAAAATTCATTTAATTAATAAGTGTGTTAATTTAACCCCTATGCTATCCAACGCTTTCCCTACTGTTGCACTCACTGGAGTGGGAATAGTAATTTTAACCCTTACGCTATCCAACGCTTTCCCTACTGTTGCACTCCCTGGAGTGGGAATAGTAATTTTAACCCCTTGGCTATCCAACGCTTTCCCTACCGTTGCACTCACTGGAGTGGAAATAGTAATTTTTACCCCTATGCAATCCAACACTTTCCCTACTGTTACACTCCCTGGAGTGGGAATAGTAATTTTTACCCCCACGCTATCCAATGCTTTCCCTACTGTTGCACTCACTGGAGTGGGAATAGTAATTTTAACCCCTACGCTATCCAACGCTTTCTCTACTGTTGCACTCACTGGAGTGGGAATAGTAATTTTTACCCCTACGCTACCCAACGCTTTCTCTACTGTTGCACTCACTGGAGTGGGAATAGTAATTATTTCCCCTACGCTATCCAACGCTTTCCCTACTGTTGCACTCACTGGAGTGGGAATAGTAATTTTTACCCCTACGCTACCCAACCCTTTCCCTACTGTTGCACTCACTGGAGTGGGAATAGTAATTTTTACCCCTACGCTATCCAACGCTTTCCCTACTGTTGCACTCTCTGGAGTGGGAATAGTAAATTTTACCCCTACTCTATCCACCGCTTTCCCTACTGTTGCACTATGTGGAGTAAGTATATATATTAATTTATATGTATATGTTTAATTTATATTAACATTATATGTATTAGTTATTATTTTTTAAACATGTTTTAATATTTTAACTATGTTTCTTTTATTTATATGTATTATTTACTTAATTTTACATTATTATTAAAACATTTTAAAAAACGATATTTTTAACATCGATATTTTTGACAACAATATTTTTTTTCCGATATTTTTGTACTTACCATTATGTAGATAGGACTTCGATATTTTTGACATCAATATTTTTGTGTCAATATTTTGGTAGGTCGATTTTCTGTCTGTCGATATTCTGTCAGACATTCACCTGGAACATCACCACCAAGGATCCTCAACCTGGAGAACTACCGGTGGATTTGTAAGGGTTTTGTCCAAGTGGATTGTGGGAGCTGAAGTCCAGACCCTTGGAGTGAGTTTGAGACACTTTCGGACCCTTTGGGGAACTTCAGGAAGAAGTTCCAGAAGTTTGGAGAAGTTTGGATCAACTCTGGAAAAAAGCTCCATTCTTGGACTAACTCGACCTGGCCAGCCAAGCCGGCAACCCTCAACCGTGAGTTAGCCTGCTGTCCAGGTTCGTCCTGCTGAAAAGCTCCAGAGGTCCGACTTCCAGAGTTTGACCGGGAGTAGGTTAAAACCCAAGACGGTGAACCCTCACTGTATCCGGCCTGGTGAAGAGCTTCGAGGGACCCCACAAGAAAAAGCTCCGTAAAAGTCCAAACATAGAAAAGGTGACTGGGACCAACCGTAAGAGCCAAGCTGCCCACCTTCAACCGCAAGCAGGCCTGGATCCCTGGTTCACCCTGCTGGAAAGCTCTGGAAGTCTGACTTCCATAAGTTTGACTGGGAGCTCATTGCAAGGCAAGCCAGCGGACTCTCAGGGAATCCAGACTGGCTGAGAGCTTTGAGGGACCCGGGAAGAAAAGCTCCAGAAAAGTTTCTAAGTCAGAACCTAAAAACGTAGACCGAGACCTACCACGAGGGGTAGCCGCGCAGGGCTCCATCGCGGTCGGCCTGAATCTTTGACTTTGACCAGGTGTAGCGCGACCAGATGTCCCAATAGGCGCTATAGGTTTCTATGTGCTGTATAGTGCACATTTTTTAATTTTCCCTACATTGGATTTTTTTCATTTTTGTGTCATTTTAAAAATACAAATATTTTCTATTTTTATAAATTAATGTTGAGTTTTTATGGTGTGTTGTGTTTTAATTATTTACTGAATTGGTGTTTTTAAATGCTTTACATACCTGTCTTTGAAGTTAAGCCTGCCTGCTCGCAGCCAAGCTACCAAGGATTGAGCATGGGAATAATTTTCTAAGACCTATTCTGAGCCCTATACTCTGTCAGTGGCCTTATTGCCAGTGGCAGATATACATTTGCCCCTACTAATAATCCACTAATAATCCACATGAACATATTATCAAACTCTGTTATTCTTTGGAAAGACGTTTCTAATATGCAGGTGTCAGGATCTCCCCCCCCAAGAAAGTGCAGGAGAGCCTTGAAGGGGAGATGTTACTCATACACTCTAGCATGTCCCAAACTGTGGGTCGCGACCCGTTGGTGGGTCACCAGACGATTTCAGGTGGATCACGAAGGAGCAATAAATAGAGATGCCTTCACGTTTTGTATTAATCCTGTCACATTTCCTGTGCTTCC
Source organism: Calotriton arnoldi (assembly GCA_963921515.1). NCBI lineage: Eukaryota > Metazoa > Chordata > Amphibia > Caudata > Salamandridae > Calotriton > Calotriton arnoldi. Next base: position 274,543 of record CAWUFW010012483.1, on the reverse strand, counting down.
AGACAGAGGTCAGATGTTAGGCAAAGTCTAATGACAAGTTGTAGCTTATTCTTTTAACACAGGGATTGGTATTGAATTTTCTTTCCCTGACTGCAAAGTGAGACGACTTTTTAAAGTGAACTAAGTGACAATCTTGCTGGGGTTCAGGGAGTGTGAAAGGAAAGGCTGTAGGATGTCAGATTTTGTAACGCGCAACAACATTTAAATACTTATAAAGAAACTGTACATATATTTCAGAATACATTAACAGTCATAAAATCAAAAATGAAGCACATTTCTTTTGTAATTGTGAAGTGCGATGGAAACAAACTTTTAATTGGATCAAAACAAATCAAGACACTTTTACTTGGTGATGTACAAGTAAGAAAATAATTATTAATTCACCAACCATATGAGAAAGAAACACTGAGGGCCCGATTCTGATGCGGGTTGGAAAAGCTTCCCGACCGAGGGCCTGATTCTGATGCGGTTAGGAAGGCCTCCTAACGGCATTTGCTCCTTCCAAATCGGATCGGGAACGTGTCTTCCCGACCGAGGGCCCAATTCTGATGCGGTTAGGAACAAATGTTCCCATTGAAGTCAATGGGAGTTCAACCAAATCGTATCTGGAAGCATCCGGATGCATCCTACTCCGCCGGTCGGACTTTCCCGATCCGAGTGGGTCGGACACCATTTCCCAACCGATTCGGTCGGGAAGCTTTTCCAACCCGCATCAGAATCGGCCCCTGAGTTGTTTGAATTTTGCTTCGATTTTTAATTTATGTTTACTCTTTATTTTATATACAGGTATTAAGAAACCCACAGAATGGCTACTTGTGATACAGTTGATGGTTTGCCAGACAGGTCCCCACTAGGGAAAGTTTATTGTTAAATAGGTTCATCTCAAGATAATGGTATCAAGCGAGGTGTAGGAAAGGAGTACTAACTGCTTAAGCAGTACGCAATGAGGCGGCTTTGATCTATTCCACTTGGACTATGAATATTTGACTGTGAAATGACTTACAATTTCTGGTATGATGAATTGTGAAATTTAAGTATGTGCAAGGCTTATCTTCCCTTGCAATTAAACAAAACAAAATGTAGGTCATTCTGGGGCACATACATCAAGCCCAGGTTTTGCAATTCCCAATTGGTGAATTTTACCGATTCGTTATATGGGAATCGCAAAATGCTATGCATGTAGGAATTGCAAAAAAATGTGCGATTCCTTAACATTACCTAATAACGATTTGGAAATTCCGAATTGCTATTAGGTAACGTGACTCCATTCATTCCTATGGTCCTTTGTTGTGCAGGGCTTTGTATGCGTGGGTCTAATCAAAGGAGGTTAATGTGATTTATAGTTAGGTGACAATGCCAGCTGCAATTCATTTTCAAATAAAAACAACACTGAAATTCACGAGTTATAGTTAACTAAAGTGACTATAATTCATGCCACTGGCATGCACAGTGTTAACATCAATGATGTCAATTCAGATGTCATAGAAAATGTCCTGAGTAGGCCTGGGCGGAACTCTCAGGGTGTTTCACTCCACGAAATTCTGTGGAGTTACAAAAAACTTCACGAGATTCTTTGGAAATCCATGAATGGGAAGAAAAATGCCTGTCTGGCTGTTTGCGCTGCTTTTTCAGGCCAATAACCCGTGCTGCACGGAACAGTGAGCGCAAATGGCACCAAGCGGCGTTCACAGGTGTGGCCATTTTGTTTTTCCTGCTTCTGTCCCTCTCTCCTTGCTGGATGCCTTTTCCTTCCATCTAACTTAATCCAACGCCTTCTACTCTTCCCTATTCTCAATCTCAAAATGTTTGCACTTATTGTGTTATTGTTTCCCTTTCCCTGAGAGACGGCCTCAAGCATTCTCCCAACATGCAGGACCATATTTTTACTCTTCTCCTGTAGTGGGAGCAAACATTCTTCCCTGCCTACGGTCACGGGCACGTAAGTAAACATGAAATTTGCGAGGAGTGTGGTTTCGGTGCTGTGGTTCTTCCTGAAGCCTGGTTGGGAGGAGTCGAGGATGTGGTTTTCTTCGATGAAGGCGGCGAGTTGGCTGTTGACGGCTTTTTCCATGACTTTGGCCGGGTAGGGGAGTAGGGAGATTGGTCTGAAATTCTTGAGGTCGGTGGGGTCCGCTGAAGGTTTTTTCAGGAGAGGGTTGATCTCTGCATGTTTCCAGTTAACGGGGAAGGAGGCGGACTCGAAGGAACGGTTGATGATACGTTGAAACTCGGGGGCGATGATGTCTGCGGCTTTGCGGTAGATGCGGTGGGGGCAGGGGTCCGTGGGGACCCCGGAGTGGGTGGCCCTCATTATTCTCAGAGTGTCTTCGATGCTGATGGCGGTCCAGCTGTCTAGTGTTGGCTGCGTGCTGTTGGGAGCGTTGGGGGGGTTCCTCGTGGGGGTTGTTTTCGTCAAAGTTGTCATAGATGGTCTTGATTTTGTGATGGAAGAAAGTGCTGAGTCTGTCGCAGTATGATAATATAGTGTTACTTTACATTGAAAAATCCCTAGACATTCACTTAAAAAAACAAAGGTTAAAGGCACGTTCTAGTTAGGTAAAAATGTCAATTAAAACATACCATTGAAATTAACAAAACCACTGAAATTCACCATTTATAGTTATCTCAAGTAACAATAACTCGTGCCGTAAATTAGCTATAGCTCACGCCCTCACTATGCATTGCTTATGACCTTATGTGAGGATTTGGGTACACCATATGAAATGGCTGTGGGGCCTTATCGCTGAGCACATTCGCAAATAGCATCTTGGGTTGAGTCAGGATTGTTTACTTAACCTTAAGCTCAACCCTGGCTCAGTGCTAAATTTGTAAAAAATAATTGTGCCAGGGCTCTAGTCAGGAGGCCGCTGCAGCTTGTACCACACATTGCTCCTGCGAGTGCTGCCAATGACAGTAACAACACAACTACTAACCATCACACTCCTACAAGTGTGACAATTTGGACTATTCCAAGCCCTCAAAACTATAAGAATAGCTTGGGCGGCAGGTAAAAATCATTTTAGGTGTATATTGTAATAATAATTAACTGTTATTGTGATCATCTCTAGAGTAGCTAGACAATGTCACCTTGTGGCAGACTAGTTAGCAATTAAGTGCCGCTCCCGAGCACCGGAAACCATCAGCTAAACTAAGCACTGCCCTGGGTAGTTGTGGCTACGAGCAGTAAGTCTTGGCAAAGAAACGTAGTGTAAAGCATTTAACAGCACCAAACATTAAAATAAGAAAGTCACACAACACAAAACACAAAAGAAGTCAGACACAATTTATAAAAATAGAGTGTATGTTTATCAATTTTAGAGACCTTGATCATCAAAATCCACCAGATGGTTCTGGAGAAGCAGATTTTAGACATTTTTATCATTTTTAAATGTAACTGCAAACACACAATGGTCAACAAAAATGTTGCAAACTTTTGAAAAGTTTGAAAGAGCAAGTGTGAGAGCTCTGGCCCAGGTTGGATCACCAAATTCAGCCGGGAAAAGATCAGGAGGACTAGAGAGGAAATTCCAGACAGCTAACTGGCCACCAGAGCATTTTTAATATAAGTTCTAAGAGAGGGAGGTGTTGTGCAGAGGCCAGAGTGGCTGATTCCAGAGCTTTGAGTGTCACAGTTCGATCCCCGGCTCACTTAATCTACCCTACGGCCCCCAGCGCCTTGAAACTCTTAAGGGGTGATATGTTTGCACCTTACAATTAAGAATTATTATTATGAGACAATCGCCATAGACATCAATGGAGTGGTCTTGATGCTGAGGATGCAGGGATAGGATGCTCAAAGGATGCTCTGGTTGAGGTGCAGTCAACGGGGGTGTCTTTGTGATTGTCCCTCAGTCCACAGGTGATGAGGGTCAACTTTGACCACAGACATTGGAGTCTTTCAAAGTCCTCTATGATGTAGTAGTGTGCCAGCTGATGTTAGGCTGCTGGTGTCCGTGCACCACGGTTGGACAAAATCCATAGTTGGGGGCTAATGTCCCTTGAGTACGATGAATCCAGACTCTGATAGAACTCCTGGATCCGGCAAAAATGGGTACAACTTTTGGCTATCTCAGATTTTGTGCGCCCTACAAATGGTAGTGGCAAAACTTGTTAAGTGGCTACCGGCTTGTTGGTTTGGGCTTCTTCAGCTCTTGTGTTTCTGGTACTGGTTCCAGGGATCAGCCGACTGATTCTTGGATTCACTGCAGTGGGTGAAGGCTGTGAACCAACTTTTCTCTGAGCCAGAAGCCGCAGGCACAGTCCAAACTTTACTAGCCCAAAGTGCAGCAGGTTCAGTCCTCTTGACCGTGCAGCCTCTCTTTGTGCAGTTCAAGTACAGCAGGGCAGTCGTTCTTCAGTGATTTCTTCAACTCCAGCATGATCTGAGGGTCAGGATGCCTCGAGTGTCATATTTATCCCAGGAAAGAGCCCTGAGGGGACCATGTGGCTACTAGCCAATGGGCAACTGGGTCCCCTTCTACCTAGTGATGTTATATATTACAGCGGGACAGGTATGCACGGGCTGCCAAACGCTATCTATGCACTGTCTTTGGCAATGAATAGTGTATGGTTGCCCATAGCACGGGCTGCCAAATGCTATCGATGCATGGTCTTTGGCCGTTTATAGTGTATGGTTGCCCATAGCACGGGCTGCCAAACGCTATCTATGCACGGTCTTTGACCGTGAATAGGGTAGGGTTGCCCACAGCATGGGCTGCCAAATGCCATCTATGCACAGTCTTTGGCCGTGCATAGGGTAGGGTTGCACACAGCACGGGCTGCCAAACGCTATCTATGCACCGGATGGGCCAAGTCCCGGGGGCAATTTATTTATGTAGCGGGGGCCCACGGAGGCCCCGCAGCCCCGGGGACCGCCACCCCCCCCGGGGCTATGTAAATTGTCCACAGCAGTGTAAATGACAAAAACATTCTAAGATCTGGCAGAGATGGCCAGACTATCGTGGCTTGACTCTGGAGCCTATACGCACTGCTGAACAGCAACTAGATGCCGAGGTTAGCCAATTTGTCCAGGACATACGAGCGTCTTATGTCTTTTGAATGTATCTAACATTGGCCATTGTATCCAGCGGGGTGGTGGACACTGGCTGTGTAATATGCGCATGTTAAAAGTGTTTCTTTTGATGTTTTCCGTTCATGATCGTATTTTATTTATGGAGCTTGTGCTGTACATTAAGCTATACTTTCTATTATGTGACATGATGTATCCTCTTAGGCTGGCTGGGTCATGCTTTGGCAAAAAACTAATACATGATGTTATGAAAAAAAAAAACAGGAAATCACACTTGTTCGATTTCCCTTTTTTTGGTCCCAGCTTCATGGATTTGCACAAAAGGTTCCATGAAAAAGCCAACATTTTGAAAAGATTGTGCATGTTCCTCAACTGACACCAAAGTTAGTAAAGAAACAAAATATGCTTTTTCTATGGAAAGTCTGTCCTAACTCTATCCAAACTTGCACTCGCACCAAAAAGCACACAGTAGAAGGGAAATTCTTGCCGAGGCATTGTGGGCTAAAGTAATATCATACACCGACGATACTCAGCTGCTCTTTACTTGTGAATAAGGGGCAACATTTGATGGAGGAGTTATTAAACTCTGTCTTACTAAGGTGTTCAATTTGCTGTCCATTAACCAACTAACATGCAATCCCAATAAAACGGAGATTGTGATTTTTGGCTCTACCCCATCTGAGGTTTGGAGGTCTTGGTGGCCTCAGGGTGTCCCTCATTCTACCACTCATCAGAGCTCGGTAAAACATTTGGGAGTCAAATTTGACTGTACCCTGTCATTTCAACCCCAAATTCAGAATCTCTTTAAGACAGTGGTCCTGGGTCATTAAGCCCTGAATGAGAATGGTACATGGAACAAATGGCCCTAGTGGACACAATGTTTTAAGCACACCATTCAACATCGCCTGTAAAATTTATTCAGAACAATTTTACAATATGTTTAACACATTTATTCATGTAGAACAAGAGTTCTTAAGTTCACAAGGAACACATCAATGTTAATACATTTAAAGAAAGGTGCCCCAGAAGGAAGGGAAGGGTAAGTGCAGCAATGTGCAATGGTGAGGATAAGTGAAAAAGTGGGAGTGCAGTGAGCAATATATACATCCAAAAGGGTTAAAGATGCCAGTCCGGCCTGAGACACATGGCCTATCTATTCACAACACCATAGTGTTAGGACACATGAGGGACCTATCACTGTTTGTCCACAATGGTGAAAACAATATCAAGCTGTCAATGTTTCGGCCCTGGGGGTATGTGTAGACAAATGTAGCTCTTACAGTAGGGTCTTCATCAGGACCAAGTGTAGGACAGCATTGGGGCACCAGGTGCAAGTGGTGGCAAGTAAGCAAATGATGGGCCCTCAGGCTCCGAATTCAGAAAGGGACGTAGTATGGTTAATGATGAAGCTAAATCTGTGATCCTGGGCTTGAATCAATCTAAAGTCACCAAGTATCTCGGTATCTTTGAAGTGCGTCCGTATACAATTCTGTAAAAAAAAGTGGACTGCATGAGAGTGGAGCAGTGTACCTGAGGAGGAGGATTTACGAATATTCCCCTCCTAGGGTTTTACGGTCAACCTATGGCCATCTAGCCAGCATTCCTAAAGTTTGCCGGGCCAGAATTGGTGGAAGATCCTTTTCTTATCTCGGATCAAGGGCCTGAAACACACTCCCTCTGGAACCCTGTGTTTTATCCCTGAGCTTTCGGTTTCCAGGAGGAGGCTAAAAACCTGGCTTTTCCAGCAAGTGGCTTAAACCTTCTTTCTTTTATCCTGCAGGTGACCTTTCTCTCTAGCGCTGGGACACTCCCTGGAGTATGCGGGCACTCTACACATGCCTTTTAATTTCATTATGATTCAGTTTACACAAATCCCAAAAAGTCCTGCATTCCCTCGCTATGGTGCAACGCACAGCGCACATCATAACTAAGGCCCTTGTCATGTTTTTTTCTTTGTCGACATCCATGTGTGTTTATTTTTTTATCCTCAAAGAAGGAGTACTGAACATGATGTTTTTGTGTTCCCTAAACTAATGTGTCCTTTGCAGTGAATTCCATCTTTTTTTCTGCTATGCCACGTTCCCCTAGTGTGTTCCTGTTCTGCACTATACACAGGCTACACACCCACTGCGGCTGTATCTAGTGGGGTTTGGTCGCATGGCCTCCCTGGTTTGAACTGAGATTATTCTGCTGGCTTCCAAGTTTCATACAGATGGTCAAAGTGTGCCAAAGTGATGTCATTCCATGGGTGGTCCATGGGCGTTCCCACACATCCTCCAATAGATTTTGAAGCAACCCCTTATCTACAAAGAATTGTAGACATTGATTTTTGCCAAACTCCTGATCCTCCCTGAGGCTGGCGGAATGAGGAGGAATAATGATACTTCGCCTTGTTTTTCCTCTTTCCATGAATGCTGCATCCTGCAGCACACATCCAAAGAGGACACACCCTTAAAGATTTGTATTTGTGTGGGAAGCCATCCCTTCCTGTACACAGTCTATGCTGACCACAATGCAGACATCCTTGCACTATGGCACAAGAGTGCCCGGCTATGGGCAGTTCACCAGCGCAGGCAGAGGGCTCAGTTCTGCTCTCTCCATTTAATGCAGCGCAGCTGAACAACTGCGTCATGCCCTGTGTTGCATCAATCCGGGCCTGAGTGTCCGGCGGATACACACACTCTAACCTTATCAAGGAGCTGCAAGTTTATTTCAAATGGAAGAAGTCACTTTAGACTGGTTCAAAAGTTGGGAGTATATTTCAGTCTTGGTTTGAAATAAAGCAATCTGTTTTTTGCATGTTTTTTCTTCCCATATAATGCAGAAAAGGGGCAGGTTAGTTCCATGTTTCAAATCCTCGTCTTGTAATCCAGACAGTAGAATAAGGAACACATTTGCTGCATTGCCAAATAGATTTGTTTACATTCAACATTATGGATACAGCTTTTCACTGTTTTTTACAGGTTTGCAATGTATCTGTGACCTGCACTTTGAATCTCTCTTGTAGTTAGGTTGTGTTTTCAGCCAGACAGCCCACCAGAGCTTGACACAATGTCCAACCTGTTTGTAAAGCAAGGTGACTTGGTGACAGTGCATGATACAAAGAAGACTCTCTGGATTAACAAATCAATGATTGCCCTATTTAAATACATCAGTGACTGAATACTTGTGCCTCAGAGGCTGTCATTCACTGACCCACTACCTTCTTCAGTCCAACAGAGCAGAACACATTTCTTTACTTTGTGAAATCAATAAATGGTAAATTGAATAACATGTATTTTCTGTTACTCTGAGTTTTACTGTAGATTTGTGTGCATTCAAGGCACTGAGGATGGAGAGAGCCAGGCTCAGGGGAGCCTCAGACAAGGGCTGTGCCTAAAACAGTTGCTGCCATTAATGGCCGCCTCTTGGTGGCACTTGTTGTTCTGCGACAGCCTGTACTTTGCGAGGACTGCGCAGTCCTTGCGGACTCTACAGCAGCTCAACAGAGGCACAGAGGAGAGAAGAAAATAGGAAACATCCTTCAGGGCACAGGATCCAGGGAAACAGCCCCTGAGGGCTCATCCTCTGAAAGAAGACCACAGCTGAGGTCTAAAGAGGAGCTGGGAGGGGGAGCGAGTCCATGTGAACAGACAATGTTGTATCTTGACACCTTTTCAATAATCTACAGTCCTTCGTGCTAGTTTAAAAAAGATGTATGGGGCACATGCATCAAGCCTTTTCCCGTTCCCAAACGGGCCGATTCGCAGAATCGGCCTGTGTGCAAATGGAAAAAGGCCTTTTCCTATGCATGTAGGTTTTGGCATTCGCAATTTTGCGAATGCATTAAGGGAATCACAATTTGCGATTCCCTAATGCCGATGCATGTAGCCTTTCCTAAATGTGAACTGTATATTTAGGAAACGCTAATTACCATCAACTACAAGTTGATGGTAATATGTGCATGCTTTGAAAAATGCACAAAAATGCATTTTTCAAAGTGCCATGTAGCGCAGACATGTCCTTTGGTCTTTGGCCGTGCATAGTGTAGGGTTGGCCATAGCACGGGTGGCCAGCCACAATCTATGCACGGTGCACAGTGTGGTTTGCTGCATGTGCCCCATAGAGTTGATTTTTAGAAACATAGGGGCACATGCACCAAGCCCGCATTTTGCGATTCCCAAATAGCGAATTTTACCGAGTTGCTATTTGGAAATCGCAAAATGCTATGCATGTAGGAATCGCAAAAAAAAAATGCGATTCCTTAACATTAACTAATAGCGATTCAGAAATTGCGAATCACTATTAGGTAATGTAACGCCAAATTGGCAATCGCAAATAGCGAATGCAAATCCAAGGGTGCCTGGGGGTCTAAGGCCCTCCGAAGCACGCCACAAAAAAAGGTAAGTGTGCACATGTAAAGCACACACATGCCGTAAGGGCATGTGTGCGCTACAAGGCACTTTGAAAAATGCATTTTTGTTCATTTTTCAAAGCATGTACATATTACCATCAAATTGAAGTTAATGGTAATTAGCGTTTTCTAAATTCACAGTTCTCATTTAGGAAAGGCTTCATGCGTCGGCATTAGGGAATTCCAAATTGCGATTCCCTAAATTCATTCACAGTTTAGATAATCGCAAAAAATTGCAATTATCTAAATTGCGAATGCCAAAACCTACATGCATAGGAAAAGGCCTTTTTCCATTTGCAAACGAGCTGATTATGCGAATCGGACCATTTGGGAATGGGAAAAGGCTTGATGTATGGGCCCCCTACATCCTTTGGCAGCCTAAAGTGTTCCTGCCCTCTGGAACCACGTGACCTTTGCTTGTTCTGCTGGGTCACCCTGCAAACAGGGCTGGTATTTGGTTCAATTGTGAGTGGTAGGAGCCCAAAAATTCCTAAAGAAGTTTGAGGATTTCTGATACAACCCCACTAACACTTGCGCCCTCCTTGTGGGTGGCGGTATTCCCTCCTGAGCCGTAGGTCCACGTCATGTCAGGGTCACTGAGCCTGGTAACCCAGGAGCGGCAAACTCCAGAGCTGGTAGTTCTTGCCATTGGCCACGGTTTCACTATCTGCAGTTGTGCACCTGTTGAAGTACTGTAGAGGCGGGGGCAGGCCTGAGGGCATGAGTGCATCCCCCCACTGTCTGACCCTTGCGGCACAGTGGTGGTGCGGAGAGAACTGACCCAAGCAGGTACTGGACTCCATCTGACCCTCATCTACCCACAACTTACAGGAAACGACAGAGCCTGCGACCTAGCATCCCCTCCCCCAGAGCACTTCTAGGGGGCAGCAAACGATGCTCCCCACAGGGGCGTAGCTCAGTCAGTGAGATTCAGTGGATATGCATTTCAGATTTCCTGACTAAAAAAGCAGTGGCCACAGGACGATGGGGTAAGACGGTCAAAGTTCAGGATCGACTGTTTCCAAGAGGAACTGGGTCAGTACAGATCTGCATTAGATTCCCTCTGTCTAGAGTGGCATAATGGGAAAAAAACGATGGTTTGGAATGATACTCGGAATGATTGCCAGTGGTTAGACAACAATCCATCGATCAGTAATCGTATAAAGCACGACTGCTCACCTGTGAGGGTCTCAAGACGCTGAGCAAACGAATGACAACAAACATTCATCCCATCAACCTTTGGGTGTTTGACTGCCAGTAGTACGCCTGGAAACCGGAGACTGCTGCCGCTTTCCAAGCCCACTGCTGCCAAAGTTGTGAACTCCAAGAAGTAGTAGATTTGCGAAATAAGCAGTGAAATAAGACTGCTGAGAAAAACCGACACAGAAAGAGCAAGCCCGACTCAGGGACCGAGACCCAACTACCCAGGCAAGAATGCGTCTGGGGGTGTCACACCCCGAACACCCTTGCCCGGCCAATTCCTGGTAGTGCTCCCTGGAAACTCATGACTGTGGTCACGTACAACACAACGCCTGGAGTGCCTGACCGGAGATCGCTCATTGTAAAAGTATTATCACTGCACACACTCTTCTTCATCTCTGCTACGAGAAGCCTTGGTGGTAAAGTTTGCAAATCGGTGATTTAGGCGGGGCTCCATGCTGGCGCCCTCGACTTTTACAAATCATGTTATCAAGTGACTGACAAGTTGCAAATAGTGATGGGTGCACCAGTGGATGAATGCATAAACAGACCCAGAGCTAAGCCAAGGTTTTCTGACTTGGCTCTAAATCAATCAATCAATCAGTAGATTTGTACAGCGCTGCTTGTCACCTGTGAGGGTGTCCAGGCGCTGGCAGGGCCCAGTTGATAAGCCGAATAGCCAGGTCTTCAGGGACTTTTGGAACGAGATGGGGAGGCCCGTAGATGAAAGGGTAACTCATTCCATGTCCTCGCTGCAAGGTAGGAGAAGGAGCTGCTAGGTAGGAGAAATAACTGCTAGGTAGCAGAAGGAGCTGATAGGTAGAAGAAGGAGCTGCTAGGTAGGAGAAGTAACTGCTAGGTAGGAGAAAGAGCTGCTGGGTAGGAGAAATAACTGCTAGGTAGCAGAAGGAGCTGATAGGTAGTTGAAGGAGTTGCTAGGTAGGAGAAGAAACTGCTAGGTAGGAGAAAGAGCTGCTGGGTAGGAGAAGGAGCTGCTAGGTAGGAGAAGGAGCTGTTAGGTAGGAGAAGGAGCTGTTAGGTAGGAGAAGGAGCTGTTAGGTAGGAGAAGGAGCTGCTGGGTAGGAGAAGGAACTCCTAGGTAGGAGAAGGAGCTGCTGGGTAGGAGAAGGAGCTGCTAGGTAGGAGAAGGAGCTGTTAGGTAGGAGAAGGAGCTGCTAGGTAGGAGAAAGAGCTGCTGGGTAGGAGAAGGAAATGCTAGGTAGGAGAAGAAGCTGCTGGGTAGGAGAAGCAACTGCTATGCAGGAGAAGGAACTGCTAGGTAGGAGAATGAGCTGCTAGGTAGAAGAAGGAGCTGCTAGGTAGGAGAAGTAACTGCTAGGTAGGAGAAAGAGCTGCTGGGTAGGAGAAGGAAATGCTAGGTAGGAGAAGGAGCTGCTAGGTGGGAGAAGAATCTACTGGGTGGGAGAAGAAGCTGCTAGGTAGGAGAAGGAGCGACCTCCACATCTGCTACGTCGGACAGGGGGCGAGGGTTGCAGAAAGGGACGCAGAGCGGAGGTATCTGTTTTTTTTTTAAATTTTTTTTTTTTTTTTTTAGAGTTTTATATAGCGCGAACTAGACCCGAACATATCGGGTATCAGAGCGCTTTACATAGCACCAGTTTCGTTACAGAAGGACACATTCATATTTTTGTTAGGCACGGGGAGATTAAGTGATTTGCCCAGAATCACAGGATGTTGAGCGTGGTTGCAGAGACTCGAACCCGGTTCCCCAGCTTCGAAGTCGAACGCTCTAGCCGTAAGGCTACTGGAGTAAGGCGTAAGGCTGATGGAAGACTGGGGGGTCGCATAAATAGTCCGTAAGAGTCTGTCCTCGAGTCAAGCCATTAAAACAGTTGACATGTATATCGTGCAACACACCTAATGTAAAAATGTGATGCAGGCTCCTCAAAATAAAAAAAAGTGTATTTCTTTAACATGCACAAGCCTTCCACGTAAGCACATCAGATTATATCACTGAATAGACGGACATTTATTAAATGTGGTATGAATTTAACATGAACTTAGAAACATTAATGACTCACCCACCCAACAGCAAACAATGCCATTGGTGAACTGGTTAAGCAACATAATATTGAGACCACAAATATTGTGATACAAAAATACTGAAAAAAATATTGTTTCCCACTAATATTGGTAAAAAAGACAAAATATTGATTTTAATAGGAATATATAGGGAATTGAAAACAATAAATATTTAAAAAATAACATCACTATAATGTAAAATACATAATTTAAGTAACATTTTATACTATATATAGTATACTTCTAATTTACTAATATAAAACACATATATATAGATAAAGAATAAAATAATTAACAAATTAAACGCAAAAAAATACATTTACCAAAAATAATAAAAAAATATATAAAATAATACATATAAGTTTATACAAAGAATATCAAAAATAATATAAAATTAAACAAATAATAATATTACATAATTTAAACAATATAAAAAAAGTAGTAATATCTGTGAAAATTAGATCTACTATTTCTACTGCAATATATACAACAGTAGGGAAAGCGTCGGACTCCGGAGGGGTAAAACTTACTATCCCTACTGCAGTCTGTGCACCAATAGGGAAAGCGTTGGACTTCAGAAAGGTCAAATGTACTATTCCCACTCCAGTCTGGGCACCAATAGGGAAAGCGTCGGACTCAGGAGGGGTAAAACTTACTATCCCTACTGCAGTCTGTGCACCAATAGGGAAAGCGTTGGACTTCAGAAAGGTCAAATGTACTATTCCCACTCCAGTCTGGGCACCAATAGGGAAAGCGTCGGACTCCGGAGGGGTAAAACTTACTATCCCTACTGCAGTCTGTGCACCAATAGGGAAAGCGTTGGACTTCAGAAAGGTCAAATGTACTATTCCCACTCCAGTCTGGGCACCAATAGGGAAAGCGTCGGACTCAGGAGGGGTAAAACTTACTATCCCTACTGCAGTCTGTGCACCAATAGGGAAAGCGTCGGACTCCGGAGGGGTAAAACTTACTATCCCTACTGCAGTCTGTGCACCAATAGGGAAAGCGTTGCACTTCAGAAAGGTCAAATGTACTATTCCCATGCCAGTGTGTAACAGTCGAGAAAGGTTTTGACACCGAAGGGGTAACATTTTGTATTCTCACAGTCTGTGCAACAATAGGGAAAACGTTGGACACTGGAGGGGTAAAATTTACTATTCACACTCTAGTCTGTGCAAAAGTCGGGAAAGGTGTGGACACCGAAGGGGTAAAATGTACTATTCCCACAGTCTGTGCAACAATAGGGAAAATGTTGGGCACTGGAGGGGTAAAATTTACTATTCCCACTCCAATGTGTGCAACAGCAGGGAAAGCATTGGACTCCGGGGTGGGGGGAGGGGGTAAAATTTACTATTCCCACTCCAGTCTGTGTAACAGTAGGGAAAGCATTGAACACCAGAAGGGTAACATTTACTACTCCCATTCCAATCTGTGCAACAGTAAGGCAAGCGTCGGACACCAGAGGGGTAAAATGTACTATTTCCATGCCAGTGTGCAACAGTAGGGAAACGTTTGGACACCGGAAGGGTAACATTTACTATTCCCACTCCAGTCGGTGCAACAATAGGGAAAACGTTGGGAACTGGAGGGGTAAATTTACTATTCTCACTCAAGTCTGTGCAATAGTAGGGAAAGCGTTGGACACGGGAGGGGTAAAATTGACGATTCGCACTCTAGTTTGTACGACTGTAGAGAAAGATTTGGCCACCTCAGGGGTAAAATGTATTATTCCCACTCCATTTTGTGCAACAGTAGGGAAAGCGTCGGACACCAGAGGGGTAACATTTACTATCCCCATGCCAGTGTGCAACAGTAGAGAAAGGTTAAGACCCCGGAGGGGTAAAATTTACCATTCCCACTCCAGTCTGTGCAACAGTAGAAAGAGAGTAGTTCACTTCAAGCAAATAACATATTTTAACAACTCTATAAATTAATCAACAATATAACATTCTAAATATAAAAATAATATGTCTAAATAAAAAAATAAACACATTACATAATTATTACATTTTTTAATAATAATTTATTAAAACAAATATTATTAATTTAATTGGAGTTCCACACTATATTCCAACAAACATAACAGCCAACAATTAAATTGAAATTTAAAAAAAGTATAAACATTAAGAAATCAATCAAAAATTATTAATAAATGAAAAAAACATTTTTAATTTATGATTACTAATTAACTAGGCACCTTATTCTCCTACAAACACAACAAAATACACCTAATATATAACATAATAAATGAAATTGTTAAATAATTCACAAAATTATCAACAAAATAAATATTCTATAAAAATGAATAATTAATCAGTAATTAATTCTTACTCAATTAACTTCCCACCCAATTCCCCTACAAACTAGTCAACCCACACCTACAATATAACTTAAAAATACATTAATTACACAATTTACATAAATAATTATCAATTTACTAATAAATAATAATTAAAAATTATTTATTTATTGCACTTAACAATTAAAGTTAAGAAATAACAACAAATTGCAAACTATATTAAAAAAAATTAACAACAAATATGCAAATGATTTATAACATATACAATGCAAATATAATCTAAAATACATAAAGATAATTAAAAACAATATTTTTGTAAAGGATATTAACCCCTTCGGTGCTCATGACGGAACGGTTCCGTCATGAGCCACAGTGGGCGTGTGCTCATGATGAAACTGCTCCGTCATGGCACCCACCCATGGGGGAAGCGCTGCAAGTGGGATGGCAGCAGAAGAGTTTCCACTGCCACCTCCGTCTCCCCATGGGAATCCCATGATGTCAGTGCGCACAGCGCGCGCCGACGTCATCAGGAAGCCCCGGACGCCCTGGAAGCCATTTGCTTCCAGGCGTCTGACGGAGCAGGTAGGTTTCCTTGCTCCTGGGGGGGGGGGGGGGGGGTTCCTGCACGCACAGAGGCATCAGGGGAGAGTTTTCCTCTCCCCTGATGTCTCTGTGCAGGGCATTTCTGCTTCACGATCATGCACAGCGTCGCGATCGTGCAGCAGAAATGCCCCCATTAGGCACAAGGGATTACCTTTTGCAGTAATGGAAGCAACCCCTTGGGCAAGGGTCGCTTCCAAGGGGGCTGATTATTTTGTATGTTTTTTCTGCCCCCCCCCCCCGGGGGCAGATCGGCCCATTTTTTTGGCCTTTCTGCCCCTTTCTGATCGTAATGGAAGCGACCCCTTGAGCAAGGTTCGCTTCCAAGGGGGAAAATTAAGTTTATGTTTTTTCTTCCCCTCCTCGGGGCAGATTGGCTTGTTTTTGGCCTTTCTGCCCACCGGGGGGGGGGGGAGAAAACTCCTCTAGGCACCAGGGATTCTTTTTTATTGTAGTTGGAAGCAACCCCTTGGCTAAGGGTAGCTTCCAAGGGGGTTAAATTATGTTTATGTATTTTCTGCACCCTGGGGACAGATCTGCCCCTGTTCTTGGCCATTCTGCCCCCGGGAGGGAGGCACAAAACCCTACTAGGCACCAGGGATCTATTTTTTTTGCAAGGGGGCAAATTTCTGACTGATGTTTTCGGCCCCACCTGGGGGACAAATCGGCCTGGCAGAAAACTGACAGAAAACCTCACCCGATCCCTTGGGCAAGATCACCCCCCATTTTTTTTCGGCCCTATTTGAAGGCTCATCTGGCAGACTGACCATTTGGGTAGTGACATAGCATGTTATAATGTTAATTGTTTTATTGCTTGTGAATTGCAATTGTAATGCTTTATTTCTCCCTTTTTGTTCCAGTTCAAGGCTCTTGCTCTTTAGACTGTTCCAGGTTGCTGTTTTGTTACTGGTGGTTCTGCAGTTTGTGTAGTTGCATGTGTTTGGTAAGAGATTTTTTTTGTACAATGTAAATGAGTTTCATTTCCCTCCATGAACGTGTTTTTTGCAAATGGTGTAATAATAGCAGCATTTTTGGCTTCTGTGTTTTGAGTGACAAAATCTTTTTGCATTAGTGCTCGATGTGTATTTTGTTGTCTTGTGAGTAATTGGTTTTGTTTCTTCTTTCTAGTGGGATGTTGTTGCTTTTTGCTGTGTCTCTGCAGAGTAGGTGCTGGTGAATGTAGCTATCTTTGGCAAGTGAGTCATTGTTTTTGAGTATATAGATCTTGGTGCTAAAGCCACACTTTGTTTATTACTTATTTTGCAGTGTTTGTTGTTGTTGACTTGTTTGTGAAGTCTTCTTTCTTTGTAAGGACTATGGCTAGCCACAGGATTACTGCTCAGCAGGTTGTTGGTTTGCTTTTTGAGCCTTCCTCTGACCATGGTTCAGAGACTGACTCTGCATCTGAGGCAGTGGGGGCAGTGGAAGATTCTGGCAGTGAGTTTTCTGTCCACGAGGAATCATCAGATGATGAAGCCACTCTTAGTGCAGATGAAGTGCCTGTCTTAGAGGAGGACATTGATGTGCCGATAGTGCAGCAAGAGGCATCTGGGTTGCAGCCTGGGGCTGCAAGGCTTCCCGTTGGAATTGCTGACCTCTGGGTTGCCCCAGGCATGGTGCAGCCGACATTGCCAGACTTTGCTGGTGTTCCAGGGTGTAGAGTGGATACTGAAACTTTTTTGTCTATACATTTTTTTCAGTTGTTTAGGGACGATGTATTTTTGGCAGAGATTGTTGAGCAGACTAATTTGTATACTGAACAGTATTTGATGGACAACAGTGCTAGCCTTAGACCCCACTCTAGAGCTACCCGGTGGACTCCCACAAATCTGAAAGAGATGAAGAACTTCTTGGGTTTAATTTTTTTGATGGGCTTGCTACGGAAGCCATCGATGTCTTCATATTGGTCTACTAGTCCCTTGATGGCAACGGCTATATTTCTGGCAGTCATGAGTCGTGAGAGGTATTTGCTTCTGCTTCGGATGCTGCATTTTGTTGATAATGGTTTAGAGTTGCCACAAGATCACCCTGATTGTGACCGTCTTTTTAAGATTCGGCCTGTCGTTGATCACTTTGTAGATCGATTTTCTGAGATCTATGCTCCAGGGAAAGAAATAGCAGTGGATGAGTCTTTGGTCTTGTTCAAGGGCTGCTTGGTTGTTAGGAAATACATCCCTACCAAGAGGGTGCGCTATGGAATTAAGATGGATATGCTGTGTGACAGTAGGACTGGATATGTCTCAAATTTCAGGGTGTACACCAGTAAGGATTCCAAGATTGACCCCCCCTGGTTGTCCATACACTTTTGGAGTGACTGAGAAAATTGTGTGGGAACTTGGTAGAGGACTGTTTAACAAAGGTCACCATTTATATGTAGATAACTTCTACACTGGTGTGCAGTTGTTCAGGGAATTGGCCAAAGTGGACACTGTTGCTTGTGGCACAATCCGCTCTAACCGTAAAGGTTTCCCAAAAGAACCTGTTTGTCAAATGCTTGTGTGGGGACAGTGCAGTGCGGTGCGTAGCGAGGAACTTCTAGCTGTGAAGTTTTCAGACAGGAGAGATGTCTACATGCTGACTACCATCCATGATGAAAGCACTTCACCTGTGACTGTTTGGGGTCAGGTTGCTGAAGCACGCAAACCTTTGTGCATTTTAGACTATAATAGGCACATGGGTGGTGTTGATAGAGTAGGTCACCAGTTGGAACCTTACACTGCTCTTTGTAAGGCTAACATTTGCTATAAGAAGTTGGCTATCCATCTTTTCCACTTGGCAACCTTTAATGCTTTTGTTGTATTTAAGGATTGTTGTCCTGAGTCAAAGTTGACTTTTTCTAAGTTTCAGGAGTCTGTAATAGGCAGCCTTGCTGTGGTGGAACAGGCAAGTGTTCCTAGAGTTGGAGTGGTGGAGGATGTGGCTTGATTGAAAGATCGTCACTTTCCTGATCACATTCCTCCCACACCCTCAAAAGACTTTCCCAGTAGGAGATACAGAGTCTGTTGGCGAAGAGGGACGTGGAAGGAGACTCGTATGTACCGGCCCGAGTGTCCTTCTAACCATGTGCTTTGTGTGCCTGCTTGTTTTAGAATGTACCACATGCATAAGAATTTTTGGGAGCATACATGAGTGGTAAAGTGAACTGCCTGGTCTGTATTGTTTTATATTTTTTGTTTAGTTTCAAGATTGATATTTGTGCAATGTATTTAGTTTCAGATTTTGTGTTAGTAGATTTGTATCTAGTTACAATTTGTTTGTGATGGCGGTGTGTGTAGGCTGTTGCTTGGCTGGTGGTGTGCGTGGACTGGCGTTTGGCTGGTGGTGTGCGTGGACTGGCGCTTGGCTGGCAGTGTGCTTGGACTGGTGCTTTGCTGGCGGTGTGCATGGACTGGCGCTTGGCTGGCAGTGTGCGTGGACTGGCGCTCGGCTGGCGGTGTGAATAGACTGGCGCTTGGCTGCCAGTGTGTGTAGGCTGGCGCTTGGCTGGTGGTGTGCGTGGACTGGCGCTTGACTGGTGGTGTGCGTGGACTGGCACTTGGCTGGTGGTGTGCGTGGACTGGCGCTTGGCTGGCGGTGTGTGAGTAGTGACTTGCTGCTGGTCACTACACACACTGCTAGCCAAACGCCAGTCCACACAATCTGTAAGCTGGTGTCATTGCTGTGTAACGCATGTGGGCGTGTGAAAGTGATATGCCCTTGAATGGCGCTGTCTGCTGGTGTGAGTGTTATAATGTGATGGGCCCGCGGCTGGTGGTGTGAATGGTTTTGTATGTGTCACACGTATGAAAGGTATATGAATGGCCTGTAAAGAGGTTGGTGCCTTGTCGTGGCTTTACAGCTCACGAGCTGTGAGTCAATGGTTCAGTTTCTCGCCCTTTCAATTATTAACAGTGCATTTCATTTTTGTAAAATCTCTTGTAAATACAATTGTATATACTGAACCATCACTCGCCCTCGTGCCAAATCCAACCGGTATGTATGTGTGCTTGAGGAATAGTAGGTTGTGCAGTAATATTTGCCTTTTCTGTCTTTCTCAAGCAGGGTGTACCTTGTCCCTTTTTGTGAATGTTGTAATGTGTTGGTTCCGTGCTTGGTGGTGTGAATGGTCTTGTGTGTATCACGTACGAAAGGTGTGTGAATGGCCTGTAAAGCAGTTGGGGCCTTGACACGGCTTTACAGCTCACGAGCTGTGAGTCACTGGTTCAGTTTTTTGTCCTTTCAATTATTGACAGTGCATTTCATTTTTGTGAAATCTCTTGTTAATAAAATTTTATATACTGAACCATCACTCGCCCTCGTGCCAAATCCAACCAGTATGTGTGTGTGCTTGAGGAATAGATGGCTGTGCAGTTATATTTGCCTTTTTCGTCTCTCTGCCAAGGTGTACATTCCATCTAAGAAAAACCTACAAACTGTAGATTTTGTCGTAAACTAAACACCCATGGGAGTACATGGTGATGTCTCTCTTGTGGATCCCAACAAGTTATCTTACCCACAATGTCCTGCAAACCTCAAAATGTGACTGTCACATTTTCCTTGCATTACTGTGCCAAAATTTTCACGCTTCAGAAAGAAACAACAAATTTCCTACCACCCAGCATTTCCCCAAGTATCCTGATATAAATGGTACCTTACTTGTGTGGGTGGGCCAAGTACCTGCGGTAGGGAAGGGCCCAAAACGTATGGTGGAGACATCAAAATTACCTATTTTGAAAGGACCTGGTTTTGCAAGGGGCGGTCACCTGAGTTTTTGGCCCCGGGCTCGGCGGCCATCTTGGTAAACCTACAAAACCCACACATTTCTGAAAAGTAGACACCCTGTGGAGTCCAATGAGGTATGGCTTGCGTGGATCCCCCAACATTTCCCTAGCCAGAATCCCCTGCCAACCTCAAATTTTGCTGAAAAAATCAAATTTATCTTACATTTCTGTGTGGGAAAGTTGTAGGATCACCAGGCTGACACAAATTTCCTCCCACCCAGCGTTCCCCCAGGTCCCCTGATAAAAATGGTACCCCACTTGTGTGGGTAGGCATAGTGGCTGTAACAGGAAATGGCCCACATCGTACTGTGGAGACTTCAAAATTACCTATCACAAAAGTACCTGGTTTTGCAAGAAGGGTCCCATGAGTTTTTGGCCCCGGACTCTGCGGTCATTTAGGGAAACCTACCAAACCCACACATTTCTGAAAACAAGACACCCTGGGGAGTCCAATGAGATATGGCTTGCGTGGATCACCAAACGTTCCCTACCCAGAATCCCCTGCAAACCTCAAATATTGCTGAAAAAAATCTATTTTTTCTCAAATTTCTGTGTGGGAAAGTTGTAGGATCACCGGGCTGAGACACATTTCCTACCACCCAGCGTTCCCCCAGGTCTCCCGATAAAAATGATACCTCACTTGTGTGGGTAGGCATAATGGCTGCAACAGGAAATGGCCCACATCGTAATGTGGAGACTTCAAAATTACCTATCACAAAAGTACCTGGTTTTGCGGGGGCACCTGGTTTTTTGGCCACGGGCTCGCGGCCATCTAGGGAAACCTACCAAACCCACACATTTCTGAAAAACTAGACACCCTTGGGAGTCCAATGAGGTATGACTTGCGTGGATCCCCCAACGTTTCCCTTCCCGGAATCCCCTGTGGTGACAAAGGCTGGACTTATTACCCTGTGGTAGCACATGGTCTGGTTACAGTGGGTCAGTGTGTGCCATGGTCTTAGGCTTCTGGTTCACCTCCCACCCTAAATGGTACCTTCTTGGTTGTTCTTACTAAGAAATTATGTGCACGGCCGGTCCACTGCTGAGCTAACTTACATAGCTCTAAGAGGTTCCCACATATGATCCTGGACTAACCCTTTGGCATTGGCTCAATGGTCCGGGATCGCCCTGGTGTTTTGTCTTCTAGAAGGGATCCAGGGGAGGAATTTGGTACAGTTCCATCCTTTGTGAACTGGATGGACATCCTAAGTTTGGACAACAGGTTCTGCCTTAATATATTAGTCAGGGAGGACGTACAGTATAGCAATTGTCCCCTGAGCTCGTTTCCTCCTAGCTCTAGTTCAAGAGGTTCTGTGAGGGGGACCTTTGCCATGGAACCCAGGACTCCCTGTACTGTGGAAGTGGTCTTGGACACAGGTGCTGCTCCTTCCCGCAAGCAGGACCTTGCCTCCCCTGTATGTACTAGAAATTGGTATGGTGTCCCATTTACTAACATTGTGACCAAGGGGCTTTTCTCAGGGTGGTCCTGTACTGTCAGTGAGGTGAGCACGTTCTTAAGCACCTGCAGGGCCCCCAGCATGCCCTCTCCTTTTTTTTTTCTGTGTTGGTGGGCGCCACCCTGTTCTCTCACCCTCGCTGTTGGTTTTGGAGGAGGATTACTAATTGTGGGCTTATGTGCTTTGCATTTTTCAGCCACCCTGGGGTCGGCCCATAGATTCAGCAGGGCCAATTTTATTTCTCTCTCTTGGCCCCATTGTCTTCCCCAGGATTTAAGCTCTGGTGCATTCTATGATGTTGATATCGAAGTTTCCCCCTCATGACAGGAGAATGCGTGCACTTTGGTGAGGTCATGCCACTCGTGGCAGTGTCTCTCTAACCTCCAACCATGGGTGGGGAACGACACTTGCACATGGCTTAATGGGGTGTCCATGATGTATTGGGGAACTTGTTTTAAGGATTTTACATATTTAGATTGTCTTGAGATTCTTTAAATCATCACAAATACGTCTCTAATTTTGGGAAACAGTGTACAAGGGGTGGTACTGAAAACAATCTGCTGGTTACGAGCTCTATAAACAATCAATGCATTGAAAAGGACATTTAACATTAAACGATAGACAAATAAAAATGAAATAGTAACAACCTGTAACAGAATGCAATTGTTAGTTCAGAGCAGTACGAGTTTGTCTATAGCAGTAAACTAGCAAACATTAAATCCAGGTCCAAAAAATGGGTTACTATTTCATTAATAGCAGAGACTTACTTAACATGACATAATGTTTAGACATGCATCATATTACAAAATATAACGGCATCACGATATCGATAAATACACAAAAATATCAAATCTAGAATGGTTGACAGAAAAAACTATTCTTTTTGTTCAAAACATAGGGGTCGATTCCGATCTCGGCCGGTAGGGCTCCGAATCGGATTCGGCTTTACCAGATCCGATTCGGACGCCCTGTTTCCGACCGAGTCGGACGTGCGTCCGGGCGAGCGAATACGATGCGAACGTACGCGAAATCGCCGACCGACTCGTTCGCGGGACCCAACCGCTCCGACCGACTCGCACGGACACGACTTGCACTGCGCAATGGAGACGTTCCCCGGCCGGGTGAGTACGATGCGCGCCGCGAGCAGTCCGACCGACTCGCGCCGTCCGGCTCGAAAGTGCAGTCGGAGCCGCACTTTGGGGGTCCTGTCGGACCCCCCTGTACGCCTAGCCGCGCGAGTCGCACACAGGGGGGACCCATGGGTCCCACCTACCTGTGCGTGTACTGCGTGACCCGCTTCAACTGTGTGCTACTCGCGCGGCTAGGAGTACAGGGGGTCTGACACGGACCCCCAAAGTGCGGCTCCGACTGCTCTTTCGAGCCGGACGGCGCGAGTCGGTCGGACTGCTCGTGGTGCGCATCGTGCTCTACCCGGCCGGGGAACGTCTCCATTGCACGGTGCGAGTCGTGTCCGTGCGAGTCGGTCGGAGCGGTTGGGTCCCGCGAGCAGTCGATCGGCGATTTGCGTGCGTTCGCATCGTGCTCGCTCGCCCGGACGCACGTCCGACTCGGTCGGAAACAGGGCGTCCGAATCGGATCCGGTAAAGCCGAATCCAATTCGGAGCCCTACCGGCCGAGATCGGAATCGACCCCTAAGTCTCTTACCCTATAAAGGCTGCCTCCCGTTGGACCTCTGCCCCGTGGATTCAGCAGAATTTCTAATCAATTATGGCGTCTGCTCATCGGTCTTTGTTAATGCAGATGAATCCGTTCTGGCATGGGTCGTTGTCCTTTTTGGCAGCAGTTGGGCTCGATAAACCAATCTTTCCTGGCTGTCTCACCAAAATGTTGCTCAAATAGGAATTTACCTTAAAGAAATGAAAAGACAAGAGGTGTTTGGCAAAACAGGAACAAGTTGGTTTAATTAAACACAGCGACTGGGAGAGTCTTGACAGAATGCATCTGAGGAAAATCTCTCAGTGTAAAATGTTTTGGCTGCTTTTATACACATCTTGTGGAGTACCATAAATCGATTTCTGCATTCTTAAAAGGCATTACATCCATACATTAAGAAGTTCTGGCGTCTGATAAGGACACCGATGGCTGTCGAATTTGGAAAGAGCTAGTGTGGGCCAGTTTGTATGTGTCCAGATGTCTGGTATGAGGAACGCCTGATCACTACGTGGGGTGTGCATGTTGTATCCTGATTGTCTGAGTGTTTCTATCTACATGTGGCTTCTAGCTTTGCAGTATTTTTGGGGAACGTGAGCCTTTGGCTAAATGTTTTTTTTAGGCCCAGCTGTGGAGGACCTGTTTGATTTGCAACTATCTATCTGTGGGATTGATCTAGGTAATCCCAGGGCATGCATTTATCTGTGGGTTAAGAGTAACCCTGGGCGTAGTTTGCGTAGTGACGCTACGCTACGCGAAGTGCACTTCGCACTACGCAAGCTACGCGTAGCTACGCGAACTGCGTAGTGCGGTAGGGAAAATGCTGTTCGCACTTATTGCACAGTGCCGGATGTTTGTCTGCACTGTGCAATCATTGCAAACGGCATCTTGCACAGTGCAAGCGGTCGTTTTCTGCCGCTCGAGTAGATTTGTACTCGAGCGGCAGTTTTCTCAACGCGGACTGGTAGTTTCTCATCGCGAGCGGTCGCGAGCATACGCGACCACTCGCAATGAGAAACCTGACCTCCCCGCGTTGAGAATCTCGCCGGGAGGTTTATTTTCCACGCTCGTGATCAGCAACTTGATGTTGCTGATCGCGAACGAGGAAAAAGTCTCGCCGGGATGTCATTTTGCTCGCTCGCGGTCGCCAACTTGACGTTGAGGACCGCGAGCACGCAAAAAATGCCCGCTATGCTACGCTACGCGTTTTGGCACTGTGCTATGTGTGATTCGCGTAGTGCGTAGTAGCGCAAACTACGCAAACTACGCGAGCGTAGCGTAATCCTACGCCCCGGGTTAGTTAAGAGCGACCCACCTGTGACCTGTTTTTTGATCGGCATTGGGATGGGTGAAGAGGCCTGTCCGACCACGTATCTCAGACTCGGGGTTGATGGGGAGGTCACCTTAGGTAAATCCGACAGCAATGATACGGGTTCACATTGAAATCCTGAAAATAATATGGCAGTCTCTGGTGTCATTTTTATCGACATTCTCAATAGCTTGTGAACAGTTGTCATAGCCTACATTGGTAATGTTTTTACTGATATTGACATGGTTATGCTCACCTAGATCATGACTTACATCGACACTGCTTTTACTGGTAACAACATTGTCGTGTGTACATGGATTATGGCATACATTGATATTGCAATGTAGAGAGAGGGGTCCTTCTCTACCAAAGGGATGGGACACCAGAAATAAAACTATTTCAAAAAGCAAACTCCCTTTGCGATTCTTTAGAACACCCACATCCGCACTCCTTTAATAGAATTAAGAATGTCATTAATAGACATTGGAACATACTAAATGAGGATGAAAATGTGAAATTAGAGAAACCCCTTTTTGCATATAAAAGGAATATGAATCTGAGAAACCAACTTGTTCACACATATAGGGAGGAATCAGTTAAAAAACAGAATACCATTGATAATTCCACAGTGAGAGGAAATTTTAGATGCAGCAATTGTTCACTATGTCCACAATGCATAGTGGCTAAAGAATTGAAATATAATGGCAGAACGATAGTGGTGCACACATTGAACAATTGCCGTAGCAAAAATGTTATCTATCTACTTAAATGCCCCTGTGGTTTGGCATATGTGGGAGAAACTGGTCGAGAACTGAGGATACGTTTATTAGAGCACAGGTCTGCAATTAAAACTAAGAAGTTGAATGCCCCTTTGGTAGAACATTTTATAGAAAAGGGACACAAGGAAACTAATTTTGAATGGTTCATTTTAGAGAAAGTCACAATGAATAAAAGAGGTGGCAATATGGTAGACAAAAGGAAAGCAAGAGAACAGTGGTATATTTCTATTTTAAATTCTATTAGACAAGGACTTAACTCACGGGAAGAATGGGAGAAACTAATAAGATAAGATAATTCCTTCCCCTTTATGGAAAGTGTTTAGATCTCTCCATCCTAATCATTTATACAGTGAGAAGATCCTGAGGGGTGTTTATATTTACAAGAATAATTGTCTGTTTTGTTTGAGCATATTATTTTTGCTATGTTCATATTTTTATCATGGGTACATAATTTGGTGATAGGCTTTTCTGATTAAGATGTAGTTTTACTATAATCATGTGTAAAAACTTGCTAGGGGTGATTACTAATAGACCAAGATGTTGTGTGATATTGATCTCATTGAGATTGGAAAATTGCCCACTAGGGTGTATGGAGCGATGTTTAATAGTGGCGTGTATTATGGACGCCTTTATTCCACTTTATGTACCGCATGGATTAAACGTATTTTTACCAATATTATTTATACAGGGCAACTCGATTGTCAGTTTGTGTAAAATAGGTTAGATTATATATAACGAATGTGGTACTGTACTAGAGTCCTTTTACAAAATGGATATCGTCTTTGGATAGGTATAGTCCGTTTTCTATTATTACGGTCTCTAAATACGGCAAGGGATAGGAAAAATGTATACGTTTGCGAGCCCTGTCTATGATGGCGGCCGCTGTGGATGGGTTTAGTCCTTAGTCCTCTTTCCATAGCTTTTTGTCAACCTTCTTAGGGAGTGGCCAGCGGGATTTAAAAACCGTTCGGTGGGTTTGGTAACAATGATTGACAACTACGAGTGAGTTTGGAGCCTGCCAGGAGACTCTTCAGTCCCGGTAAGAGTCCGTTAATATTGGAGTCCGTGAATATTGGGGATTGTGGCTTAGGATCTAGTGAACTATGGCTACTATATGGGTATGATTTGTGAATGTGGGGTTTCTGCCCGAGAAGTAGTCGGATGGGAGGGTCGAAGTACCTCGTGTTTATAGAGGATATTTCCATTTTTTCAGTTTTTTAAACAACAACAGCTTTGTGGCATTACATAGTGTAGCCCTGTATATAGTAAGACATTTTGCGTTCAGACCACCTACATTAAGGTAATGGAGTGGCTGGTTTTAACATGTTTCCACTCAGTGCCTGGCTTTATATACAATATCTTGTGTTTATAAATTAAGACTTGTGGACATAGAGAAGGTGTTGCAACTTACATTCGATTTAAAGTTCGGTCTGGTGGTCGGGTATCATTGTGAACAATTCGCATTTAGACCACAGTTGTTAATGACATCCTATTGTACAGTTCAATGTAGATTTGAAGGACACTGTTTAGTGTGGTTGTGTGTCCATAGTTGTCAGCGAATTAAGTAAAGTGACAACTGTGTATGAGATTCATTGTGGTGTTTAGTTTACACTATAATGTTAGTATTTCACAATTTTGTGTGGTGTTTTTATTTAGAAATTGGCGACTTTGACCAGTGTCTCTCCTACCTCGAATGAGGGACTAGCAACTGGGGTGATTGTGGATAACAAGAATTTGATGGATTTTAAGGCCACAGCTCCAGTGACTGCATGAAATCAAGCCCCTAATATAAGGTAGAAACCATTTCCTAGCTTTTGATGCAGTGAGATAGAAAACTATATAATACCTGATGAAATGCGGTATTTATTTGCTGTTTTTGTATTATTCTACCACCTGCAGGACTATATGAAAAATGTGTCCATATTCTTACAAATAGATGGTTTTGATCCTTCTGTAAGAAAAACAGAAGAACATACGCGAAAGGTAGTTGTTTATCTCTATATATATTTATATATTATTATCAGATAGAGGTTGAATACCCTAAATAGCGTGTTTTCCTCTTTTGTGTCTTTACCTACCTTCAGGGAGTCTGAAAACTCGGATTGACACTTGGAGGCTTTTATATATAAGAGAATATTTTATTGGGGAGAACTTAGATTCCTCCGATATTCCACTTATCATAGTTGGTAAGGCCATTGTGCAACAATTATAAAGAGTATGTGTGTAGTGTGTTGTGGTATGACTTAGTTATGTTGAATGGAATATGAATCACCATGGATAGAGCCAAGGATTTAAATATAAATGTTTTTTAACAGATTTTATTGTGTATTGTAAAATATTAATATGGTGGAACAGAAGTTTTATGATAAGAAATGTATATATAACATATGGAGACAAGAGTCTGAAATCTCTAAAAATTGTTTTTATGCTATCCTTATAGAAGACTGTGTTGGGAGACACCATAATAGATGTGTAAGCCTGAAGAAGGTGGTTTACTTCATTATACCACCGAAATGCGTCGCTTTGTTTCTAGAAGTCGCCCAAGTGACACTGACTCCATCGGGAGCAAAAGAAGTGTTTAGAGTATTAAATTACTATCTTTTAACATCTGTCTCTTCTCACTTGTTGTGCGACTTCTGACCTATTTGGTTTAGGATATTTGACTTGTGAGATTCTCCCATGTTTTTTAGATGAATTGTTTTTAACATTTGATGTATGTAATGCCATGTTTTTTTAAATATAATTGCACAGAAAAGTGTTTTCTTTGTAAAGAGGTTTTTTTTAATAAGGATTTGATCAAATAAAACATATTATATGGTAATCGTTGGGTTCCTATTCAATTTTTGGTGATCTGTATGAACAGGTATGAAAGGAGTGCGGATGTGTGTGTTCTAAAGAATCCCAAAGGGAGTTTGCTTTTTGAAATACATTGATATTGCTACTACCAATATCATCGCTGTTGTGAAGGCATAGATTATGACATACATTGACATTGTATTTATGAAAATTGCATTTATTAGCATTGTTGCTGTCCGGCCTACCCACATCATGGTATTCATTTACATCGTATTTACCCGTTCCAACAGGTGCATCTTAGATTCCTAGGCCCAGATTTTCCAAACAGTGAAGATGCACAGCACAAATGCCAACTTCCGCTGCACTGCATTGCGTGACAGGGAGGGAAGCAGGAGACCCCCATGTTTACACAGATATGGCTCTCTCCTTCACTCTCCCTGGGGTTGAGCTGATTTTAGCTGCTGTTTGCCCGGCACACACCTTAGCGACATAGCTCAAGGGTTTGTTCCTGAGTCTACCATAGGTTTTGTACTGGAAAAGTACCCTACCAGTACAGAAAAAGTTCCCTACTTTGTATGTGTGCTGCACAGTGCAGCACACAGGCAAAGTCAGAAAAGGCATTGACTTTTCACACTAAACCCTATCTACCATTAGTTTGTAGATAGGGTTTTGCGTCAAGAGGCAAGGGTGGTTGCATGGGAACACCATGTACCACCTATGTAATGCCCCCTTGCCGTTAAGTAATGCTAAGCACTGCTAAGGGTACCTACCAGTGCCAAACAGGTTTTGCACAGTAAGGTGAATTAGTAACAAAGCAAAACCAAAGGGGATGATGGACGGAGTGTTGAACATTGCAAGCACTCACCCCCAGTCAACTGATCTAGGTTTAATCCATCATCATTCTTTAGCTCACTCCACCACCCCAGTTCAGACATGGCCATATGAAAATCAGTCTGACCCTGTGCCTCATGGGAACAGTCCAGCCCGAACTGCCAAGCCATGTCTTCCCTGGACCGGAAACAAGCATCCTGGGACCGGTTTCTGGCTTACAGCCGTCATCAGCCAGGCTAGCTTGAATCCAGTGGCAAAGTGAGCAAGGGACCCACGTCTGGGCATACCCTGCCAACTTAGGGTGAACATAGCAAAACCAAAGGGGATGATGGACGGAGTGTTGAACATTGCAAGCACTCACCCCCAGTCAACTGATCTGGGTTTAATCCATCATCATTCTTTAGCTCACTCCGCCACCCCAGGTCGGACATGGCCATATGCTAATCAGTCTGACCCTGTGCCTCATGGGAACAGTCCAGCCCGAACTGCCAAGCCATGACTTCCCTGGACCGGAAACAAGCATCCTGGGACCGGTTTCTGGCTATTCAGCTGTCATCAGTCAGGCTAGCTTGAATCCAGTGGCAAAGTGAGCAAGGCACCCACGTCTGGGCATACCCTGCCAACTTAGGGCGAACAAAGCGATACCAAAGGGGATGATGGACGGAGCGTTTGAGCTAATCAAACACTAACCCCCAGTCAACTGATCTGGGTTTAATCCATCATCATTCTTTAGCTCACTCCACCACCCCGGTTCAGACATGGCCATATTCAAATCAGTCTGACCCTGTGCCTCATGGGAACAGTCCAGCCCGAACTGCCAAGCCATGTCTTCCCTGGACCAGAAACAAGCATCCTGGGACTGGTTTCTGGCTTACAGCCATCATCAGCCAGGCTATCTTGAATCCAGTGGCAAAGTGAGCAAGGGACCCATGTCTGGGCATACCCTGCCAACTTAGGGCGAACATAGCAAAACCAAAGGGGATGATGGACGGAGTGTTGAACATTGCAAGCACTCACCCCCAGTCAACTGATCTGGGTTTAATCCATCATCATTCTTTAGCTCACTCCGCCACCCCAGTTCAGACATGGCCATATGCAAATCAGTCTGACCCTCTGCCTCATGGGAACAGTCCAGCCCGAACTGCCAAGCCATGTCTTCCCTGGACCGGAAACAAGCATCCTGGGACCGCTTTATGGCTTACAGCCGTCATCAGCCAGGCTATCTTGAATCCAGTGGCAAAGTGAGCAAGGGACCCACGTCTGGGCATACCCTGCCAACTTAGGGCGAACATAGCAAAACCAAAGGGGATGATGGACGGAGCGCTTGAGCAAATCAAACACTCACCCTCAGTCAACTGATCTGGGTTTAATCCATCATCATTCTTTAGCTCACTCCACCACCCCAGTTCAGATATGGCCATATGAAAATCAGTCTGACCCTGTGCCTCATGGGAACAGTCCAGACCGAACTGCCAAGCCATGTCTTCCCTGGACCGGAAACAAGCATCCTGGGACCGGTTTCTGGCTTACAGCCGTCATCAGCCAGGCTATCTTGAATCCAGTGGCAAAGTGAGCAAGGGACCCACGTCTGGGCATACCCTGCCAACTTAGGGCGAACATAGCAAAACCAAAGGAATGATGGACGGAGTGTTGAACATTGCAAGCACTCACCCCCAGTCAACTGATCTGGGTTTAATCCACCATCATTCTTTAGCTCACTCCGCCACCCCAGTTCAGACATGGCCATATGCAAATCAGTCTGACCCTGTGCCTCATGGGAACAGTCCAGCCCAAACTGCCAAGCCATGTCTTCCCTGGACCGGAAACAAGCATCCTGGGACGGGTTTCTGGCTTACAGCCGTCATCAGCCAGGCTATCTTGAATCCAGTGGCAAAGTGAGCAAGGGACCCACGTCTGGGCATACCCTGCCAACTTAGGGCGAACATAGCAAAACCAAAGGGGATGATGGACGGAGTGTTGAACATTGCAAGCACTCACCCCCAGTCAACTGATCTACGGGTCTACGTTGCAAGTCGGAGCAGGTCGTATTACAGTTAAAACTTGTTCCTCCATAGGTGTGAGCTCAATGTAGCTCTCAGGTCCACCTCCAGTTGTACCGGTGGCACAGCGATTATGTGGTAACTTCTCTTTACTACGGCATTGATGTCATTCCATCTCTTTTTAGACTATTTACCCATCCTGGAGGTGGGTGGAACTACATTCATTTTGGCTAATACGGAGTTCCATAATGCGTGATGTTTTCCTTGAGGTATTTTGTATTTATAAATAACTGGTGCTCATGTTTGCTGACCTCAGGTATTAATATTTCTACCTCCTCTGTTGTGAACTTATTTTTTTCTTTTTCTTACTCTATCATGTGATCCTCCCAGGGAGTTATTGGTAGCAGGATTATGTTGTGGTGCAAGGTTCTCTGTCATTGTGTGTATTTGGACTTTCAAAATACATTGCGTCCTCTTACAGTGTTTTGCGCTTTTTTTAAGGATGTGCATGATGCACATACCTTTTGCGGTGCAACACTACATTATTTTTCTGCATGCATGAATCTGCGATGCCTTGCGTTGTAAATGTGATGCTGCGATAATAGCTTTGTTGCATGCAGTGCTAATGTTTTGTGGTGCAGACTACTTCTACTAGCCCTTTGAAAACCTGCACACAAGAAATCTCCATGAGATATTCAAATTTTTCAAAAGAAAGCAATTGATTGATGACTATTGGGGTCAACTTGCAATTTTGGTGAATCTTTAGACACTTACTTGAGAAATCAATTTGCTTTTTTTGCTGCTTAAAGAAAATTTAGGAACGATTGATGAGCTGTAGGGATCATTCTTTAGCTTAGGTTATTGAGGCTTAAGGCTCCATGCTTTCAAGCAGATGTATGTCTATTGAGTATCCTTCCACCTCACACATTAACCTTGCCAGGTAGGTCGCTCCCCCGCCACACAGCTCCGCCTGTGGTGTCCTGCCCGCCGCTGCTGCTGGTAAGCTCGCCCTCTGCTTGTTGGCCTCGGTGCCCGCTTTTGTCTGTTTTTCCCTCACTGCCCCGATTCACTGTATCGTGTCCTTTTTTCCTTCTGTACCCTCGCTGCACCCATTGCTGTGTGCCCGTTTTTTCCTCTGCTCCCCTCGCTGCCCCCACTGTACTGCGTCCATCTTTCCTTTCCTTCTGTACCCTCGCTGCCCCCATTGCTGTGTGCCCGTCTTTTTTCGCTGCTCCCCTCGCTGCCCCCACTGTACTGCGTCCATCT
Organism: Calotriton arnoldi; assembly: GCA_963921515.1. Classification (NCBI taxonomy): domain Eukaryota; kingdom Metazoa; phylum Chordata; class Amphibia; order Caudata; family Salamandridae; genus Calotriton; species Calotriton arnoldi. The sequence continues at coordinate 242,110 of CAWUFW010012483.1, read as the reverse complement.
TTCCTTCTGTACCCTCGCTGCCCCCATTGCTGTGTGCCCGTCTTTTTTCGCTGCTCCCCTCGCTGCCCCCACTGTACTGCGTCCATCTTTCCTTCTGTACCCTCGCTGCCCCCATTGCTGTGTGCCCGTCTTTTTCGCTGCTCCCCTCGCTGCCCCCACTGTACTGCGTCCATCTTTCCTTCTGTACCCTCGCTGCCCCCATTGCTGTGTGCCCGTCTTTTTTCGCTGCTCCCCTCGCTGCCCCCACTGTACTGCGTCCATCTTTCCTTCTGTACCCTCGCTGCCCCCATTGCTGTGTGCCCGTCTTTTTCGCTGCTCCCCTCGCTGCCCCCACTGTACTGCGTCCATCTTTCCTTCTGTACCCTCGCTGCCCCCATTGCTGTGTGCCCGTCTTTTTCGCTGCTCCCCTCGCTGCCCCCACTGTACTGCGTCCATCTTTCCTTCTGTACCCTCGCTGCCCCCATTGCTGTGTGCCCGTCTTTTTCGCTGCTCCCCTCGCTGCCCCCACTGTACTGCGTCCATCTTTCCTTCTGTACCCTCGCTGCCCCCATTGCTGTGTGCCCGTCTTTTTTGCTGCTCCCCTCGCTGCCCCCACTGTACTGCGTCCATCTTTCCTTCTGTACCCTCGCTGCCCCCATTGCTGTGTGCCCGTCTTTTTTCGCTGCTCCCCTCGCTGCCCCCACTGTACTGCGTCCATCTTTCCTTCTGTACCCTCGCTGCCCCCATTGCTGTGTGCCCGTCTTTTTCGCTGCTCCCCTCGCTGCCCCCACTGTACTGCGTCCATCTTTCCTTCTGTACCCTCGCTGCCCCCATTGCTGTGTGCCCGTCTTTTTCGCTGCTCCCCTCGCTGCCCCCACTGTACTGCGTCTATCTTTCCTTCTGTACCCTCGCTGCCCCCATTGCTGTGTGCCCGTCTTTTTTCGCTGCTCCCCTCGCTGCCCCCACTGTACTGCGTCCATCTTTCCTTCTGTACCCTCGCTGCCCCCATTGCTGTGTGCCCATCTTTTTCGCTGCTCCCCTCGCTGCCCCCACTGTACTGCGTCCATCTTTCCTTCTGTACCCTCGCTGCCCCCATTGCTGTGTGCCCGTCTTTTTCGCTGCTCCTCTCGCTGCCCCCACTGTACTGCGTCCATCTTTTCCTTCTGTCTCCCTCGCTGCCTCTCTCCAATCCCGCCACTGTGTCCCCTACGGCCCCGCCCCCCTGACTGCCCATTCGCTGACCCTGCCTCCCAGCTGCTCCTCCCTCCCACCTCCCCATATATGGCGGCTGCTGCGCGGCCGCGCCGCTGGCGCGCCGAAGGCGCGCCTAAGGCAAGCCCGTCTGCGCCCGTCGGTGCCTGGACCGCGCCCAGCGCCAAACCACCTGGCCCCCGCAGCAGCCAACCCACCCACCGGACTTACGACACCGCCACCCTCAACGCACTCAACACCGGCCGTATCCCCGGCTGCCACCGTGCCACCCCAGGACGCACCCACGGACCCTTCGCCTGCCAATCCTGCAAGTTCTCCTGCCTCCGGACCTGCACCGCACCCGCCAAGCCGAGCACCAGCAGCAACCACCTGAAGTGCATCCTGCTCAACACCCGCTCTGTCCACAGACACGCCGTGGAACTTTGGAACCTGCTTGACTCCACATCACCAGACGTCGCATTCCTCACGGAAACATGGATGAACGCCTCCTCAGCGCCCGACATCGCCATCGCCATCCCGGACGGATACAAGATCACCCGTAGGGACCGCACCAACCAGACCGGAGGAGGCATCGCCATCGTCCACAAGAACACCATCCGCATCACGACCAACTCCGACGACACCTTCACAGCCGGCGAACACCTGCACTTCCAGATACACACCGACCCCAAGACCACCCTCAGAGGCACCCTCATCTACAGACCTCCAGGACCACGCACACAATTCAGCGAAGACATCACCGACCTCATCAGCCCGCACGCCCTCCCCTCGGCTGACTACATCCTCCTTGGGGACCTCAACTTCCACCTAGAGAACAACAACGATCGCAACACCACCACCCTGCTGGACAACCTCGCCAACCTCGGACTCAAGCAACTGGTGACCACCCCCACACACCACGCCGGCCACACGCTTGACCCCGTCTTCTCTTCCAGCAAGGACATCTCCTTCAGCCACACCACCGGACTCCACTGGACAGACCACAGCTGCGTCCACTTCAGCTGGACCACCACGCACCACCACCCGCAACAGTTTCTGCGCAGAAGCTGGAACAAGATCACCACTGACCAACTCACCACATCCCTGAGCCAGAACCCTCCCGCCAGCTCAACGAACCCCAACCAAGCCGCCAGCAACCTCACAAGTTGGATCACCAACTGCGCAGACGACCTCGCCCCATTGAAGACCCCCCCAGTCAGACCCGGCAACAAGAAAGCATCCTGGTTCACCGACGAACTCAAGAAATCCAAGAAGAACTGCCGGGCCCTCGAGAAAGCATGGCGCAGAGACCCGACTGCAGACAACATGACCACCCTCAAGCACGCCACCCGAAAACACCACCAGCTGATCCACACCACCAAGAAAACCGCATTCAAGGAACGACTGGACAACAACGCCCACAACAGCAAGGAACTCTTCATCATCGTCAAAGAGCTCTCGAACCCCAGAGCCGGAAACAACGACATCACTCCCTCGCAAGACCTCTGCAACTCGCTCGCCTCGTTCTTCCACAGCAAGATCGCAGACATACACAACAGTTTCAGCACACAGCCGACGTACCCTACGACCGTTCCAACGTCCCCCACCTCCACCCTCCGAGCCTGGACCCCGATCAACACCGAAGACACTATCCGCACGATGAACTCCATCCACTCCGGATCACCAACCGACCCCTGCCCTCACCACGTCTTCAACAAGGCCGACGCCGTCATCGCACCCCACCTCCGGGACATCATCAACACCTCCTTCGACACCGCCACCTTCCCAGAGAGCTGGAAGCACGCCGAACTCAGCGCCCTACTGAAGAAACCGTCAGCGGACCCCACCGACCTCAAAAACTACCGCCCCATCTCGCTCCTTCCTTTTCCTGCCAAAGTCATCGAGAAGACCGTCAACAGACAACTGGCCGCCTTCCTCGAGACGAATGGATCCCTCGACCACTCGCAGTCCGGCTTCCGGGCCAACCACAGCACCGAGACCGCCCTAATCGCAGCCACCGACGACATCCGAGCCCTGCTCGACAACGGGGAAACTGCGGCCCTCATCCTCCTGGACCTCTCCGCAGCGTTCGACACAGTCTGCCACCGCACCCTAGTGCAACGCCTGAACAACGTCGGAATCCAAGAGAAGGCACTGGAGTGGATCATCTCCTTCCTCACCGGAAGAACCCAGAGAGTCCGCCTCCCCCGTTCAGTTCCGAGGCCACCGAAGTCATCTGCGGCGTACCACAAGGATCATCACTCAGCCCCACCCTCTTCAACGTCTACATGAGCCCCCTCGCAGCCATCGCATGCCAACACAACCTCAACATCATCTCCTACGCCGACGACACCCAGCTGATCCTCTCCCTCACCAACGACCCCACAACCGCCAGAACCAACCTACATGAAGGGATGAAGGACGTAGCCGAATGGATGAGGAACAGCCGCCTGAAACTGAACTCAGATAAGACGGAAGTCCTCATCCTAGGATCATCACCCTCCGCCTGGGACGACTCCTGGTGGCCCCCTGCCCTGGGCAAGGCACCCAAACCAACGGACCACGCACGCAACCTGGGCTTCATCCTGGACTCCTCCCTCTCAATGACCCGACAAGTCAACGCCGTCTCCTCGTCTTGCTTCAACATCCTACGCATGCTGCGCAAGATCTTCCGGTGGATCCCCACCGAAACCAGGAAGACGGTCACCCAGGCCCTCGTCACCAGCCGACTGGACTACGGCAACTCCCTCTACGCGGGAACCACAGCCAAACTTCAAAAAAGACTCCAACGAATCCAGAACGCCTCAGCTCGACTCATCCTGGACATCCCCCGACACAGCCACATCGCCGGACACCTGAGAGACCTGCACTGGCTCCCCGTCAGCAAGAGAATCACGTTCCGACTCCTCACCCACGCACACAAAGCTCTCCACAACCAAGGCCCCAGATACCTCAACGACCGTCTGACCTTCTACACTCCCACCCGCCAGCTACGATCGACCAACCACGCCCTCGCCGCCGTCCCCCACATCCGAAGAGCCACAACGGGAGGAAGATCCTTCTCCTACCTGGCTGCCAAGACGTGGAACTCCCTACCCATCCACCTCCGCCTTACCCAGGACCACCTCTCCTTCAGGAAGCAACTCAAGACCTGGCTGTTCGAACAGTAGCGGACCCCCCTCCCCCAAGCGCCTTGAGACCCTCCGGGTGAGTAGCGCGCTATACAAATGACAAATGATTGATTGATTGATTAATGTGTATCCTTGCTCTGGGGTGTTTGCTCCACCAAAAATAAGTTTGACAGAAATAAACAAAAGAAAAATCAGGAATTCTGTTTTAGATGTGGATCTAAATCCCACATAAGTAATAATACCAATTGTGCCGCACTGGGCAAACAGTGCATCAAGTGTAAACATTTAGGCCATTTCCAAAGAGTCTGTAAAGGAGGAAAACCATCAGTCAACATTAGCAATGTGGATGTATCTATGGATGATTGTGTTTCGGATCTGTCAAAAGTTATTCTTAACATTCAGGGAGATTGCCTAAAAATATGTCCACTGTGTCCACCCCAGTTGGCAGACTTAAGGATTCATGGAATGGGAAATTTGCATTGGAGATTTCAGTATTAATGATCGCTAATTCAGATGCCCCAATAACCATATTGTCTGGTGAATGTTGCTTTCGTCATTGGTTGGTCTAGAACAACCAGATATCTCTCCCAAAGCTTTTGGGGAGCAAGCTATTGACTCATTGTATTTTTTCTATGATTTATTGACGTGCTTAGGTAGAACAACTGCTACAAAAAGGCATGTTGCTGTGAAAGGCTGAAATTTGGTAGGTTGACTTGACCTAGCCAAATTTAGGGGCCTATTACGATGGCGGGCGGAGACACGACCGCGGTGCCGGCGGTGGCGGTAAATGCCATTTACCGCGCGCCGTCAGCGGTCCTCACGCCCGCCATATTAGCATGTCTAGACAGAGCCCATTTCCCGTTCCCTGCGGTGTGACGCAGACCGCCATCAAAGTGCGCCCGCCACCGCGGCGGTGTGAGCCAATGAGCACTCACCGCCGTGCGGAATGACGTCCCGTCCGCCGAAAAAATCACGATGCCGGAAGCAGGGCAGCACACCGCGGCGGAGCAACCGCATAGCCAGAGACGGCGGAGACACCACAGCGGAGCAAGAAAATAGACACCCGGCCCACACCGCGATGGATCCAGCCCTACACGCCTTTCCGGTGCTGTATATGATACACCACCTGCAAGTCATTGACCGGCGCGGACGCCGCCGCAGGTACGTACACACACAACTGTGCATGCAACACAATACACAAGTCAAGGGTTTGAAAACGGTGCATGTCCACACCAGACACCCCTGTGGGGACAGGCAAACAACCATCACTGCATCCACACATGTCCCACCTGTCACAAAAACACCTCGCCACATCTTGCTCACCCATGTTCCGCGATCATGAACAAATGTTCCGGTCTCGTCACCGCAGAGGTCAGTGTGCAGGAAAACATGTACACAACGCAGAGGCCAGTGCCAGCCATGGCCACTTTACAAACAGCACAAAACCACTACTCAACACACAACACACTAGCCCTCTCCCTGAAGGGACATATCATGTGCCTTCCATGTGCCACTCCTGCACAACAACAACACAGGTGAATACACACCCTGCCCCACATCCCTAACAACTGCAGAGATAGCCACAGCAGGAGTTGTTGCACAGGAACACATACCACAGAAGGCCAGGCCCCAGCCAACACACACACCACAACAACACCACACACATGCCAAGAACACTGAGCCCCAGCACAAAATGTACACACACACACATATTGATGATCAAACAATCCAATGCACACACAGCCTACCAACTTACACAGACACACCCTACCCTGCCTCACAGCCACATACACAGACCACATGCTAGCAGCAATGGAGGACAACATACATGAAAGCTAAAGTGATGTGCCCACAAATGGAAGGACAAGGACACAACTATCAAGCATGTGTACATCACATGCAAGACAACAGACATCTGAGAACACCCACAGCCCATCAAATCACACATGGCTGCCACAGTGAGTCAACCCAAACCACAAGCACCTCAATTCAACAGCTCAGGGAGACAGCAAGGCCATCCATGTTAAGGCACAGGGATGAGAGGAAGGCCATGAAGTCAAATACTGAACAGACACACATAGGTATGCAATTACCTGAACAAGAGCATCTCTGCACCACAAGACACAGGCCCCATTCACACACTCCATGATTGAGAAGCACAAGTAGGAAACCGTCACACATCCCCCTCTCACATCAGCAGCACACAACACTCCCATGTGCACCAAATCACAATTGCAGGGCACAACAAGTACACATTCACGCACACCACTCCAGGGTGACACATGTGTAGTTGACAATGCAGGTGCACACACATCAACAGTCACCACAAAGTCACCCCCTTCACACCACACACTTCTCTACCACCAAAGTGTACACTTTGGAAGTAAGGCATGGGACCAGGATTACTGACCACCACAAGATGACCGTACACATACACTGCTGGGCACACAGTAAGTAAGCTCACACAGTCACCATGACCCGTGCCTACCTGCATGAAAGCCTGTGCATAAACTCCCACCCTGTGCTGACATTGCCTCCAAACATGACATGTCTACACCATAGACAACATGGATAAAGAAGGATGAGAACAACAAGACATTTTCACAAACCACCTTCACTGCACCCACAAGTATAAGAGTCAGGAAGAATTTGAGTCCCTGTCACCCCTGCAAAAACATGGAAACGTGAGACAACCCAGTGCCAATGTTGAAGTGCCATACTGAGCATGTGACACAGTAAACCATGCACACACAGAAACAGTTTTATTGAGAAATTACACTGACAGATCTGACAACAGGAACAACTGTCTTTATTCACACTTGTGCATAGATAAACAACAAATGTGGGCAACTGCAGGGCCAGTGGCCACTACAATGTACAGAGTAGTTACATCAGAAGCTGCACAGGCAGGGGGCAAACAGCAGTGATCAACAAGGCAAGTACAATGTGCAGAGTAGTTACATCAGAAGCTGCACAGGCAGGGGGCAAACGGCAGTGATCAACAAGGCCAGTGGCCAGTCCAATGTGCAGATGAAGTCCATGAGAAGCTGCACAGGCAGGGGGCAAACAGCAGTGAACCACAAGGCAAGTACAATGTGCAGAGTAGTTACATCAGAAGCTGCACAGGGAATGTGTGCGACTATACCATGCCATGCTCAGCAACAGAGTCATGGGGATAACAATGGGCATCACAGACACCGCTGTGGACAGACAGGTGTGTGAGGGTGACTACCACTCAGATGTGGCTGTCTGTCGGACTTGGAGGTGACTGTGCATCGCGGTCAGTAGGAGGACTGCCCCAGGGAGTGTGAGGAACATCTGTGGAAGAGACATCTCTGGCTTGGGAAGCTGGAGGGCTGCTTGGACCAGGTGGGGTGGTGGCACGGGGAGGTGGACTTATGCTGTGGTGAGACACAGTGTGTGCAGGAGATTGTGGAGGGGTGCCTTTCCACTTCTTGGGGATCCTGAAAGGCTTCCCTGTCTGGGGACTAATGGGAACTGGTGTGGACACAACAGGTAACCCCACCACCAAACCTGCTCCTGGTGCTGACTCTGGGCCCCCCTCTGGGGACATGCTGGATCCAGCTGTGTGCTTCCCTGGGGCTTGCCTCCGCCCTTCCAAACCCTGTCTACTATGTTTAGCCCCTACAGTGCCCCCTTGTGCCTGCTTCACAGGGCTCGGGATGGGAGTGGAGGTTGTGGGTGGATCAGCCATAGGGCCCTCATCCAGTGTAAGCCTTGCAGGTAACACCTCCTCAGTGGGCAGGGAAACTGTCTTCTTTGCTTTGCGAGCGGTCCTTGGGACAGCAGAGTCCTTGATGGGGGATGACTCTGAGGCCTGTGACCCTGAGGCCTGTTTCTTGCCCCTCTGGTCCTTGGTGTCGCCTGACAGGCTTTTATCTCTGTGCTCTGGGGTGGTCTTAGTTTTCTGTGGGGATGGTGTCTGCGGCCTGGACCATTTGGGCTGTTGCTGCTGCTGTGTGCTTCGTGTGCTGTATCTGGACTTTGGGGTCTGTTGAGCATTGTCACTGTCGTCAGAGGTGCACAATGACAGGGGGGTGGACAAAGGGACAGGAGCTGCTCCCTGAGAATGTGCCTGTTGCAGGGCTGCTGTCACTGTTGAGGACAATGACTGCACAGTCCGGTGTAGCCCACCCATATCCGAATGTATGCCCTCCATGAAAGCTATCACCTGGCCCAACTTTTTATCGTGGACTAGGAAGGCATTGAGGAGAGCTGTCTGCCCCACACACAGCTGGCACAATAGCTCTACTGACTCAGCACTGAGGGCTGCAGGGCTGACATGGGCCGGGGCAGCAGTGCCTGGGGTGAAGGACACTCTTCCCTTTCGACTTGTGCGAACACGGGCAGCACCAGTGGAAGTAGATGGGAGGCTGGGCACTGGACGCTGTGTGGCAGAAGAGGAGGCAGAGTCCCCGTTCCCTGTGGCCCCCAACATGGATGCATCACTGCTGGCGTCAGATGACGTAGAGCTTTGCGTCTCCGGTTGTGATTCCTCCAGCAGACTCCTGTCCCCCTCCTCGGCGCTGGTCACATCTGTGTCACTCTGCTCCGGTGCGGCTGTTGCACTGGATGCCTCACCGCTGGTGTCCGTCCCCTGTCCCTCAACGCACACAGGAGATGCTACATGGGAGAGAGATGTAGTGTTAGTGGAGTGGCACCAACTGAAGTAACATGTGCAAGTAAATTACCATTCAAGAAGATGTGTTATCCACGTTGCACATCACCCTGACTAAATATACATTGCCACCTCAATTATCAACCCAACAGTGCATGTAAAGAACAAATCCAGCCATAAGTGATCCCGGTGAATCACACAGCACACCATCCTGCCTGTGGCCCACTTCAGACACAGGCACAAAAATCTCTCTGACCACACAGGGTGCCGAGGATGGCAAGGATGAACACCACAACATGGTGTCAATTACGTACATGGATGGAGCAGTAGGGGAGCACACACACACAGACCACAACATAATAGCCCACAATGGCCATTAGCGCATGCCAGCTACCATGTTCGTTGCACGGGCACAAGTACTGTAGCATATTGTCCTCAGAAGTTGTAGCAGCTGAAATCTGCTGTCAGGCATTGCACGCATTGATTGAAACACACTCAGATTAGGCACACTGCCGTCAACATCAATATGAATTCACACAGTACCCCACTGCACAAGGTACCTGAATGCCACAGGTTTGAATACAATGGCAATGCACATTGCGCCGATCACATCAGTGAGTACAGGTGGGACAAATGCATGTCAGATGCACCCAGCACAGACGCCACTTACAATCCACTGCATCACACTACCAACTTCACATAGCTCAGAGTTTGTCCAATCTGTGGACACATGCAGCCATTCCCTGCCAAAGCCACCCGTCAACAAATACTCACCCCTAGCTTGCTGCTGATGCTCCTTCAATTGTGCATCCTACTCAGGCTGTGTTACGGCCAAGATGCGGGCCATTAGTGGTGTCATGGTGCGTCGGGCCAACCTGCCGCTCCGAGGGAGCAGCCCCAGCGTCATCTCGGCCACGTTCTTGCTCAGCCGGCAGATGTCATCCCAACTTTTATGACAGTGGCTGCGCCGTCGGTTTGACACACCCAGATCACGCACTTTGGAGGCAATGGCCCTCCACACAGCTTTACGCTGGTGGACTTTCAGCTGCAGGCTTGGGAGACAAGAGGGGTAATACATCAGTGACACAGTGTATACTACCAAAATCTCTCAATACAGTGGCACGATACTCACTCATCCCAAATCAACAGATATGTGTAACAGAGCCAAGAATGCATGGCACCTGGTACAACGGCATTGGAGAACCACACGTGAATCCATGAAGGTGGGACGGTGGACACAGTACCTCTACACCCCATTCACATGCAGGATGCCAGCACATCAAGCAATGTGTAGTCTGCCCACATCTACTGTCCGCTGTTAGCTAGAGCAACACATAGATTAGATAGCAACACATGGTTGTTGGTGGGCTCACTGTGTCCAACACTGCACAGCCCCAAATGTCCTAGCCCTGTGAATGGCTCACTGTGTCATGGAGCTCACATACAGTGACATCAACTCTCATACACGTGTGCAATCTACAGGGCTGAGATGGCTCTTTGATGAAGATGTGTGAACAAAAGACACATGGAACACACTGTACATGCAGTGATGTGTACTTGTGGGATTGGGTGGCGACTGTGCAGGCCAGGTGGGCTGACACTGAGAGGGACATTTGGGACCCATACAGCCATTCACTCAAGCAATCACTGGCCTGACTCCTGCATTACCAATTTGCTGCTTCACTGTATGGCTGACAGGACACTACATGTCCCTCAAATCTGGATGGGCATGCAGGGAAACATGTGAAAGAGGCTACACAGCCCTTCCCCCTGGAGAAAATATGCTAGGCAGTGCATGTCAGAGCCTTACACTCACTGACACATACTGCAGCACCTCCACCTCCCGTGTGCCCCCCTGCACTCTCACTCACACTGTTGGAGACTTACCACAAAATTAGGGCCACCATAGAGCCTTGGGTACTGTGCAAGCACCCCATCCACCAGGACCTCCAGCTCCTCGCTGGTGAAGGGACTGGCCCGGATCTTCTGTGTCCTTGACATCACTGTGGACAGGTGGCAGCAGCAGCACGTGGAGTTCAGGGGTGGCAGGCAGCAGTCCCTGGAGACAGCAGCAGCAGGTGGAGGGTGGCAGGCAGCAGTCCCTGGAGGCAGCAGGTGGGGGTGGCAGGCAGCAGTCCCTGGAGGCAGCAGCAGCAGGTGGAGGGTGGCAGGCAGCAGTCCCTGGAGGCAGCAGCAGCAGGTGAGGGGTGGCAGGCAGCAGTCCCTGGTAGCAGTGGAAATGTGGGGCACCCTCCCACACATATATAGGCCCATGGGGCTGTGTCAGTGGTCCCACGCCGCTGCAATTGGTGTACCAGGTCTGCTATTTTTAAAATCATCCAATGTCCGCCTCCGCAGTGGCGGTGCACGCCTACCGCGATTTTCAGATCCATATGAAGCAACCGCTACTGTGCGTCCCATTGGCTGCAAGTGCATGGACCATGGCGGTGACACACCGCAGGGGCCAGGCGCGCGCTACCGCAGTGGTGAATCTTTTGAATGCTTCCAATGACCGGCTCCGCGGTTGCGGAACGCGCCTACCGCTATTTTCAAAATTGCATCAGGCTACCGCGATGGTGCTTCCCATTGACTGCCATGGCATGGTCCATGGCGGTGACAGTCCGCAGGGGCCAGGCGGTGGGCACCGCCATATGGGTGCCATACAGTGCCTGTAGTGACCGTGAGCTGGGTAGCGGTGCATGCCAACCGCCATTTACACATGTAGATATGGCTCAGACTACCGCGATCATGTCTGGGGTATTGGCGGTGACAGTCCGCAAGGGCCAGGCGGTAGGCACTGCCATATGGGTGCCATACAGTGCCTGTAGTGAGCGTGAGCTGGGTAGCGGTGCATGCCAACTGCCATTTACACATGTAGATATGGCTGAGACTACCGCGATCGTGTCTGGGGTATTGGTGGTGACAGTCCGCAGGGGCCAGGCGGTAGGCACCGCCATATGGGTGCCATACAGTGCCTGTAGTGACCGTGAGCTGGGTAGCAGTGCATGCCAACCGCCATTTACACATGTAGATATGGCTGAGACTACCGCGATCGTGTCTGGGGTATTGGCGGTGACAGTCCACAGGGGCCAGGCAGTAGGCACCACCATACAGTGCCTGTAGTGAGCGTGAGCTGGGTAGCGGTGCATGCCAACTGCCATTTACACATGTAGATATGGCTGAGACTACCGCAATCGTGTCTGGGGTATTGGTGGTGACAGTCCGCAGGGGCCAGGCGGTAGGCACCGCCATATGGGTGCCATACAGTGCCTGTAGTGACCGTGAGCTGGGTAGCAGTGCATGCCAACCGCCATTTACACATGTAGATATGGCTGAGACTACCGCGATCGTGTCTGGGGTATTGGCGGTGACAGTCCACAGGGGCCAGGCAGTAGGCACCACCATACAGTGCCTGTAGTGACCGTGTGCTGGGTAGCGGTGCATGCCAACTGCCATTTACACATGTAGATATGGCTGAGACTACTGCAATCGTGACTGGGGTAATGGCGGTGACAGTCCGCAGGGGCCAGGCGGTAGGCACCGCCATATGGGTGCCATACAGTGCCTGTAGTGACCGTGAGCTGGGTAGCGGTGCATGCCAACCGCCATTTACACATGTAGATATGGCTCAGACTACCGCGATCATGTCTGGGGTATTGGCGGTGACAGTCCGCAAGGGCCAGGCGGTAGGCACTGCCATATGGGTGCCATACAGTGCCTGTAGTGAGCGTGAGCTGGGTAGCGGTGCATGCCAACTGCCATTTACACATGTAGATATGGCTGAGACTACCGCAATCGTGTCTGGGGTATTGGTGGTGACAGTCCGCAGGGGCCAGGCGGTAGGCACCGCCATATGGGTGCCATACAGTGCCTGTAGTGACCGTGAGCTGGGTAGCAGTGCATGCCAACCGCCATTTACACATGTAGATATGGCTGAGACTACCGCGATCGTGTCTGGGGTATTGGCGGTGACAGTCCACAGGGGCCAGGCGGTAGGCACCACCATACAGTGCCTGTAGTGACCGTGTGCTGGGTAGCGGTGCATGCCAACTGCCATTTACACATGTAGATATGGCTGAGACTACTGCAATCGTGACTGGGGTAATGGCGGTGACAGTCCGCAGGGGCCAGGAGGTAGGCACCGCCAGATGGGTGCCATACAGTGCCTGTAGTGACCATCAGTGGACTCACGGAGCAGGTTTGCTGCACGTATGGAGTCATCCAGCTCTATCCATAGCCCAACATGAACAGTGCCCAGTGTCTCCAACATTGAAGGACCCTCATGAGGCCAACATTACGAATGGGACATTTAACTCCATGTCACCTACACATGCCATATATGTGTATGTGATAAATTGCATTGACACATACACATGCACATGTCACATGTGATGTGTAAGGGCATGTAGACTGTACAGTTTTTGTGTTGCATAGCATATGTAGATAATGGTCAATGTGTGTAGGTGCAATGTAACGGACAATGCTGTCTCATTGTGTGAACTAGGGGCATCATTGACTGTCACATTGTCTACTGCACATGCACACACGTGTTCACCATGCTCAGCCTGTGGTCAGTGTGTACTTGATGTGTGCCATGTGCAACCTGTGTTGGGAGGTGTATCATGGACAGCAGCACGGTGTGCTAGGGTAGTATTGTGGTTTGACACATATGCTGGGGGTAATGCTCACAGGTGTGCGCACACATGTGGCTCCATATCCCACTGTGCATGCCAATGAGCAGGAGGTGTGCACAGATCATTGCTGCGGGTAAGGGGACAAGTGTACGAGTAGTGTGCCTGATGTGTACCGACTTGTGCAGTGCTCTGTTGGTTGATGGTGCAGTCTGTAACATTTGGCAATGTGTCTGTAGAAATGTGAAATGTCCTGTACATCTCATGGTGTGTTTCATTGACATATGTGCACTTTCATCTGACCTAGGAGGAGGCCCAATATCCATCGTCCATTCACAGTGCTGGCTGACATGGAGAATGAAGAGATCATCCGCAAATTCAGGCTGGATAGAGTTTCCCTACAAAACCTATGTGCCATGTTGGAGCCCCACCTGCAGCCACGTCGCACATATCCAACAGCTTTCACCGCGACTTCAAAGGTGATGGCGTGCCTGCATTTCTATGCGACAGGCTCATTCCAGCACACGGTAGCAAGTGCAGGTGGGATGTCACAACCGATGTTCAGCATGGTGCTGAGGGATGTACTGTCAGCTATGATGAGCTACAAGGACAGATACATTAATTTCCCCCGGGTGCCAGAGTTGGTGGCTGTGAAGGGAGATTTTTATGCCCTTGGACACATCCCCCATGTCGTTGGTGCCATTGATTGCACACATGTCGGGCTTGTGCCACCACAGGCACGTGAGTAAGTGTACAGAAATCGGAAGCATTACCACTCGGTAAATGTTCAAGTGGTGTGCCAGGCGGACATGATCATCTCCCACGTGTGTGCCAAGTATCCCGGGTCAGCCCATGATTCGCACATCATGCGCAGCAGCATCGTCCCGCAGCTGATGGCCAATCTGCTTCCTGAGCGTGCATGGCTTGTGGGTGAGTATGCATAGTGGAGTAGTGTGGTGTGTGTGTGACATGCTGTCCTGTGGCATTGTGGAACATCAAGGTTAATCTGTGTTTCTCACACCCAGGTGACTCTGCATATCCTAACCGTCCGTGGTTGCTGAGCCCACTGCGGAATCCTGTGACAGCAGCTGATGTGCGATATAATGATGCCCATGGGAGGACATGGCGTGTAATAGAGCGTACATTTGGTCTCCTAAAGTCACGATTTCGCTGCCTGGACCGTACTGGAGGTGCCCTGATGTACTCGGCAAGGAAGGTGTGTCAGATAGTCGTGGCATGCTGCATGCTCCACAACCTGGCCATTCGCAAGGCAATACCCCTGATCCTGGATGATGATGAGCAGCCAAGGCCCCCGCCTGCAAACCAACCTGGGTCCAGTGATGAGGACAGTGGAGAGGAGGAAGGTGTCGACATGCGTCAACAGCTCATCAACCGCTACTTCACTTGAAGGTGAGTGACGATGTAGGAGGGACACATGGTCTGATGGTGTTGCAGTTGCTGTGAGGGTGTATGTGAGCTTGGTGACTGCAGCCTTGTGTTCACTCATTGCTGGTTGGCAATGTTTGTGGGATAGGGTAGTTTGACACAGATACAGGATGTCTCTATGGCGACTGTTGCTCTGTGTAATGTGTGAAGATTGGAGTACCTTGTTGACAAGTGTTGTGTGATGTGTGTGATGCCACACCAAAACAAGTGACTCTTGTTCTAATGTTTTTCCTAGGTCCTTCCAGCCTCTCCTTGCCTACCTACATTCCATTTCCCTGGGACATTTACATCACGGTGAAGGTTGCACATCCTGTATTAAAGACGGAGCAGACCCAGCAACATGTGTGTAAGGTGTATTTATTTACAATTGTGACATGTGAGGGTTGAGAAAATGTACAGTGGGGGAAATTTGAAGAAATGAGTTGACGGTCATGGTAGATGAGATAATTGAGTAGTCACCACAGTGATGTGGAGGCCCAGTCCAACAGACAGATGCCATTCACATGGCAGTGTGGGGAAGGATAGTCCAAAAGGTAAATGCAGTGGTGCAGTGGTCTGCCATCATGGCTGGCTCCGGGACTTGCCTTTGGCAGGTGCTTTGGCACATGATGCCTCCTGGCCTTTCCTTGGACGGCCCCTTTTGCGCTTGACTGGAGGGGCCTGTGCTGCAGGGGCAGTGGTGTCTGAGCACTCACCCCCCTCTGTGGACGCAGGGGAGGATGATGACCTGTCATCCTGCTGCCCATCAGGGGGAGGCGGAGGTGTTGAATGTTGCGCTGGCCTGTCCCTCCGAACCACCACTAGCTGCCCCAAGAGGTCCACAATTTGTCCCATGCGGGTGTCCATGGACCTCATCAGCAGGAGGAGCTCCCAAGAATCTTCCTCAGACCGGCCCATTCGTCCCTGGGCCTGTTCGTATGCCCCAAGGACTCTGTTGATGCGGGACAGGGCTTCCGTCCCAGGCTCAGTTCCCCTCTGCATGACCCTGCCCCTCCCACCTACACTGCTGCCACAGGCCTGTTGGCTCGCCACATTGCTCCATTGTATCCTCTCCCTGGCCTCCTGAGTAGATGTCATGGGGTGCTCATCACCTGGGGCAGGGAGGGTGTTGCGGGTAGCTGTGGTGGGGGTGGGGGTGGTGGTGGTGGTTGACACACAGGCCGTGACAACAGCTGTCTGGGGAATGTCATGGGTTGCAGCAGATGTGGTTGTGGGGACAATGGGTGCCTGGGACTGGTTGCGGCCTGCCACATCAGATGGGCTGGCTTGGGGCTCCTCATCCAAGGAATCCAGGGAGTCTTCATCCAGTAGTCTCTGTTCCGGGGTGGGGGACTGGCTCTGCAGGTTGGTGGTGTCGTCCTCTGCAGTGAGTTCTTGGTCACCTGTGGGTCAGATGAGAAATGGTCATTGTGTTGCAACCAGAAAAGTTTCTGTTCGCACTGTTACATCAACTGTTTGTACATCCAGCAGTTGTTCACTGATCTAATTTGCAGTTACCGACATCCAGTGATGCATTACAAGCTGTTGAGGTACATGCATTACTTGTCCATATTGGGAGTTGACAAGACATGACATACACAATTTACATATTTTACATTGACAGGTTCATGTTGGCATCTAGTGAGTGTTAAATCATATGTGATCCAGTTACGCATGTATGTCACTTGTTGTGCCCTTGCAGCCATTTACTCTGCACATTGGGTGAACATTGTAGTTGCATCCATACCTTTGGCATGTGGTGTACATATCTGTATTTGCACTTCCAGCCATGCTTTCTTTGCTTTCATTTGGTCCTTGCTGGTCTGGACCCCTGCCATTTTCAGATGGCATGCAGTGGTGTGCAGGGTTGAGCACTGAGGTACATCTACATGTGGATCTGAATGTCACACTTTGGTTTCTGTCATGGTTTCATTTGCTTAGGTGTGTGCACACTATAGTGGCCAATGCTATCTGGGTGTGCAGTTGTGCAATGTGAAGCCTGGTGTCCTATGCCACCATGCTTGTCGTGAAGCATATCTGGCTGCATGTAGTGGCTGGTGATATGTTCTGTTTGCTGTTTTTGGCTTGTATTTGTGAGACCTCTCTGTGTGTGTGTGAGGAAGGCTTCCATCTTGGTCCAGTGTGGGACAAGTCAGCATGATATGTCTACCTACCAGTGATTTGGAAGTGGACAGTGCAATGACTGACACATGCATCTTAGTGCAAGGGTGTAATCAGTCTTGTGGGCTGGAGCTCATGTGGGCTTGTGTGAGTTGTTGTGCAAGCTTCCCACCCCCACACACCCCGACCTGTTAGATGAGGTTAGCTACCTGTTAGTTGAGTGGGTAGCATACAATGCCTGCCACATGATTCTGATTGGGGGTGGAGTGGCCCATCCTACTCAGGGGTGGGACAGCATGCATGGTGGGATTTGTGGGACAATTTGCCAACCCCACAACCCCGTCTCCGTGTGAAGATGGCTACCTACTGGTTGAGGTGAAGGTGAGCAATGACATGGCTATGTGACTTAAGAGTCATTCTTGGGAGGAACGTGCCTGTGGAGAGCAGAAGGTGTGTGTGGGTTTCAGTACCCAAACATTTCACATCACATTAGGGCATGGGGTGTAGCCCCACCATCACTGTTGTCCCAACTATCTGGGTGTGGGGTTCACTCCCCCAAGATTTGCAGGCAAAATAGGTCATGGGGTATATCCCCCCCATCACTGTTGTCCCAAGTATCTGGGTGTGGGGTTCTCTCCCCCAACATTTGCAGCCACATTAGGGCATGGGGTATAGCCCCCCCATCACTGTTGTCCCAACTATATGGGTGTGGGGTTCACTCCCCCAACATTTGCAGGAAACATAGGGCATGGGGTATATCCCCCCTATCACTGTTGTCCAAAGTATCTGGGTGTGGGGTCCACTCCCCCAACATTTGAAGGCACAATAGGGCATGGGGTATAGGCTCCTATCACTGTGGTGACATACAGCAGGTTGAACATCTCACCCAGCAAACATTTCCACACTATCATGGTTTCATGGTATTTGTGGACCTGTGAACATGAGCAAAGTACTGGTGATGCAGTTGTTCCGGAACATCCATACACTTACATGTTGTCATCAACAGTGGTGTGTGTGTAAGATACAGTCAGCCATGTGCAGAAAATGTGTGCTTTTGGGGCCAGACTATACCAGCACTGTTCAGACAGACAGTGTGAGATGTGACCATTGTCAATGCATACACACATTGCTGGTCCCAAGCAGACACATTTGTGCATTTTAGTCAGACAAAGTACTCTTGTTATGCAATTCAGTGCAGCACTGTGGCTGCTGGGTCTGTTGCAAGACAGTTGGGATGTGCATAGTTTAGCAGTGTGAGTCCCAGGTCCAGTGGAGTTTTTGGTAATCTGCACTTCCACTGTTTACATTGCAACACTGTGGTATGACATGGGTGATTAGCACATTGACAACCAACCTGCCAGACACTGCTGCAGGGAAGCATGATCGGTGTTAGTGTTGCAGTGTGTGATGCCTGGCACAGTAGACACAATGTGGGTAATTTTTGCACTGAGACTTGTGCATGCTGGGTACAATACGACTGTTTAGCATGATTTGTGTAGGTGACTGTGGACAAAGTGGTATGGTGTGATGTGCGGGGGAACAAACGTCACATGCCTATGAGTGGGACAAGTGCTCCATCATGCTGAACTGTTGAAGAAGTGGGCCTGTTGTGGGTTGTACTGCAGTGTCACCAATTACACACACCACTCCCAGTTGAAATGGTTACCTACCAGTAAGTTTGATGAGTCACATTCAATATCTGCCACATGGTTGTGGTTGTGGGGAGTGCTCCATCTTGCGTAGCTGTAGGACAAGGAGGCCTGGTGGGAGTTGTAGTGCAGACTTCCAAACCACGCACACACCTCCCTGTGAGGATGGCTACCTACCTGTTAGGTTAAGGTGAGCAATGCAATGGCTGCCACATGGGGGGGTCAGGGCTCCATCTTGCACAGCTGTAGGACAAGGGGGCCTGGTGGGAGTTGTAGTGCAGACTTCCAAACCACCCACACACCTCCTTGTGAGATTGGCTACCTACCTGTTAGGTTAAGGTGAGCAATGCAATGGCTGCCACATGGGGGGGGGGGGGGTCATGGCTCCATCTTGCGCAGTTGTAGGACAAGGGGGCCTGGTGGGAGTTGTAGTGCTGGCAGCATGTACACATTTACCCATGGTGATGTTTGTAGCTACCTTTGAGGTGAACCTGAGGGACTGTTGGATTAATGTGTGAGAGATGTGTTGGTGAGAGTGTGGTGCACATGACTGCATTTGTACCTAGGAGGTATAGCTTAGTAGTGGTGCAAGACAGTACATATCAGTGTGATGTTAGGCATTTGTTTGTACTTACCAGCCTCCACTCCCCCGGGTATTCCTGTGAGACTCTGGATGCAGTATGCCAAGCACCTTCTCCTCCCATTCGGTGAATGTTTTGAGTGGAACAGGAGGGCCACTCCCTGTCCTGTGAGCCAGCTCATGGTTCTTGGCTCTCTTCTTCTTGACCACTGCCTTCAGATCGTGCCAGCGCTTCACAATTTCATTTCTATTGCGTGACACGGTCCCTACTGCATTTACCTTATCTACTATCCTTCTCCACATTAGCGTTCTTGTGGCTACTGGTGTCTGTTGGACCAGGTTACCAAACAATTGGGGTTCTACCCTGATTATCTCATCTACCAGTACCCTCAACTCACTCTCAGTGAATTTGGGCATTTTCTGTGGTGACATGGTGTGTGATGTGCCAAGGTGTTTGAGGTGCAAGTATTGAAGTGGTGGTGGTGATGTGTATGGTGTGTGATGTGCAAACGGGTTAGAGGTGCAGGTGTAGAAGTGGTGGTGGTGGTGGTGATGTGTGTGTGTGTTGTACAGATTTGCCTCTCCTGTCAGCTGTGGTGTATGTTCCTTCAGTTCTGGAGTTTTGCAAAGGATTGTGGTCTGGTAGGGGGCTGGATTTATACTGGGCTATGTGGGTGTGTCAGGATGGGGTATTGGTTGCAGGTGTGGTGTGTGTGTCGTCCTGGGATTTGTAGTTTTTGAGTTTGCCATGGTTGTGTGTCTTTGGGCTGTGTTAGGTGTTTTTGGGTGCATGACTTGTTTGCTTGGTGCACTTTGTGGGCATGTTGTGTGTATTTTTTTCGACCGCCATTTTGTTCACGGAGCGTACGCAGCGGTGGCTATGCTACAGCGCTTCCGCGGGCTCTCTCATTCCTCACTATTGTCGACCGCGGTGGTCAGAAACAGCGCTCTGCATCGCGGTCATGTCGGGGATATCATAATTTCCATGGCGGTGTCTCCGCTGTTGTTGGGGTGGTTTGGGCTGTTTCCGCCACGAATCCGAACGCCGCGGACGGGTTTCGGCCTTCTCCGCACGCGATGGGCGGTTTCTCGGGTCTCCTTTCCGCCGCGGTTGGATTTTTACCGCCGTGGATCCTAATCAGGCTGTCGGTTTTCCCGCGGTAGCGGCGGGCGGTGAGTTTCCGCTATTATGGCGGTCGACCGCCATCGTAATGACCCCCTAAGGCAGAAACTCCCATAGTGTCCATTGATACTTTTGTTACCAATGTACAAAGAAAGTTGTGCTCTGTAAATAATCGCTTAGCCACTGCTTTTCATTCTTTGATTGAATCCAATTCTATGCACTCAGCTGATGTTGTTCAATCAATCAATCAATCAATCAATCAGGTGTTTGTTAAGCGTGACTACTCACCCGTGAGGGTCTCAAGGCGCTGGGGTGGTACAGGTGCCAGTCCATCAAGGAGGGGGTCTGTCAAAGAGCCAGGTTTTGAGGTTTCTCGCGAAGATGGGGAGCGATGTTGTCTGTCTGAGGTGGAGCTGAAGGGCGTTCCAGGCTCTGGCCGCGAGGAAGGAGAAGGAGTGGTCTCCCGATCTGGTCTTTCTGGTGCGGGGGACCACGGCGTAGGAGAACTGGGCTGATTGTAGGGTCCTTTGGGGTGTGTGGAATTTGAGTCGGCTGTTCAGGTATGCTGATCCGGTGTCATGAAGGGTCATGTGTGCGTGGGTGAGGATCTTGAAGGTGATTCTAGCCTCGATGGGGAGCCAGTGGAGTGTGTGCAGGTGATGGGAGATGTGGCAGTGTCTTGGCAGGTTGAGGACCAGCCTTGCGGCGGCGTTCTGGATGTTCTGTAGCTTGCGGGTGAGGTTTTTGTTTATTCCGGCATAGAGTGCGTTGCCGTAGTCGAGTCTGCTGGTGATGAGGACGTGAGTGACAGTCTTTCTGTGCTCAAGGGGGATCCATTTGAAGGTCTTACGTAGGAGGCGGAGGGTGTGGAAGCAGGAGGATGCGACGGAGTTGATCTGACGGTCCATTTTTAGCTCTGAGTCCAGGATGATTCCAAGGTTGCGTGCGTGGTCCGTGGGGGTGGGTGGGCTTCCGAGGGCGGGGGGCCACCAGGTGTCGTTCCAGGCGTCGGGGTTTGGGCCCAAGATGAGTACTTCTGTTTTGTCGGTTTTGAGTTGTAGGCAGCTTCTTTTAATCCATTTGGCAATGGCTTCCATGCCTTCTTGAAAGTTGTGTATGGCGGTGTTGGGTTCGTTGGATAAGGAGAGGATGAGTTGGCTGTCGTCTGCGTATGACACAATGTTGAGTCATTAGGTTCTGACGATGGGGGCGAGCAGAGCCATGTAGACGTTGAAGAGCGTGGGGCTGACGGAGGACCCCTGGGGGACTCCGCAGGTGGTAGGTGTAGGGTCCGAGAGGAAAGGGGGGAGTCTGCCCCTCTGCGTTCTGCCGGAGAGGAAGGAGTGGATCCAGTCGAGGGCCTTGTCCCGGATCCCTGCGTCGTGGAGTCTGCGTATTAGGGTGCGGTGAGAGACTGTGTCGAACGCTGCTGAGAGGTCGAGGAGGATGAGGGCTACTGTTTCTCCTCTGTCCAGTAGGGAGCGGATGTTGTCTGTTGCGGTGAGGAGGGCGGGTTCTGTGCTGTGGTTTTTTCTGAAGCCGGATTGGGAGGAGTCGAGGATGTTGTGCTCTTCGATGAAGGTGGCGAGTTGGCTGTTGATGGCTTTCTCAATGACTTTCGCTGGGAACGGGAGCAGGGAGATGGGTCTACAGTTCTTTAGGTCGGTGGGGTCCACTGAGGGCTTCTTCAGGAGGGGGTTTATCTCGGCGTGTTTCCAGTCATCGGGGAATGAGGTGTTCGTCAGGGAGCGGTTGATGGTGTGGCGGAGCATGGGTGCGATGGTGTCGGCGGCTCTGTTGAAGATGTGGTGGGGGCCCTGGAGTGGATTGACTTCATTGTGTTCAGTGTGTCTTCGGTGGTGAGGACTGTCCAGTTGTCAGTCATTGGCTTCAGGGTGTCGGGTGGCTGATGAGTGTTCAGTGTGTTGGTTGTCTTTGTCAAAGTTGTCGTAAATGTTCTTGATTTTGAGGTGGAAGAAGGTGCTGAGTTTGTCGCATAGGTCTTGTGAGGGAGGGATGTCAGTAGACTCGCTGGTGCGTTGGATGACCTCCTTGATGATGCTGAAGAGTTCTTTGCTGTTGTGCGCTTTTGTGGGGATTCTGTCTTCAATTGCTTTTTTTCTCATTTTTCTGATGAGTTGGTGGTGGGCGTTGGTAGCGGCCCTGAAGTCGTTGCGGGCCTCTGTGGATTTGGAGTTCCTCCAGACCTTTTCGAGGTGGCGGCACATGCGTCTGGACTCTCGAAGTTCGGTGGTAAACCATATGGCTTTCTTGGCGTGAGTGTTGTTGTTTTTCTTGCGGGGGCAGTGGTGTTGGCGCTGTCGGAGATCCATCTGTGCAGAGTTCGGGCTGCGGTGTTGGGGTCGTCGTCTTCCGCGATGGTTGGGGTAGAGTTGCTGAGTGAGGAGTTGAGCTGGTCATCGTTGATTTTGGTCCAGTTTCTTCGTGGGAGCAGGTGCTGATGTCTGTGGATGGTGGGTGTTCTGAAGGTGAAATGGACGCATCGGTGGTCTGTCCATGGGAGTTCGGTGGTGTGGCTGAAAGTGATGGAGTTACCTGTTGTGATGAGGGGGTCAAGGGTGTGGCCTGCTGAGTGCGTGGGTTTGGTCACGATCTGGCAGAGTCCAATGTTGTGGAGGTTGTCCAGGAGGGATGTGGTGTTGGGGTCCGGTTGGTTGTCGAGGTGGAAGTTGAGGTCTCCCAGCAGGGTGTAGTTGGTGGATGCGATGGCATGCGGGGAGATGATGTCCGTGATGGAGTTGGTGAATGGTCCGCGGGGTCCAGGGGGTCGGTAGGTGAGGGTTCCTCGGAGGGTGGTGGTAGGGCTGACCAGTATCTTGATGTGAAGGTGTTCCATCAGGTCTGTGGGCTCATTGGGGAGTGTGCTCAGGCAGAGGGTGGATTTGTGGATGATGGCGATTCCTCCTCCCAGGTGGGTGGGGCGGTCTTTCCTAGAGATCTTGTATCCTTGGGGAATGGTGATGCTGATGTCCGGTCCCGAGGTGGTGTTGGTCCAGGTTTCGGTGAGGAATGCTACATCCGGGGCGGTGCTGTCGAGGAGGTCCCAGATTCCGGTGGCATGTTTGTGGAGTGATCTGACATTGAGGAGGATGCATTGCAGGGTCTTCGGTTCAAAGGTGTTCTTGCGGTCGGGTTTTGTTGGGTCCGTGTTCCTGGCAGTGCTGTAGAAGTGCTGGGAGCGGTGACAGCTGAAGGGTCCGTGGGTGTCGGCTGGTGATGCTAGCTTGCAGTTGTTGTTGCGGCCTGGGATGAGTGCGTGAAGTGTCGCTGGGTCGTAGAGTTGGCGGCGCGGAGGTCCAGGGTTCCAGGCGCTGGTCACGGTCAGGTCATGGACGGGCGCAGACCTGCTTGCCGCTGGCACACCTTCAGCGCGCCAGCGGCGTGGCCGTACAGCGGCCGCCATTAAGTCAGCTGGGAGGCAGGGAGGGGAGCTGGATTGGGCCGGTCGCGTGGGTCGTGCTGGGGGGGCGAAGGGCCGCGGGGGCAGCAGCGGCGGGGAAATCGGGCTGGAAAGGGAAAGAAGGAATAAGAAGGCATAAAAGGAAATAAAAGTGGTATAAAGCAAAAAAGCAGAAAAGTGCAGCAAAGCAGAAAAGTGCAGAAAACAGATTAAAAAGGGGGTAAAACCTAGTGGAAACGGAGCAGAGCGAGAGAAAGGAGACAGAGGTCCACTGGACCACCAGGGATGAGGCGCAGGTAAACCTGCGGGTGGAGGAGGGCCTCGCACACCAACACTCAAGAGTGCAGGGTCTCGGGGGAGGCCTCACTTAATGGTGGAGCTGCGAGGTTGGGAGAGCAATTTCACTGACAATGAGTCAGTGGTCTTGCTCACATGTCCCGGCAGCAGCCACCATTAAGTAGGGGTCGGGGAGGGCTGGACAGCTGGGAGGCGGGAGCGGGGAGGGGAGCTGGATTGGGCCGGCCGCCCTGGTCTTGCTGGGGCGGGGGTCGCGGGGGCAGTAGCGGTGGGGAAAACGGGTGAGAAAGGGAAAGAAGGAATAAGGAGGAATAAAAGGAAATAAAAGGAAATAAAAGTGGAATAAAGCAAAAAAGCAGAAAAGTGCAGCAAAGCAGAAAAGAGATTAAAAAGGGGGTAAAAACAAGTGGAAACAGAGCGAGAGAAAGGAGACAGAGGTCAACTGGACCACCAGGGATGAGGCGCAGGTAAACCTGCAGGTGGAGGAGGGCCTCGAACACCAACACTCGAGAGTGCAGGGCTTGGGGGAGGCCTCACTTAATGGTGGAGCTGCGAGGGTGGGAGAGCAATTTCACTGAAAATGAGTCAGTGGTCTTGCTCGCCTGTCCCTGCAGCAGCCGCCATTAAGTAGGGGTCGGGGAGGGCTGGACAGCAGGGAGGCGGGAGCGGGGAGGGGTGCTGGATTGGGCCGGTCGCGCTGTTGTTAGGAAATGTTCTGAAATTGCTCGTAATGAGGTTAGGTCTGTCAATGGGATTGACATGAATAGCACTGATTGTATCAGGAAATTTCCAAAAGTTATTAGCAATGAGATAGGGTCCATCAAGAATTCTAAGCACAAGATCAAGCTTAAAACCAATGCTATTTCTATTGTTCATAAAGTGAGGCCAGTTCCTTTACTAAGTGTGAAAGAACTATTTAGGAAATGGATTAAAAGTGGACCTAGAAAAACATAGAATCAGTATAGGACCAGAAAAAAGAAGAAAGAAATGTTTTCCAAAAATATATATTTTTATTATTTTTATATTTTTTAAAGTTTAAACAGAAAAATGCATATTTTCATAAATATTATAAGAAAAGATACATGACATACAATTTTAACACTGTGGGTACATCTATAATTCCATGTTCGACCTATGCATGATGTACAAAAGTTTTGAGAACTAATCATACATGCTAATCCATTCATACATGGCCTAATTTCATGGTTCAGCATATATCCATCATAATGTTGTTGATATAAAACATGGATATGTGTACCAAAGACAGATAATTTTTAACAAAAAAAGGAGAACAGTTTATTTATCACAAATGGAATAAAAAGACATGGTCATGGCTATCATAATACATGTCTACGCGCGTTTCGGCTCGACGCCTTCATCAGGTAGCCATGATGGTCTAGTTAAATCTTGACATATATATTGGGTCACTTCACTATATAATTGCAGTGAGAGACTTATGGAAGCACTAATGGTTGACAATTACCAATAGTGGACTATTAATTGTGCTACTGTGGATCTCAGTTTTTAATCTTATCCAATGATAATATCGCGATGTGCCATAAAATGTTCAGATGCTTGACAATCAATCTCTTTGATTTACTCGTCGACGAACAGACAGATCTTTAGGAAACTATGGCAAGTCCCAAGGGTCAAGCATGGGTTCCACACACATTAATTTTGATGTAATCAAAATGTCCTTGAAAGAGGATCGACTAAACTGGATATTGCTCCCAGGTACGCGGGTCCCGATTTTCACTGGTACATTGCGCAAACCAGCAGGCCTGCTGTGGAACCCATGCTTGACCCTTGGGACTTGCCATAGTTTCCTAAAGATCCGTCTGTTCGTCGACGAGTAAATCAAAGAGATTGATGCACTCAGCGCATTTTCAAAAAACCAGCAGCATCAGTCCAAAAATGTGGAGGTGAACATGCAAAAAGAGGCATTTCATTACATGCCCCCCCCCTCCAGAGGAAAGGTGAAGAACAACTTAGCCCTTATCCTGGTGGTTCTCATCATCTAAGTGGAAAAACCACGAAAGGACTTCTGCATTGGCATGGGCAGTCAACGGTCTATGTTCCACTGTAAAGTCCATTTCCTGTAGGGAGCTGGACCACTTCAACAGTTTCTGGTTCTCTCCTTTCATCTAACCAGAGACTTTCATATGAATCTACTTATTTACTTCATGCAAGTACGTAGGTATGGGGGTGCTAAATGGAAGAACTGCAGACGACAACCCGCTACATTTTGCGCTTTATGGGACATGCTCACAATCAATCATTGTCTACTTTGCGGTTTTGCTAAACTCAAATCCTTTGCTAAAATCATGCAAACTAGAGATGGCCATCGTCTCCACGTCATGGAATTCAATCTGCTCTTGCTGAGGCACCCAGAGGCGCCGGATAATGTTGGAAGTCTGTAAATTGTTGACTGCAAGAGGATTACATTTTCAGATTGTTCACATGTCCAGCTTGCTATTAGAGCAGATGAAACAATAGACAACTTTGAGGGTCAAAATACATACCCAATGCAAACCTGGGAAGCCTTCAGTTCAGCACTCATCTAAGAGCTATGTTTGGTATCATTAACAAAAGAACAACTACAGGACAAATGTGTGGCCAGAAACAAAATCTCCCCTGCCTGCAGACCAGCAAAACAGAAAATAAACCAGGCTTTAGCACTCTAAGAAGTTGGCACTAACACTATACATGCTCAATCAGTTGAGAAGCTTCAAAAAGCAGTATGAGAAAGAGCAGAGGGAGGATAAGAGAACTCAGTCAGATGTCTGTTGGGGAAAGTTAGTCTGTGTCAGAAACCAAAGAAAAAAAAAAAAAAAATGCAGAAACATTTCAGCGTCTTAGATGTTCAACACACAACATAAACAGCTCCTCAGACTTAGAGGGTCAGCAGGAATATTTTTTATTCTATGAATTCAAAATAACAAAGATAATATCTTGGGTGGGATGGGGCTCTGAAGACAAACGGAATACCCTCTGCTATCTATAAAGAGCATCCTTTGTCTTGGGCTGGTCAATTATGTCTCCATCACAGGAACAATGCCTGATGGGTAGTGGGGATCCGTATGAAATCTGGGATTTAAAGATGAAAAAAGTTCCAAGCCTCAAAACCACAGTCTCATGGTATTGTTGGACAATGAAGGTAAGTCCTTGGAGTCATCGCTACTGGCTGACTTGACAACGGGGTCTAGTCTAGCCGTCATGGCAGCAAAGCTTCTTCTAACACTCACCTATAGTAATGAGGTTCCCCTCGGCAGAACCTCAGGTTCCCTGGATGGTTTATTGATGAAAGTTACAGACGAGTCTTTAAGATCCCCATGTAAACGTCACTAGCAAAGCTCCATCTAGAATTTGGACTTATAAAGCAAATAATAACCAGACACTGCACCTTCATAGGTTTTTTTTTTTTTTTTAGATTAAAGCATTACAGTGAAAATACCCTCAATTGAATACTTTGGTCGACAATAGCCAGTCCCCCGGAGCCATCCCTTAAAACGTTCCTTAAAAGTGCAATACCAAAAACGCAATACAAGGCCTTATGGGGCCAGAAGATATCATACGCGACTTTAAAAAAGGGGTTCAAACAAATGCATGAAGGAAAAACCTTAATTTAAAGACAAACTAAGAGGCTGGTTTGGAATTCGGCAGATGGGTTACCCAGTCACAACAGTGGCAGATAGCGATGGGATTTATTCTATGGGATTTATATTCCGGCGGACGGGCTGTCCGTCAATGGGACATGGCTCTTCATATGACCCCAGCACTCAACGGAGCCGCCCCCCCAGTACCTTGAGACCCTCATGGGTGAATAGTTGTGCTTTACAAACCCTGATAGATTGATAGTTTGTTGCGGCTATCTCAATTGAAATCACACAGGTCCTTAAAAGAGACCTAGGTGTCTCTAGCAATCCCTTATTAGACATCTCCTTCTTCAAACAGTGTGTACAGCTTTCCACAATGAGACTCGCTTCACATCCCACTGACTCAACAGCTGTGCAGATCGAAGAAACTGTTCCCAAACCAACATGGCCGACATGCACGCAAACACATATAGTTCAGAGGTTAATAGAGCCGGTTGATCAATTTCCCAATTTAAAAAGGCTTCCCTGTACAAATCACCTGTATCTATCCCCTGTTTACAGGGGATAGAGCATCAGCGCGTGCTTGAAACCATACCACGCACCCAACACGGTACCAGCATCCACCTTGCTTCCAGCGGGGGGAGGTTTGTTTTTTCACTTCCTCTGCCATTCAGCTTCCAACTTGTTGCTCACAAATGTACCCACCGGTTGAGTTAATTTGTTTAAAAAAAAGCAAGTGATGCTGAGGCAAATTATGAGTTTCAGGATCGCCACTCTCTAACTTTGGAGTCAGTGAATATTTGATGTGCAGCTCTCAAACAACAATGCAGAGACCAATCCCTGAGCAAGTTTCTGCTAAACTTGGCCAGCTGAGACTTCTCCATTCACTCACTTCCACAGCTGAGTAAATGCTGGATTATTTGGACAATGTGACTTGTCACAGCTCATCTGGTGTCACTGCTGCTGAGGATTGCACACACCATCCTCCTTATTGTTCACTCGCACCCCGCTCTGTGGTGCGCATACACACAGAGTAAGATGACACTCCACTTAACTATGGTCGCCAGTGTGATATAAGCAGCAGTGTCAGCAGACGAGCTGTGGATATAATGCTTTCATTAAACAGGAAAGAGCTGTGGCACATCATGCCAAATCCCTCAAGAGTCTGATCAGACAAAAGTTTAAGTTCCTTCTACTAGGGGAATAGCCAGCAAGCAGTGGGTTAGGAACAAGATTAGAGAAATACACACATGGTAAAAAAAACATCAACCACTAAGCAGTCATATTAACATCACCAAAGTCCAGACACAAGAAAAGGACACAAGGTAAAACAGTAAGGCCATTCAACAGGATATAACTGTGAAGCTAATGAACAGAGAGCAGTAGGTTAAAAGCAGCAACTAATGCACAACTACTAATTCCAACTCTATGTCTGTATCCTGAATGAAAGATTCAGAACTGCCCAGTAATTCTGAGAAAGCTAATTAACAAATTAGAAATGCATATGGCACCATTTTGTGGTTCTTAACACCTTAAGCCTTAAACATGAACATGTTTCTTTTTCAGTAAAACCTGAATGATGCTTTGTAATTAATTGGGTTTTGCATATGGGCACGCAATGAGCTAAGGTCGTTTTGCCTAATTTTTGGAAACCTTTTGTTGAAGAAAAGTGCCTCTTTTTGCATGGTTAGTCCCCACTTTTTGCCTGATGTCTGATGTGATTTTGAACAGCAAGTGCACTGGGTCCCTGCTAACCAGGATCGCAGTGCCAGATCTCTTTCCCAAACACTGTACCATGATTAGCACCACTTCAGTCAACCAATAAGTCCCTAGTAAATGGTAACCCTGGTACCTAGGCATGGGTAACAAAGAGGGTCCTCTGGCACTGCAGCACTGGTTGTGCCCCATCAGAGCCCCCTCACCAAGGCTGTGCACTCTGCCACTGCAGGCTGTGTATCTTGGTGCAGGAAAATCCAAGAAGTTGACATGGTACACAGCCCTGTGTGCCATGCCTCCCATGCACTGCATAAGGTGTAGGTAAGCCATCCCTACTGCAAGCCTTCAGCCCTAAGACATGGTGCACTATATCCTATGTGTGGGCCTATCTGCATGAACAGATAGGCCCCTACAATGTCCAGCCTATTCTGTGATATTGTAAGTGAACAGGGAAGCCATAAGGAGTACATGGGCTATATACTTGTCAAAACGAGATTCCTAGTTCCATGATGGCTTCACTGATCTCTAAAGCATTTGGTACCAAACATCTTGTCTTAATAAATCCTCACTAATGTCAGTGTTTGATTTATTAATACATTCACACATGAGACCCTTTAGGGGGGTTCCCTGAAAATCTAACCAAACACTAGTGGGGTTTTCACGAGCCTGCCACCACCAGACATGTTTATAAACTCATGGGGTAAGAACTAGCATTCACAGAGGACAGGAACAATACCTGTCAGGATGGCCTTCCCACGCGGGAAGCTTCAAAGGCAATGCGGCCTTTCAAATCCAACCCAGGAATCCACACATACTGGGAGAGGCCGAGCCCCCTTTCCTGCTCTACTTTTGCAGGGTGGAAGGGTAGAAAAATTAGTTGGAGAGGGCAGAGCAGGTGAGGTGAGCTCCTCTGCTGAAATTCCACCATCTTGAGATGGTGAGCAAACCTCCAATCAGGGCTAGGGTAGTGCCTCCTACCACAGGAAGTAGTCACTATATGGCGTAGACACCCTAAAGGTAAGTAGCCCTTTGGCTACTACCTGTCTCCCCTTGTAACGCCCCTAAATTCAGTCTTTAGGTGGCTCCCCGAGACCTTGACTTGATTGATTGATTGATTTGATTATTTGTAGAGCGTAACTGTGACTCCGAAAGGAGCATCCTGGCACTACGGAGAAGAAAGGGTGGGGAGATAAGTAGGCATATGATGTATCTCAGTTATATAGGTGAAGAGCAAAATGCGTCGGACGACCCAAAAAATCCAGGTCTTCAAGGCTTTCCTGAAATGAGTTTCTGATTCCATCCGCCTCAGTTGTATTGGCATGAGGTTCCATGACTTCAGATTCCATGGACCTAAAGAGACAAAAGAAGAAGAAATGCTGCTGATCCAGGAACTGAGCCCTGCTGCAGAAGAAACCACTCCAAACCCTGCCAGCTGCAAAAGGACTCAACAACTGTGATCTGCCGTCCCTATCTGAGACCTGTGCAGCCTCCAAGAACCCCGGAGCCCTGCCAGCCTTCACCAATTGCCTGGGACCTCCCTTGGACTAGTGGTACTAATCCCGACACACCCCCGGTAAAAGACAGTCATGAGGTGAAGACCGGCACAGACTGTGTCGACACAATTCACCTCGTCATCCAAAAGTTGCAGCAGCCAAGGCCTGTTGGTCACCAGTCTGGTAACTGACCCCTTCAACGCATCCACCAGCCTGAGGGATACTCACAGTACCTGCCGCAAATGCTGAAAACAGCACCACTCTTGTGAGCCTGTACCGCTTCCTGGTGGCTTCGACTGCTTGAATGCATCAATTTGGGCATGACCGCCATGAACTGCCCTCACGACACGTGTAGCTGAATGCTGCCAGTGAATAACTATTCTGCATCCAAAGCCCTCTGGCACCTCTGATCCCGGTACCCAGAACTGCCTGATGTGCCCGAGCCCTGGTACTTTTAAAACTCTGACTTCCCTGGAGTAGAACTTCCCCTGAACTCTGGCCACCATTGTCCGACGTTCACGCCAGTAAATCTGTTGGAGGTGCTCTGCTATCTAACCTAATGCCTCTCTTCCCTTTGACCGTGACGGTCTCTGCCTGACAGTATTGACCGTTGTTGCTTAAAAACCTGTAAGCATTTGTGTCTTGAGCTGCATTTGGTTAAAAATTGACATACAAAGCATTTATTCACTGTTGAATGAAGTTATTGGTTTCTAAAAATATATATAAAGATGCAAGTTTATTTTTCCTAAATGGTCTCGGATTTAAGCTTGAGTATGTCTACCATTTATTGCCTCTGTGTATGACAACACATGCTTGGCACTACCCTGTGATAAGTCTAACTGCTCGCCCACACTACCACAAAAAGGGCATTAGAATGATCTGCTTTTACCTCTGCACACCTGTTAGGGATCCACTGGACTCTCTGGACAGTGCACTTCATTTTAGTGCACTCTATAGAGAGCCAGCCTCCTACAGTTGTGTTTTATGATTATTTATTGTGTATT
Organism: Calotriton arnoldi; assembly: GCA_963921515.1. Lineage (NCBI taxonomy): Eukaryota > Metazoa > Chordata > Amphibia > Caudata > Salamandridae > Calotriton > Calotriton arnoldi. The sequence continues at coordinate 210,114 of CAWUFW010012483.1, read as the reverse complement.
TCTTTTGTTGATTGTGAGTTCCACAGGACTTTGAAATTCTTATGAATTTTGAACAATAATACTTTTTGAAAGATTGATAACTGGGTTTGGTCTTTTTTTCCATCCAAGTTCTTGAGGCTGACCTTTTTTTCTGTCATTCTATAGTTTGATTATTAATGCGATTGTGCCTTTATTACATTGAATATACATGTATCATTAATAAGAACTGATGTTTTTTGAGAAAATCAATATGGCCCTGGTTCTTATTGGATAGGACAGCCTTTGTTGTTCTGTATGAAGTAAATGTAGGGGCATATTTACAAGACTCTTGCGCCAATGATGTGTCACTTTTTTTGTGATCCTGGGGCAATGCCGCCACTACACAAAAGAAACCACGCTCCTCCAAGAGCGCATGGGACATGGTGGCCATCTTGGGCCTACCACATCAACAGCCAACTGAGAGTCAGGCCACCTCACTTAACCCAGCAGCTGACCACAGTGCAGGCAGGGAAAGACGCAGCAGACAGAGTGTAAAGATGGGAGGCCACAAGGCGAGAGGAACATCACCATCCTTCTGCAGTAGTGAGAGGATTCACTGTTGTATTTAATGAGTTGCTCCACTCCCTGTTTTTCCTCATACTGATAAGTATCTTAAAGCCGGCTCCCCTCACTCAAAGGGCTTGAAAGACAATGGTGTCTAATGAAAGTCACATCTTTCTTCAAATCTGGTAGCAGAAGGGCTACATCTTATAAGCATATTGGTGACTTTTGGGGGCAATCAAGTAGTCCTACTGTGAAGTTACCTGGAATATTGACCCCAACAGGAGAGAGTGCAAGAATGGATCCAAGATAAATGGAATGGGAACATATATACGCCTGGGCGTGATCACCACACAGATGCAAGCTTTGAAAGCGGAATCAGCATCTGACATCTCTGACGTCACTAAGGAGATAGAGGGCTTAGTGAGCGTGTGGCCACAAATGAAGACAATATTATTGAAATGAGTAAAAAATTTGACTAAATGTAGGCCACCAATGTCAAAATAGAAGCGGAGATCAAGGTGCTCTGGGAGAAATGTACAAACCTGGAGGGTAAATCAAGACGTGGCAATATTCATATTCAAAATGTGAGAGAACATCATGAAGGTGATGTGATCAAGTTTCTTCAGGCCTTGTGCCACTTCATGCTTAAAGATGTCCAGACGTATGAGATCCCATTACCCACGGGCTTAGTGTTGGCGCACCAAGGAATGTGCTACGGACACAACCAAGACACGCAATAGCCAAGCTGGTCTCCTCACAGCAAAAAGACAAGATAAAGAAGACGCTCCAGGAACAATCCCTTGACCTGTGTTAAGAATGATCCTAAGCCACCTTGATCAAGCGAAGATCATTAGCACCAGTGGCTGCAGAGCTCGTTAGGAGGTAAATCCAATACAGGTAGGCCTTTCCATTTACAATTGGACACAAAATCACAAACACAGCTTATAGTAGAAGACGCTCAGGGAATTCTGAGCCTCTTGAGAGAACAGCCCCTCTTGTAATCAAAAGAAGAAGACGTCTGATGATGCATGCTAAAAAAGAAATGAGAGAAAACTGGAGTGACAAAGATGACACACAAAGGACACGAGGGATCAAGATTATAGCACAACTGAACCTATGTTAGGTACTGATGCCACCTATGAGTTCAGCATGTGCTTGGGAACCACAAACGCTTACCCATTGTTATATTAAGTTACAAGGATCTTTAAAGCGCGATTTATCGTCGGAGGTTTATCAGGGCACTGGAGCACGTGTGAAGGTTATCTGATGGGGGTTAAATGAAAAGCCAGGTCTTCAGCTACTTGAGGACTTCCAGAAGTGAGGAGGAGGCCCTTAATGTGTAGACGGAGGAAGTTCTACATTGTCGGTGTGGGGTAGGAGGTTAGGCCTCCTGTTGTGTTTTTGTGGGTGCAAGACATTTGTGCGAGAGAGAGTGGACAACTTCTTTCAAAATATACTGGTAAAATAGTAAGAGCTGCAGGCCATGTATCAATATTGGTCGGTACACTAGGACACAAGGCCAGCACTCTCTGCTCTGCCTTAGATTCATCCTTACATCTTCCCTGTGTGTAGCAAGTTGAATATATCTATATATTTATTTGTTTCCATTTTTTATTACTCTGCAGAAAGTGCTCCCTTAAAGACTCTGCCTCCCCCATGTATGATAGCTTCAGTCACCTGTTTTGCTCACAGCCATTCCCTGTGATGGCCTCACTGTGCAGCTTCTTCAATATCTCCTAGTTATCTCCAAGGACTATCACTAAAAACCATTTGACCACCCTCATTGGGTCCCACGTTAGTGGCATTAGTTCCTATGTCAGCCCCTACTCTAATTGGATTAACACTAGTGTGGGCGCTGGCATCTTGTAAGCCACTCCTGTCTTGATATAAGCTCCTCTTTACTCGCTTCTTGAACACTGTGGTGCTGCTGAGCCTCAGGACTATCAACAGCAATGTCCCTCCCAGACCATGGATTTACATTTATTTTAGAATAGGAATCTACATGAGGCTCCTTATTCAAGTTCAAAGAATGGACTTATTGTCTTATGTAAATCCATGGTCTGGGAGGCGCATTGCTGTTGATAGTCTACTTTGATTCCAGCCTCCACCCTCCTGAACAAAACAACTCTCCAATAGGACACTCACGCTGATCCTCAGGACAGCAGTGACTCCCTGACTAGGGCCCCAGTCCCACCTTTGCCTCCTCTTTCTGTTTCAATTGATCTTGCTGGTGTGGGGACTACATGTGGGCTTTGAATGCTTTGACTGGGGGTGGAACCACCTGCTGAACCCTCCACTGTGCCTTGTGTGCTGCAACTGGTTGAGGGACTTTAGGGTCTGTCCCTCTGATGATGCGCTTGAGCTCCTCCCCCTTCTAGGGGGGTTATCCATTCTTCTATCTGAGGGGCCAGTCTTCTCTGCAGTGGCCACTGCCAGGGTCACTGAAGGTGATTAGAAAGGATAAGTGTGGACAGGTGGGGGAGGGGAGTGCTGATAGTTGAAAGAGGAAGGATACAAGTCCTCCAGTTATAACACTGTGAGAATCAAATGCTCCTGCGTGGAGCAAACACATGGACAGAAAGAGAAGCCACTGTTAGTATATGATATGTATTGGAAACATTAGGTCTGTCGAAAGACATCTAAAGCCATCTTTAGCAGAGGATGGGACAAACACAAGAATAGGAAGGAAAGACATTGAACTCATATAAACAACTTAGCTATCCAGTCATGAGCCAGGTGTGACCCAAAGCCCACTGTAAGTGTATAATATGTATTGGAAACTTAGGTCTGTCGAAAGACATCTAAAGCCATCTTTAGCAGAGGATGGGACAAACACAAGAATAGGGAGTAAGACATTGAACTCATATAAACAACTTAGCTATCCAGTCATGAGCCAGGGGTGACCCAAAGCCCACTGTAAGTGTATAATATGTATTGGAAACTTAGGTCTGTCGAAAGACATCTAAAGCCATCTTTAGCAGAGGATGGGACAAACACAAGAATAGGAAGGAAAGACATTGAACTCAAATAGACAACTTAGCTATCCAATCTTGAGCAAGGGGTGACCCAAAGCCCACTGTAAGTGTATGATGTGTATTGGAAACATTAGGTCTGTCGAAAGACATCTAAAGCCATCTTTAGCAGAGGATGGGACAAACACAAGAATAGGGAGGAAAGACATTGAACTCAGATAAACAACTTAGCTATCCAGTCATGAGCAAGGGGTGACCCAAAGCCCACTGTAAGTGTATAATATGTATTGGAAACTTAGGTCTGTACACAGACGTCTAAACCCATCTTTAGGAGAGGATGGGACCAACAAACGACTAGGGAGGAAAGACATTGAATCAAGAGTATACAACTCAGATAGACAACTTAGCTATCTAATCACAAGCAAGGGGTAACCCAAAGCCCACCGTAAGTATATGAGATGTACTGGACACAACCGGTCTGCCAACAGCTGTGCAAAGTTGTCTGCAGCTGAGACCTAAAAGATTTATTAACAGGTTGAATTGTTGGCACCAAAGAAGGCTTCTGACTCTACTTTGAAGCTATCTTGAGATAACCAAATTGATTTCCTCTATGATGTTTACGAGACTAACATAATTTTAGGTTTGAGATTGGAGATGGTGCATCTGCTTGGCCCATTATAGTGTTTTCATGTCAGTCTTACTTTGAACACCTCTGAGGTTTGGAACACAAACATGTTTTTATGGATCTTTCCCTTCATAATTCAGAAATAAGATAAACAGAATCTGTTTCTCCTGAATGTAAAAGTTGAGACTTGTGCCAGACCCTTGAGCTTCTCATCTATATATAAGTTGGGCCACAAGACTGTTATTATGATGCCCCAGAGAAACACGAGCCCTTTCTTTTTTCTATAAGAACTCACCGTAGATAATGCCTTGCATAGCGCTTTCTTACCGCTTATGTTGGACACCTGTGTTCTGCTGGATGACAACAGACTTTTAATAGCTAAGAGCAGGGGCGGCAAAGCAGAAGGAGCTGGGTCTGTGATCTGCGTGATGTAAGGTGAGTGATAATTGAGAAGCACAATATTGTTCCTGTGGTATTAAAACACTGCATCACTGCAGCCAGAAGAAGACCGCACTGGCTTTGAGAGCACAGCAGACACAATCATTCAATCAATCAGGGACTTGTAAAGTGCGGCTACTCACCGGTGAGGGTCTCAAGGTGCTGGATGAGGGGGGCTGCTTGTCGGTCTGGGTGGAGAATCATTCAAAGAGCCAGGTCTTGAGGTCCTTTAAGAATTGGGTCAGCGATACGGATTGCCTGAAGTGCAGGGGCAGGGTGTTCCATGTCTTGGGGCGAGGTACGAGAATGACCTTCCTCCTGTTCTGGTCTTGTGCATCCTGGGGACGGAGGCGAGGGCGAGCTGGGAGGATCAGAGTTGTCTGGCGGGTACGTGGAATGTTAGTCGGTGGCTCAGGTATACTGGTCCATCGTCACATAGAGCTTTAAGCGAGAGTGAAGAGCTTGAAAGTGACTCTCTTGTTGACTGGGAGCCAGTGGAGTTGTCGGAGGTGTTGTGTGATGTGACTGCGGCAGGGGATGTCGAGGACTAGTCTGGCTGTGGCGTTTTGGATGTTCTGTAGTTTCTTGAGCTGTTTCTGGGTGATACCGGCGTAGAGCGCATTGCCGTAGTAGAGTCTGCTGGTGATGGTTACGTGGGTGACCATCTTTCTGGATTCTGTGGGGATCCATCTGAATGTCTTTCGAAGCAGGCAGAGCTTGTGGACTCAGGCCGAGAAAACTGCGTTGATTTGGTGGTTCATAGTGAGTGATGAGTCTAGAATGAAGCTGAGGTTGAATGCGTAATCCGTCGGGGGTGGGGGGAGATCCCAGAGTGGCTGGCCACCAGGAGTCATCCCAGGCTGAAGGGGGGTCCCACGAGGAGTACTTCGGTGTTGTCCGATTTGAGCTTGAGGCAGCTGTCTTTCAACCAGGTAGCAGCAGCCTTCATTCCACTGTGGAGGTTGGTTCTGGCAGTTGTGGGTTCATTGGTGAGGGAAGGGATCAGCTGTGTGTCGCTGATGTAGGAGACGATGTTGAGTCCATGGCTTCTGAAGATGGCTGCGAGGGGGGCCATGTAGATGTTGAAGAGGGTGGAACCCTGGGGTATACCACAGCTGATCTCTGTGGGTTCTGAGAGGAATGGCTGTAGACTGACTCGCTGGGTCCGGCTGGTGAGGAAGGAGTGGATCCAGTCAAAAGCCTTGTTGCGGATCCCGGCGTCATCGAGTCTTGTGAATAGGGTGCAGTGGGAGATGGTGTTGAAGGTGGCTGAGAGGTCTACTAGGATGAGGGCTGCGGTCTCACACCGGTCGAGGATGGAGCAAAATATCATCTGTGGCGGCAAGGAGTGCAGTCTCTGTGCTGTGGTTGCCTCGAAAGCCGGTTTTTGAGGTGTCCAGAATGTAGTTCACTTTGATGTACTCAGAGTGTTGGGCGTTGATGGCCTTCTCTATAACCTTGGCTGGGAACGGGAGAAGAAAGATTTGTCTGAAGTTCTTGAGGTCTGTCAGGTCTGAGGATGGCTTCTTCAGCAGGGGGTTGATCTTGGCGTGTTTCCAGGTGTCGGAGAAGGCAGTGGTTTCTACTGAGCAGTTGCTGGTCCGGAAAAGTTGGGCGGTGATGGCAGCGGCTGCTCTGTGGAAGATGTGATACAGGCAGGGATCCATCGGGGCACCTGAGTGGATGCTCTTCATAGTCTTGAGAGTGTCCCCTGTTGTGAGCGTGGTCCAGCAGAGCACGGTCTGTTGGGGTCTGGCTCGGTTGTGTGCGATGGTGGCGGGTGTGGTGTCCAGGTCTGGGGTGTCAAAGCTGTCGTAGATCTTCCTGATCTTGTGGTGGAAGAAGGTGCTGAGGTTCTTGCAAAAACTTGGGAGGGGGGCCCATCTGTGGTCTTGCTGTTGAGCTTGGTGTACTCCTTGTCGATGGCAAAGAGTTATTTGCTGTTGTGTGCGTTGGCATTGATCTGTCTTAGAGGGACATCTTCTTAGTAGTTTTCAGGAGGCAGTGGTGTGCATTGATGGCGGATTTGAAGGTTGCATGAGTTTCCGGAGTTTTGTTTTGCCTCCATCTCTTCTCGAGACGTCTGCAGGTGTGTCTGGACTTGTGGAGGGGGGATTGAACCAGCTGGCCTTCTTGGAGTGTTGTTTGCCTGGTATTTTCATGAGGGGTGCCAGGGTGTCGGTGCAGTTGGAGATCAATAGGTGGAGGTTACGTGCTGTGGTGTTGGCATCCATGGGCATGTGAAGTGGTTGTGCTGAGGGAGTTGAGGAGAAGTTTTTTGGTGGCCTTGATCCAGCTGCGACCGGGGGGGCGATGTTGGCGGTGGTGTACTGTGGGCATGGTAAAGGCGAGAAGTATGCAATGATGGCTGGTACAGGAGACTACGGTGGTGTGGCTGTAGTTGATGTCCCTGCAGATGGAGACGATGGGGTTGAGCATGTGTTGGCTGTGTGGGTCGGTGCGGTGACTAGCTGCTTAAGTCCGATGTTGGCGAGTTTCTCCAGGAGGGAGGTGGTGTTCTGGTCACTAGGATTGTCCAGGTGGAAGGTGAGGTCTATGAGTGGGATGTAGTTGGTGGATGAGAGAACCTGGGGTGCGTTGAAGGGGGGTCGGGGGCTGTAGACCAGGGTGCCACGGAAGGTGGTGTTGGGGTTGGTCTGGATCTGGAAGTGGAGGTGTTCCAAGGTTGCCGTTGGGTTGTTAGAGTGCATGGTCAGTCTGAGTGGACTTTTGTGGACAATGGCGATGCCTCCCCCTGGGCGATCCGATGGTCCTTGAGGATGATTTTGGAACTGTTGGGATGGCGATATCTAGTCCGGAGCAGGGGATGGTCCAGGTTTTCATGAAGAAGGCCATGTCAGGAGAGGTGGCGTCAATTTAAACTACATTTGCAAGGGTACAAATATACTGCACAATACTGAGTCAGGATCATTGGACTCTAGATCCTAAGCTCCCCATAGTGCCTCAGGGCTAGCTCATCTCAAGAGGAGGCAGGGCTGCTTCTACTCCGGGCTTCTCAGCTTTGGAATCACTTCCTATCAAACAGCTCCAAGCGCTGCCTACACCAGCCTTCAAGAAGGCGCTGAAGGCTCCCCTATACTAAGGTATGTGAAGGCCACCTCATCAGCTGTGTGTGTTCAAAAATGTAGCGAGTCAGTCAGTCCATCAGTGAGGACACAAGAGTGAAAGAGTGACGTCTTCCACTATTCCTGCAGAAAGGTTTCTGACTAAATGTTCTCCCTTCAGAGTCGAAGGCACCACACCTGATACATTTATAGGATGCTTAAATAACAATATGAGAACTTTGTTAAGTGACTAAATGGAAAGAGAGATGGTATAGGAGGCAGGCTGAGAGAGACAATAACAGGATAGAAAACTAGAGCAAGATAGCAGGTGGGTTAAATTAGGTGGGTGATTCATGAGCTGTGGGGAAGATTTCATTAAAGAAGGCAAGGGAAAAAGGCCAAGAAGAGACAGAGACAAATTGCTTTTCTCATATTGACATAAACACAAGTGCGAGCAACAAACGGAAGCTAGGAGCTCTTTAATAATGAAATTTGATTATATGACTCCTTGGGCTGAATTACACTAAAGGCGCATTTTCATTGTTTGCCCTGGACTCACCAATTAAGAGGTGCGCCCTGTGCAAACAATGAAAAGGTGCTGTATTAGAGTGAATGCACTGCCCCCAGGGCAGCCGTGAACTCGTGTTGCCCCCAGGGCAGGGCATTTATGTGAAAAACAGAGCTGCTGCTTTGAAGCCGCTTCGTGTTTTCACACTGCAGGTGGGTTTGAAGGGGGAATAGAGATCACTGAGTGACTGTACCCGCCTGCAAAGGGATGTCTGGGGGTCCATGGGACTCCCTTTCCCCCTCCAGTGGACTGCCATCAGGGGCGCACTGTCAGTGTGCATCCTGAGAGCTCCTTTGCCTCGGCGCCCACGTCTGTAATACAGCGCAGAGGCCTAGGGATTCCCTCATTTGCATGGGGCACTTCCTCATGCAAATGAGGAAATGCCCTCTTAAGATAGCACTGTCACTTTATGTGCGCCAGCGCTATGGTATTTCATAAGGGGCCGCACAAGCGTCTGCAGCCCCTTCTGTAATACCATACTGCCCCAGGGGCGCGTAAAGTGGGCACAAATGCCCGTTGCACTCCTGGGGCACTTTCTGTAGTAGGGCCCCTTATCTATAAAAGAATACAATTCAAAATTAGATCTATCACTCACAAGGCTATCAATTTCAACACCCTCTCTACCTTGCTGCACTTCACACAATCTTCCTTGATAAGACTACAGGAGGTCTGGTAAGAAACATGAGAGTTCAATGACACGGATAAAGGAGGTCTGGATAGAGACACAAGAGTTCAATGATACATCTACAGGAGGTCTGTTTACAGACAGGAGAGTTCAATGATGGGGCTACAGGCGGTCTGGTTAGAGACATGAGGGTTCAATGATACATCTACAGGAGGTCTGTTTACAGACAGGAGAGTTCAATGATGGGGCTACAGGTGGTCTGGTTAGAGACATGAGGGTTCAATGATGTTTCTACAGTAGGTCTGGGTAGAGACAGGAGAGTTCAATGATGGGGCTACAGGCGGTCTGGTTAGAGACATGAGGGTTCAATGATACATCTACAGGAGGTCTGTTTACAGACAGGAGAGTTCAATGATGGGGCTACAGGAGGTCTGGTTAGAGACATGAGGGTTCAATGATAGGGCTACAGGAGGTCTGGGTAGAGACAGGAGAGGTCAATTATAGGACTACAGGAGGTCTGTTTACAGACAGGAGAGTTCAATGATGGGGCTACAGGCGGTCTGGTTAGAGACAGGAGAGTTCAATGAAAGGGCAACAAGAGGTCTGGTTAGAGACACAATAGTTCAATGATACATCTACAGGAGGTCTGTTTAGAGACATGAGGGTTCAATGATGGTTCTACATGAGGTCTGGATAGAGACATGAGGGTTCAATTATAGGGCTACAGGAGGTGTGATTAGAGACATGAGGGTTCAATTATAGGGCTACAGGAGGTGTGATTAGAGACATGAGGGTTCAATGATAGGGCTACAGGAGGTCTGATTAGAGACATGAGGGTTCAATGATAGGTCTACAGGAGGTCTGGTTAGAGACACAAGGGTTCAATGATAGGACTACAGGAGATCTGGTTAGAGACACAAGGGTTCAATAATAGGGCTACAGGCGTACTGGATTGAGACACAATAGTTCAATGATAGGGCTACAGGAGGTCTGGTTAGAGACACAATAGTTCAATGATAGGGCTACAGAAGGTCTGGATAGAGACACAATAGTTCAATGATAGGGCTACAGGAGGTCTGGTTAGAGACACGAGAGTTCAATGATAGGGCTACAGGAGGTCTGGTTAGAGACATAAGAGTTCAATGATAGGGCTACAGGAGGTCTGGATAGAGACATGAGGGTTCAATGATAGGGCTACAGGAGGTCTGGTTAGAGACACAATAGTTCAATGACAGGGCTACAGGAGGTCTGGATAGAGACACAAGAGTTCAATGATAGGGCTACAGGAGGTCTGGATAGAGACACAAGAGTTCAATGATAGGGCTACAGGAGGTCTGGATAGAGACACAAGAGTTCAATGATAGGGCTACAGGAGGTCTGGTTAGAGACACGAGAGTTCAATGATAGGGCTACAGGAGGTCTGGTTAGAGACATAAGAGTTCAATGATAGGGCTACAGGAGGTCTGGATAGAGACATGAGGGTTCAATGATAGGGCTACAGAAGGTCTGGTTACAGACACAATAGTTCAATGATAGGGCTACAGAAGGTCTGGTTAGAGACACAATAGTTCAATGATAGGGCTACAGAAGGTCTGGATAGAGACACAATAGTTCAATGATAGGGCTACAGGAGGTCTGGATAGAGACACAAGAGTTCAATGATAGGGCTACAGGAGGTCTGGTTAGAGACACGAGAGTTCAATGATAGGGCTACAGGAGGTCTGGTTAGAGACAGGAGAGTTCAATGATAGAGCTACAGGAGGTCTGGTTAGAGACATAAGAGTTCAATGATAGGGCTACAGGAGGTCTGGTTAGAGACACGAGAGTTCAATGATAGGGCTACAGGAGGTCTGGTTAGAGACATAAGAGTTCAATGATAGGGCTACAGGAGGTCTGGTTAGAGACACGAGAGTTCAATGATAGGGCTACAGGAGGTCTGGTTAGAGACACAATAGTTCAATGATAGGGCTACAGAAGGTCTGGATAGAGACACAATAGTTCAATGATAGGGCTACAGGAGGTCTGGATAGAGACACAAGAGTTCAATGATAGGGCTACAGGAGGTCTGGTTAGAGACACGAGAGTTCAATGATAGGGCTACAGGAGGTCTGGTTAGAGACATAAGAGTTCAATGATAGGGCTACAGGAGGTCTGGATAGAGACATGAGGGTTCAATGATAGGGCTACAGAAGGTCTGGTTACAGACACAATAGTTCAATGATAGGGCTACAGAAGGTCTGGTTAGAGACACAATAGTTCAATGATAGGGCTACAGGAGGTCTGGTTAGAGACACAATAGTTCAATGATAGGGCTACAGAAGGTCTGGATAGAGACACAATAGTTCAATGATAGGGCTACAGGAGGTCTGGATAGAGACACAAGAGTTCAATGATAGGGCTACAGGAGGTCTGGTTAGAGACACGAGAGTTCAATGATAGGGCTACAGGAGGTCTGGTTAGAGACAGGAGAGTTCAATGATAGAGCTACAGGAGGTCTGGTTAGAGACACAATAGTTCAATGATAGGGCTACAGGAGGTCTGGATAGAGACACAAGAGTTCAATGATAGGGCTACAGGAGGTCTGGTTAGAGACAGGAGAGTTCAATGATAGGGCTACAGGAGGTCTGGTCAGAGCATGAGGGTTCAATGATAGGGCTACAAGAGATCTGGTAATAGATGTGAGATTTCAATGTTGTTGGTAAAGGATGTTGGGGTTAGCAACAAGACTTCAATGATAGGGTTAGAGGAAGTCCAGTTATAGAAGACAGGCTGGTTAAAACATTAGGATACAATGTGGTGCTAAAGGAGGCTGGGTACCAACAAGAGATTAATGATAGTGTTAAGAGAAGTCTGGTTAGAGACATGAGTCAATTATATGGCTGAAGAATGTCTGGTTAGCAATATAACAAATATTGTGCCTCACATTTTAGGACTTTGTTGGACTGTAGCTAACCATAGAATGGAGTACCACAGTTGAGTTTGCCGCTCTCCTTCCTATATGTGCCTATATGTGAGTCACCCGCATGTATCTTTGTGTTTCCAGCTCCGAGGATGTTGGTGAGAGCACTCCTGCTAACATCGGGCAGAGATTCAGTCAGGAGACATTGATCATTCACCAGCAACAGACAATACCAGCTCAGATTTCCTGCTGCTAAATCATGACTGAAACAACTACCAGCAAACAATGATCTGAGCACACCCTTGTTGAAGTCACAATGTGCCTGTGGTTTGCTTTTTACTCCATCACCTTCATTTGTGCTTCTTGTGAATTTTCATCTTACACTCCCGGCTGTACCTTGACAAGCAGTGATAAACCAGCCTACTACAAGGAGGGAGACCTCATGGTGGGAGGAGTCATACAGATAAACACACTCAATGCTTATGTGGGCGACGCCCTCTCAGGGTTTTACTATCCACCCTGGTACTGTGCAGAGTAAGTACCTATAGCACTAATCATGCATTCACCACCAGGGACCTGTGAAGAGTTTATATGTGTATGTGCATGTTTATGTGGTTTTTGTGTGGGTCACATGATTGTTTACCAAATAAAAACTTACATAAAATTAAACACATGAAATAGGTGGGGGAGGGAGATGTTGCTGTCACTAAATGACTTTCACCAATGAGGTAGAGTTAAGTTTTGTTGATGTATTGATGGATCTTGCTGTTGCTATCCAGGGGTCTGGATCCGAGGGCTCCGTCCAGTGGTTGGAGATCACAGGTGAGAGGAAGGAACACAAAGGTTCTCCTGCAGGAGGCAGGAAGTTTCTTGGATCTTGCATGAGTTGATGGTAGTTGGTGAGGTAGGGAGAGAACCATTACAGGATTAAGCCAGAGACATTCTCAAATAATAGTATCATTTGTTATTGTGCAGTTGTTCATAGCATCCTTCTGCAGTATGTAAGCACTTACAGCAGGTGCTATTTTTACTCAATTAAAGATAATCAGTTTTCTGACCGTAGAAGAATAGAAGCCTCAGTTGACCTTGCAGGAACTAAAATGTGTGTGCTATTCCTCACCACATGAGTTAGCAGTGAGTTTTGAGCTCACAAAACCACTAGGCAATCAGCTCACTGAGCTATCCCCAAACACCGGTGCCAATCACTTGCTAGTTTGATCCAGTTTATTGGCTTTCACCTGCATACATTTTGAGTACTATAAAATTGAATGTCACTGGTGCAAAGTCCACATGCCAACCCGCTTGCAGTCATTTCATCTCTTCTGGTAAGCTCTGTATGTTTTTTGTTGAAATAGACACAAGTCACAGGTTTCCTGATTAGTGCTTAGTATGATTATGGTGTTGCTCAGCAGAGAATGCTAAGGTCTCTTAGGGTTAGGGTTCCACTATCCCCCTGCCAGGGTTATGACACTGTTGACTGTTGCATCTGGATCTGAACCTCACTGGACGAGTAAAGACATTGGCCCAAGTGGCCTGACCAACATACCACATGTGTCATACAAAAGAGTGGGCAGATGCTCCACACGCACAACCAGTGCTTTGTGATACAGGCACATACACTCTCACTATGGTACACAAGTAGCAAGTCGAGGTTTCCCCTCAAATGCTGGCCATGGAGATGTGGCTACGGGAAAGGAGAAATGCCCCTGCGAGGATCAGGTCTTTCAAAAGGTTGAAGGGGAACTTTGGCTTCAATTGGACATTGGGAGGAGCCAGCTCTCCCCAGAACTGGATACAAGTGAGCCACTCTTGCTTATCCAATTCAAACCTTTCAACGCACAGAAGCTCTGTACATCCGTGAAGAGGGAGTACCAGGCTAAGGGCAGAATTCAGGGATGAGGACTAGTTAGAGAGAAATATTGTGCTTGTGTCCCTACCCAATGAGCAGAGTTTGATTATCTTGCGTGCTTAGAACTTGCCTTACCGTGCCAGAGTCTAAGGACTCATGGACCCAGCGCTCATGAAGTACTGAGCTCTGCAATGTCGAACCAAGCACACAGACAGCGCTCTACAGCCTAATCCATCCAAAGCTGAACGTTAAACTAGCCTTCTCGATCAAGTGCTGGAGGTGTGAGGCTAGCAGTGACATGCACCTTGTAAGGTGGTCCAACATGACTGGCAGCCTCAGCAGCCCAAGCCAAAGCTGTATCTGAAAGCGGGTTTCTTCAGACTGATGGATGAAAGCTGTGTAGAAGATGTTGTCTTTCCTAAAAGTCCATCACTGTCATTGAGGCGAGCATACATCTGCTCAAGCAGTACTCCCGAAAGCACCAATCTGAAAGCTCAGGGCAGTGGATACCACCCACCACTGAAGGACTGTAGACCACCAACTATGATTCCCTCCCTCTACCAACGTTTCATATATTAACACAGAGATCTTGATCTTCTTTGAGAGTGCAGATAAACTGTTAGATAAATATGCACCAGAGAATTGAGTATAATCAGGTTGGGCATTCGGATGAAGTTAAAGTTTTCAAAAATGTCTTCACAAGAGTAAAGAGGACCTTCATAGATGGACTTATCTACAATTGAAAGTGCTGGGTAGGGTAGCCCTAGTACAAAGTTTCAAGGCCCTAGTTCCATTTTCAGGTGTAATATTGGTGTATAAAGACACTTTTGAATGATCATGTATATTATTATCTGTTGGTACACTGCCGATGATATCCGTGCTTATATACTCTCCCAAAGATTCATAAGAACTTGCAATTTCCACCGGGGAGGACAATCATAGCGGGTATTGATGGCCCTACAGAACCGAGAATTTGTAGATGTATCTTTAAGACCTTTTGAAATGAACCTACCCTTGTATATTTAAGACACAAAGCATAATCTTAACATTTTATGTGATGTTGTTTGGGAATCTGGAATGGTACTTTTCACCATTGATGTGGTGTCTTTATACACCAATATTACACATGAAAATGGAATTAAGGCTTTGAAACATTTTCCCGACACAAGGCCCATAGAGTTTTTGGAACATACAGATATGTTGATTACAATGAATGATTTAATACTAGAAAATATTGTCTTCCTTTTTAATTGGAGATAAATGTAGACAGTTGCGTTGCACAGCTTTGGGCATCAGGTTCACCCCGTCCTATGCTAACCTCTTTATGGGGTGGTTTGAGGCAGAATGGATGTGGGAAACAGAAGGTGCAAAGTGGAATAACCACATTCATTATTGGGGAAGATTCATTGAGGATTGTTTAATGGTCTGGAAAGGGGATGAAATTAAGTTGAAATCATTTTTTTATTTGAATCAGAATATTTAATTTACCTTAGAGTATAGTTATGATCATATTGTTTTTTGGATGTGAAGTTGTGTGTGTATACATTAATCATGTTTTTACAGTCAATTGCACAGGAAAAAAAGCATTTCTGTAATAACTTACTACACACCACTAGTTCACACCAGAGGACACAAACTCATAGGGTGAAATGATTAGAGCATGGCAGAATTGCAGTGAAAAAAAGATTATCTGAGTACATTAAGAGAAATGAGTACAGATTTTTAAGGAGGGCGCATGCCAGGGATATGGTAATGAAGGCCAGTAAAAAAGTGTGTCAGGTACAGCTTAGTCAGACATTGAGAAACAAACATAGGACAGAAATGAGATTGGTTACAGGTGATTACCAAGAATCTGGAAAATTGTACAATATTCTTAGAAAACACTGCCATCTGTTAGTTTCAGATAAGATGATACAACCTGGACCACACCCAGTGCTAGGACCCCTACTCGCATGGACCGCCACCACTTCATCTCGGACGAACTCTGAGCCTTGAACCCCGGACACCAGGACAACAACAACTGTGCCAATGCCACCCCCAGGACCTCCAAAGGCCCTTTCTCCTGCCGGAACTGCCTCTTTATCTGTGACACAGATGTTACCACCCATGCCTCTCCAACCAGCCACACCATGTCACACACACCCACCAACAAGGCCAACGCCTACACTTCTGTAAAAATCGACTGCATGTTGATCAACGCACAATCACTCAGAAAACACACCACAGAAGTCTGGAATGCCATCGCAACTCATGTTCCGGAAGCGTTTTCAGTTCACCACAGAAACTTTGCTGAACCCTGTATTTGCACCGGATATCGCCACAGCCACCCCAGATGGATACAAGATTGTTCCCGAGACAGATCCAACAGAAGCAGCGGATGCATCGCCATAATCTACAAAGAGAACCTCGAATGCTCACCCACCACAGATGACTCCACACCCTTAATGGAACACCTACACTTCCAGCTCTGAACAAACAGCAAAACCACCATCAGAGTCACCCCTACTTACAGGCCTCTGGGACCCCGCACTGACTTCTGCAATTCAATCACCAACTTCATCACTCCGATCGCCATTGATTCGAATCTTCACATATTCCTTGGAGACCTCAACTTTCACCTTGAGAACACCGATGACGCCAACACGGCTGACCTCCTAGAAAGCATGGCTAACCTTGGACTCAAGCAGCTAGTCACTGACCAAACCCCCATTGCAGGACATATGCTCAACCTTATCTTCTCAGCCAGCAACAGAGTAAAAATATACGCACAACGAGGAGCTCAGCCAGCAACAGAATAAAATACACCCACACCGAGGAGCTCACCTGGACCAATCACCACTGCGTCCATTTCATCATTCTCAGAACCCCCAACTCCCCTGCCTCCACTACCAGTGAGACACCACACTGCTGGTCAAAGATATCAGAGCAATGATGGACCAAAGCCCTCAACTTCTGCCTGCCCACCACCACCAAAGACACAGAACAAGCGATGGAGGACTTTGTGAACTGGATCACAGCAAGTGCTGATGAAGACGCACCAAGGAAATCCACCAACCCCAAGAAACAAACACGACACCCCAACTGGTTCACAGCAGAACTGAAAACCCAGAAACAAGACTGCAGAAAGAAGGAAAAAAGATGGCGTGCCAGTAAGACCCTCGAGGACCGAAAATGATTTAAAGATGCCCTCAACCGATGCCACCAACTCCTGAACATCATCAAGATGACCACCTTAGCCACCTACATCAACAAAAGCTCCAACGACAGCAAGGAATTGTTCAACATAGTCAAGAAGTTCACCAACCCCTCAGCTACTGAATACATCATCACACCTTCGCAAGCGCTCTGCAACATCATCACGGACAACAAAATCAACACCATCTACCAAGACTTTAGGCCCCAACCCCCCACCAAGGACTTTATCAACCTCCTCACACCGACCAACGCCCACACACAACAGCTCACCTCGTGGAACACCCTCACTGAGAAGGAGCCCCACCAGACCCCTGCCCCCACCACACTGTCAATCTCAGAAATCAACCCATCAGCAAAGAACTCACCAAGGTCCTCAACTCCTTGATCACCACTACCCACTTCCCTCAGAAATAGAAAAATGTGGACATAAAGCCTTTGCTGAAGAAACCTTCTGCGGACCCTTGGAGATCCCAAGAACTGCCAACCCATATTCCCACCCCCCTTCCCAGCCAAGCTCATTGAGAAAGCTATCAATATCCAGCTAACTATACATCTGGAGAACCACAACCTCCTGGACCCCTCCTAATCCAGCTTCTGAGCAAACCGCAGGACCATGACATCTATAGTTGCAGCCAAGGACAACATCAGAATGCTGCTAGACCACGGAGAAACAGCAGCCCTCATCTTACTCGACCCCTCAGCAGCCTTCAACACCATATCCCACTACACACTGATCAGCAGACACCACCAGATTGGAATCCAAGAAGTAGCCCTCAAGTGGATCACATCCTACCTCACAGGAAGAAAGCAGAAGATCGTCCTTACTCCCTACTCCTTGCTTCCTACGAACATCACCTGCGGTTTACCTCAAGGCTCATCCCTCAGCCCTACCCTCTTCAACGTTTACGTGATACCCCTGGCCAACATCATCAGGAGCCACAGACTCAAGATCATCTCCTACACTGACAGCACAAAAATCATCCTCTCCCTGAGCAATGGCCCTGTCACTTGGCCCAAAGGGACATTGTTGTCTTCATTAAGTTAGCATGTAATGTAATGTAAATGTGAATGTGACTTATAAAGCGCAAGCTCATGCCCTAGGGCGTCTTGGCGCTGTCAAAGTCTTTTTTAGGCTGCGGCAATGTCATTGTTGGATCAAGCAGGTGCACAAATACCTTCTACTCCTATGTGAAAAGCCAGGTCTTTAAGGCTTTTATGAAGGAGAGTAGAGAGGTGGCAGCTTTTAGTGTCAATGCGAGACTGTTCCAGAGCATGGCAGTGGCCCTGAAAAAGCTCTTTTCACCCCAGGTAGCTTTCATAAATGGGGGGACAATCAGATTCCTGGCAGAGCCTGAACGAAGTGTCCTTTTTGGACCGTACCATTTAAGTTTCTTCTTAAAATGGTCTGGCCCGAGTCTGTGCAGTGATTTAAAGGCCAGACAGAGAGCCTTGAAGATACAGCGTTGCTTGAGTGGCAACCAGTGTAATTTCCTAATCGCTCCCCTGGCCGACTCGTATTTCGAATTTTAAAATGGAAACGAGCCACAGTGTTTTGCAATGTCTGAAGCCTCTTAAGGACACCCGTTGCAAGAGTAAGATACAGACTGTTGCAGTAATCAATCCTCGTGAGAACCAGTGCCATTGTTACTGTTTTTAGTAGCTCGGGGGCCAGAAATGTTTGTCTTTTTTATAAGCCTTAGAGAGCAAAAAGAGGCCGATGTTATTTTGTTTACTTGGTTCTTAAACTTCAATTCTTTGTCTACCAGGAATTCCAAGTTTTTTACTTTATTTGAGGGTTCAGGTAGTGAGTCCAGCTCTGGTGGCCACCAGTCAGGTGTCCAGAAAGAAGGATTGTTGCCGAAGATGATGACCTCAGTTTGTTTGACATTCCATTTAAGGCAATTGCAGTCCATCCAGTTGCTCACCTTACTCATACATGAGTAGGCCAGGGCGGTGAACTTCACTCCGTTCGCGGAGTTTGCAGAGTTTTCTGCACTCCGCACTCCGCGGAGCTCGCGGAGTGCAGAAAACTCTGCTTCGCGATGGGCAGCGGAGTTTTTTCCCCGCTCACGATCGCGAACGGTAAGTGTGCGAGCGCGAGCTGCCGCTCGGGTAGAATTTCTACCCGAGCGGCAGGAATACCAGCACAAACTGCAGTTCGCACTGCACTCCGCCACTCGTGTCCAGAAAGAAGGATTGTTGCCGAAGATGATGACCTCAGTTTTTTTGGGCATTCCGTTTAAGGCAATTGCAGTTCATCCAGTTGCTCACCTTACTCATACATGAGCTGAATGCCGCACCCTAATTGCTTTCAGGATTTGCCAGTGATACCACAATTTGGGTGTCATCAGCATACTATGCCAAGGAGAAACCTTGCAGCTTGCCTGCCACTTTGTGAACGTTATCACACATCTTTATTTTTTGCAATATTTTCTTTGGCTGCTTTCACATGAGAACTCATCGATGTGTTCACTCTCTGCATGCTCCTGGGAGTTTGACTGAACATTATTTGCAAGGTCGAACAACAATGCCCCTTGTTATTTTGTTCTGGCCAGGCCTTGGCCCTTAGACAAAGTATAACGATGCAGCTGTTGTTTGGACAACATACTTTGGTCTTATTAGAATACACGAATAGGTAGCACACACGTTTCCAGGGAGAAGAGCGAGACAGCACCTATGATGAAGATATATCATCTATAGGCTAAGGTATGGGGTCTGCTGAGAAAGCCCAGAGATCTTCTAATATATAATAATACTGCTTCTTAGCAAGGGGAGGGAGGTTAGGCTCTATGGTCTTTCTATGATGACATCTCCCTTCATGATTTATGGACTAGCTGCTATGCTGACTGTATTTGTACTATGCATTTTCCTGCCTGTTGTGGCACGTATACTGCATGTTAGGGCACGTTATTTAAAATAAATATTTTAAATTGTTTTGTGTCTCTGTCAGATCTGATGGTGGACAAGTACAAGAGTGCAAGCGAAAGGGTGTGTCTTGTTACCGCAATTCCTGAGAGAACTGAGAGTGTTGTGTTCTGGGGTGTCTAATCATTTGTTTCTCTGGCAATGAGTAGGAGAGCAAGTGAGACAATATAGCTAATCAGTCCTGGGCTCATGGGAACTAAGGTGGTAGGAGGATTCAGTCCCTATGTACCAAGGTCCCATATTCCTGCTCATAGTTTTGTATTTGTGCAGAATCCCTGCATCAGCCCAACGACCATCAAAGACAAGTTCCAAAGATGCATGAAAGATGTGGCCATCTGGATGAACAACAACTGCCTCAAACTCAACACAACAAGAGAGAAGTACTCATCTTCAGAAAAGGCCACCGTCTGGAGCAATGAATGGTTACCATCGACCTAGACCCAACCCCCAAACCCACCAAACATGCCTGCAACCTCGGCATCATCCTAGACAGCCAACTATCCATGAAGAAGCAGGTCAGCACCATCTCCTCCACTTGCTTTTTCACCCTCCGTATGCACAGGAAGGTCTTCACCCCAGCATCAGGTGAACTGTCACACAAACCCTCATCACCAGCCGACTCGACTACGGCAACTCCCTCTATGTAGGAATCAC
This sequence comes from Calotriton arnoldi, assembly GCA_963921515.1. NCBI lineage: Eukaryota > Metazoa > Chordata > Amphibia > Caudata > Salamandridae > Calotriton > Calotriton arnoldi. The sequence goes on along the minus strand of CAWUFW010012483.1, from coordinate 189,777 downwards.
CGCACGACTCCTGAGGAAATTCCAGAACACAGCAGCCAGACTCCTCGACCTCCCCTGATAGACACACATCATCCCTCACCTGAGGAAACTCCATTGGATACCAGTTGCGAAGAGATGCCAGTTCAAGCTGCTCACCCACGCTTACAAAACACTACACAATGAAGGACTGGGAGTACCTCTATGAAACAGTGAATTACTACCAACCGACCAGGGAACCCACAGTGCCTCGCGACCCTAACGGGTGACGCAGCGGAGTTCTACAAATCCAGATTGATTTATTGAACTAATGTCACTATTACTTTTCTGAAGGGAAAGACTTGCTTATTGGATGCTACTTATCTTAGGATGGGATCACAGAGTGCGTCGTTATTGGATATGACTAGAGGCTTTTTTAAATGCAGCTATTGTAGTATGTGAGATTAGATGATGCAAAAAACAAAAGATTTCTGCTATTGCAATACAGATAAATATGAGATTAAAACACACATAGACTGTTGGACAAGATATGTGGGCCCATATTTACAAGGGAAGTGGCGGAGTGAGACACTAGCCTTCCTGGCTTAACGCCTCACTCCGCCACTTCAGAAACGCATGGCTGCACCATATTTACAAGAATATGGTGCAGCCCTGCGTCTCCCCCTGCGCTGGAGCTACATTTAGCAGCCTAGCGCCAACACAGACACCCTTGCACCATAGTGCAAGGGAGTCTGAGTGCAGGGGAAGATTGTTTATGTGCAGGATAAACAATCTTTAAATGCCGTTTTGTTACTTATATGTGTGCTGCTTAATGCAGCGCATATAGAAGTAGCAAAAGGGCATTTTAAAAAAATTGTTGCTTATGTGCAGGAAGGGGGACCTTCCTGTACATAAACAATCATTGGCCTTTTGCTGTTTTCATGTGTGCTGCACAACGCAGCACACATGAAAACAGCAAAAACGAGGAGAAATTAAACATTTCTCCTCATTGTGCCTGGTAACACAAGGTTTTTCCTGGTCTTAATCCTGGCGCTGCCTCCTACTTAATAATAATAATAATACAGACACTTATAAAGCGCGACAGCTACCTCAAACAGAGGTGTCCCGGCGCTAAGCGGACAGTAGTGCAGCGCTGGACAGCTCAGGTCAGACCCTCGGGCCCTCAGTCTGCCCTAAAGAGCCAGGTTTTTACTAATTTCCTGAAGAGGGTCTCTGTTTCTATGGTGCGGAAATTACTCGGCAGGGAGTTCCACAGATTTGCTGCACCGAGCGTAAAAGATCTGCCCCCCATTTGCGCCTTTTTGAAACGGGGGATGCACAGTAAATTTTGAGAATTGGACCTCAAGGGTCTGGACTGTTTATATCCACGTTGTCTGTGTTTTAGGTAACTGGGGCAGTTGCCATGCATGGCACGGAACGCCAGCGTCAAGGCCTTAAATTTAATTATTTTTGTCACTAAGAGCCAGTGCAGCGCTTTTAGATGCGGAGAGACATGCTCGCGGAAAGGCACTCGCCTGATTAGTCTCGCAGCCGCATTTTGCACCATCTGCAGGCGCTTAATCAGGTACTCAGGCTGACCTAGATAGAGGCCATTTGCATAGTCCAGCCTGGTAGTCACTAAGGCATGTACTATGCTTTTCTGGCACTCCTCTGGCAGTAGATGCAGAAATTTCTTCAGATTTCTCAGTTGACAGAAGCAGGAAGCTGTCACCTGACGTATCTGAGCCGAGAATGAAAGGTCAGCCTCCCACGTCACACCCAGATTTTTTATACAGTCTGCCGGTGAAGGTGGGGGACCCATTTCAATAGGCCACCAGAGATCCGGAGCTGGGGGCGGCTCTTTCTTGAAGAACAACACCTCTGTCTTTCCTGCGTTGAGCTTGAGTTTGTTGTTGTTCATCCACAACGCAATATCTTTCAGGCACCCCTTGAAGCTCTCAAAGGCGACCTCGGTATGCTCTTTAAAAGTGAAGACCAACTGGGTATCATCTGCGTAGGAGATCGCTACTTACGCCTCCCTTGCAAATAGGGGGCAGCGTCAGAATCAATGGGTGCAGTGGAACGCCCACAGCGACAACCATTACCCTCCCCTTTCACACTAAGCATAATGTGAAAGGGGGCCTTATTTACTAGGCAGCGTTAAGCCACATTAAGTGCCTTGTAAATAAGGCAAAGCCCCTATCGCCACAGGAACGTCGTAAAAAAGTGACGTTCCAGGTGCGATAGGGGCTTGCAAATATGCCCCTGTGGTGAATGTAATTTTTGCCAATGTAAAGTATATGTTAGGAGCACAATTAGAACATTGGGAGAGCGAACACTTTAGGGACTTAAAACAAAGAGATTGTAAGTATCCCGTTGTAAATCATGCATTGGAATGTGGAGATCGGAATGTGCATTTGAATTTTAAATTTGATGGGATTGATCGTGTTACAAACGATACGAGAACAGGTAATCGTGAACTAAGATTAAGACGGTGTGAAGCGACTTGGATTATGAAATTGAGGACAGTGGAATATGGACTCAATACTTTTGTGGCGATTAGGGGATTTTGTGACATGGGCTGTGAGCTGTTCACCTGCACTGATCTTTCCCTTGTGTCAACCACACTAGCTTAATCCTTTGTTTCACAGACACAATGATATTATTTACAGTGCTTAATTTGCAAAAACATAAGTGCAGGTGCCCTTGCCAGGAGGCCACTGCAGTTTGCACCACACTTTGCCACTGTACTTACACAACTAGTAACCATCACACCGAAGTGTGACAATCCAGACTGTTTGAGGTCGCCAATGCTTTAAGAATGGCTCATGCTCATCTTTAAATTATACAAACAGCGCCACCATGTGGCAGCTGTCATAACTGCAGGTTCAGGCAATTACTTGACAGTGCCGGCAATTAAGTGTCGGTGCTGAGCACAGGAAACCACTGCCTCAAATTAAGCACTGATTGGGTACTTTGACATAGTATTTGTTAGTAGGTTGGTTCTAAGATAACTGATTTTTATGATTAGGTAAGGAAGTTATTGATCAGAAATGCATCTGGTAATTGTGGTATGCATTGCATAGGTTCTAACCAAAGAATGAGAAACATAAGTGATTGTTGGGACAATATTCGGGGGGTTAGCACTATTGTTTATATGAGGTGACTAGGACTTTTGCTTATATCTTTTTATTAACTTGCAATATTCAGAGATTACCGACATACAGAGCCATGTCTTATAATGTCTGGTTGCCTTTGTGAGATGAGACATTTGATTTTTCTAGGTCTATTGTAACCAAGTGGTTTATAAGTGTGCAGCATGTTTATTTTTATTATTTTACGGAAACCTTCTCGTTAGGTTCTGGCAAGCTCATATAGTCCATGTAATGGTGCTTGAGGAATATCGGAATTTTTAGATATGTATACAGTGATGGTGTGTATGTTATGATAATTGCCAAAGTTGTATTTACGCTTACAATAAAGTATCAATCAATCAATCAAAAGTTCTTTATTCGGCAACTATTACAGTTAACCATAAAAGCACAGTTCATATATCAGTAATATAAAACCATCATTCCTTCTTAAGATTTTAAAAAATGAATTGAATCACATCATAATTGATTTTCGAGACGTAAAAACACTTTTTAAAAAAGCAATAACAGATACAATAATAAAATAGTCCTCTAACTGTTGAAGAATCATAAAAGCAGGATAACATTGTCTAAAACCTAATTTTTTAAGCACGGGGATAATCCATCTCCTTCTTGGTATCGAATAAAATTTACAAAAAAATAATATATGTATCATCGACTGTGCCGAAATCTCATCACATGGACAATTGCATAGAGTTCTCGACCAATCATTCTGTACAGGAAAACTAAACAAACGATATAGAATATTCAACCTGAAACGTGTCAGGAGAAACCTTTCATGATCATCAGTAATAAGGGAAATGTATGGCTGCATCTTAAAAGTAACTAAAACCGGAAAATATGCTTGCACTGTTGGTTTCTTTAATTCAATTGAAATCCTCATTTCACCCAAATAATGCATACAACTTACTTTTAAATCTTTCCTTGATACATTTTGCATGGTCTGCGGATCTTTAAAATATTCAGGGTGACCCAGATTGATCAGAAACTTTTTGACGTAAGTTAACCATCTTATATTTCTGACCCCATCTACTACCATGGCATCCTTCAGTATTATCCTATTCAGTTCTGTCTCATCTGCGGTCCAAACTCTATGCCACAAGAGGACAGGCTGTATCTTAATTATATCCTCTAAATACGGAACCCCGAGTTCTTGGTGGCATATATAAGTAGAAGTACTATCTGGTACTGCCAAGATGTGCCTTAAAAACATGTTTTCTGCAAGCTGTAAGGCATTGACCCCTATAAAGCCCCAAATTCCGGCTCCATACGTGGCTATGGATACACATTTAGCCCAATAAAGTAAGTACCCTTAGTGGTAGATGTGTCACTAATGATGTGTGAAGATGGCCGCTGGATATGTAAAATACAACATATTTATATTAGTTTCTAGTGTGCCCTGTCTTTTCCCCTGTTTTTCACATATCTTTTAACTCTTTTTAATTGTGTTACTATGCACTTTACGGGTTAGAACAATTGGATATGTTGCACTCTAGGTATCCGTCTCTAGTGATTATTGATAGACTAAATAGGTTAGAAACATGCTTCAAAATATATGTTTACATGATAGTTTACCCTGTATTGCCACTCCAAGAGTTCGAAGTCATCCCTGAGACCATAGATATATTATCACATCAGGCCTGTTCTCAGAACACAACATGCCTTAAGTCAACACCACATAGCCCTAAGGAGGGTAGAGGGCACTCCAGCCAGAGGTCGTACACCAGTTCGCTGACAGCTTTGGTGATCCTGGTTCTGTCTTTTCAGCCAACCGTGATTTTTCTTTCTTCTCACCAGCAGCAGCTATGTTTTGATGTACTCTGCCCACATATTTGCATATTGATTTTTCAGATGGCCCTGGTACCAAAATGTCCACCTGGCTTACCATGATTATCTTTTTTGGGGAAAATGAGCATTCTGCCATGTACTTCTCTTGTGGCCTGAATGTAAGGAATTTCCAAATTGGAAAGGAGAGATTTCCTATGATGCCAAAGCCTAAAGAATTTTTGATCGTGGAGGGTTTTGAGGTTTTGAAAAGTTGAAGCAGATGGTTTTGTTTAAACTACCGGCTAGATTTATCAAGGATTTGCATTTCCCTTGCGCCACGCAAGGGCGACCCAAAACCTAAGTAAGATTTATCAAGCCACGCACGGCCATTGCGCATGGTGCTGCATGGCTGGATAAATATGGAGTAACGCAAGATTGAGCAAATCGCTGCCTTGCACTACTTTGCGCCAGGGAGGCGGTCCATGGGTGGAGCATGGGCGGTCCATGGGTGGAGCATGGGCGGTCCATGGGTGGAGCGTGGGCGGTCCATGGGTGGAGCGTGGGCGGTCCATGGGTGGAGCATGGGTGGAGCGCGGGTGTTCCATGGGTGGAGCATGGGTGGAGCGTGGGTGGAGCGCGGGTGTTCCATTGGTGGAGCGTGGGTGTTCCCAAGCATTGAGTCCTAGGTTTTTGGTGCATTCCCAGATTTACCATTAGTGCACAAAAACAGTCCTGCCTACAATGCAGGCTCCCTTGCACCATGATGCAAGGGTGCCTGCATTGGCTCTAGGCAGCCAAAAGTGCGCCAGTGCTAGGAAAGGGCAGGAATGAGCCTTCTGGTGATAAACATGACTCATTCCTGCCTTCTGCGCTGCACTGTGTAAAAAAATGATGAATGTGGGCCAACATGTTTCACCTTCCTCAGTTCCAAGGCTTTTGGGAACCGTATTTTTCTCTGGGATTTCGTGACGGTTTTTGGTTGGCTTCCAATCCATATCCAGATCATCAGAAGGTGGTCTTGAATAAGAAGAGGGCGTGTTATTTCTTTTCCTTGCCAGAGATCACAAACTGATGGTCCAAGTTCAAGAGCAGACACAACAAAATCCTCCTCCACAGCAAGCTCAACATCCTGCTCTGCTCCTACTTCCAGGAGATTGAGTGCTGCAGGGTGTGACTCCTGTTGCTAACTTTAGATAGAACAATTCTATTTCAGAGTCACTGCTCTCCAAGACTGTAGTCACTGCATATCTGAGAGAGATGGGCTTAGGTTTTGGTGCTGGTGCCGTTGATCTGAACATCATCCTTCTCTCAGCCTCATCCTGCCCAGGGAGGGGTGCAGAAGGTACTTCATGATTGCGGGAGATTAGGAGGGCTAGGTGCCAAAGGTGGCACTGGCAACAGACTATTTTCTCTCCTCACTGGCCACTTTCTTGGCAGGAACCTCCTTCTTTGGGGCTATTTTCTTTTATGGATTAGCTGCATTCAGCAGAGTACTCTAGTGTCGCTGTCAGCCAACTCCCAGACTTTTCTCTGTCTCAGTATTGTGCATGAGGGGATGTCCAGTGCACCTACAGGCAATAAATATGAATCAGGATGTCAGAGAGGCTTGGGCATTCTCGCCAATGTAACACTAGTCATCATCATCATTAATGCTTAGCAGTAGAATACTAAAAAAAATTCTTTGCTGCTCATTACAGAGGAAAAGCTAACTTGGTGTCCATCCGGGGCCCAAGGGAAGTAGAAAGTCTATGGGAGAGAGGGAGGCAGGCAAAAACACCTCTGGGGCCCATGGTACGAAGGGACTCTGTGGGAGAGAAGGAAGCAGGCAAAAACCCCTCCGGGGCCCATGGGAAGTAAAGACTCTATGGGAGAGAGGGAGGCAGGAAAAAAACGCTGGGGCCCCTTGGGAAATAGAGATTCTATGGGAGAGAGGGAGGCAGGTAAATACCCCTCCATGGCCAATGGGAAGTAGGGACTCAGTGAGAGAGAGGGAGGCAGCCAAAAGCCCCTCTGTGGCCCATTGGAAGTAGAGAGTCTATGGGAGAGAGGGAAGCAGGCAAACCCCTTCTTGGGTCCATGGGAAATATGGACTCCATGAGAGATGGTGAGGCAAGCAAAATCCAGTAAATGAAAAACAAATATTGCTGGTACCCCTTGAAGGCCTATGGGGACCCTATAGAAGGTGGGGGCAGTCACAAATAGAACAAGCATTGGCATAGCCAATAGGTCTTGCTTTTGGGACCTTAAGTGTTTATTTAGAATTGTTTGCTATGTTGTAGAGTATTGTGGCTGATGTGCTTTATGTTGAAAACTTGTAATTAAAAGTGTTATATGTGGCACTTAGTTGTATTACGCAGAGTGTATTGATGTTGCATTGAGTTATGTGTAATTATGTGGTGTGTAATTATGTGGTACTGAGTGTTGTTATGTGTATTGTATTTATATTGCATTGAGTGTGGTTATAAGTATGTGGTGTGTTATTACGTGGCACTGAGTGATATGTGAATTGTATTTTTTTTGTATTGAGTTGAGTGTTATTACGTGGGTATGTAAATATGTGTTATTGAGTGGTATTATGTGGGGTGTATGTTGCATTTATTAGAGTGTAATTATGTGGTATGTAATTATTTGTTAGTGAGTGGCATTATTTGGAGTGTATTTTGCCGTCTAATTAAGTAGCATATAATTATGTGGCACTGAGTTGTATTTTGTGCAGTGTTTTTGTGTTGTATTGAGGGGAGTGTAATTATGTGTAGTGTAAGTATGTGTTAAATCTTTTTATGTGTAGTGTATTTATGTTGCTTTGAGTTGAGTGTAATTATGTTGCATATAATTATGTGTTAGTAAGTGGTTTTATGCGGAGTGTATGGTGTATTTAGTAGAGTTTTATTATGTGGTGTAATTATGTGGTTTTGAGTGTTGTTATGTGGAGTGTATTTATATTGTATTGAGTAGAGTGTAATTATGTGGTGTGTTAATATGTGGCATTGAGTTATATTATGTGGATTGTATTGATGCTGTAATAAGTAGAATGTAATAATGTGATATGTAATTATGTGGCACTGAGTGTTATTATGTGTGGTGTGTGTTGTATTTAGTAAAATGTATTTATGTGTTATGCAATTATGTGGCATCTTGTGCTATAATATGGAGTGCATTTATTGGAGAGTAATAATGTTTAATGTAAATATGTGGCAGTGAGTGGTATTATGTGTGATGTATTTTGCATTTAGTATAGTGTTATTATGTGTTATGTAATTATATGGGAGTGGTATTTTGTGTTGCATTAAGTACAGTGTATTTATGTGGAGTGTAATTATGTGCCACTGAGTGGTATTATATGTAGTGTTTTTGTTGCATTGAGTATAGTGCATTTATGTGTTATGTAAATATGTGGCAGTGAGTGGTATTATGTGGAGTGTAAATTGCATATAGCAACGTGTAATTATGTGATGTAATTATGTGGTTTTGAGTGCTGTAATGTTTAGTGTATTTATATTGTTATGAGTATAGTATAAATATGTGGCGTGTTAATACGTGACACTTAGCGATATTATGTTGATTGTAATAATGCTGTTTTGAGTAGATTGTAATTATGTGATATTTAATTATGTGGCATTGAGGGGTTTTATGTGTGGTGTGTGTTGGATTTAGTATAATGTAATTATGTGTTATGTAATTATGTGGCATGTAAATATGTGTTATTAAGTGTTATTATGTGGGGTATATGTTGCATTTAGTATAGTTTAATGATGTGGTATAATTAGGTGGTTTTGAGTGTTGTTGTGTGTAGTGTATTTATATTGTATTGAGTAGAGTTTAATTATGTGGCGTGTTAATATGTGTCACTGAGTTATATTATGTGTATTGTATTGATGCTGTATCACGTAGATATAAGTGTTATGTAATTATATGGTTGTGGTATATTGTGTAGCATTGAGTACATCGTAATTATGTGCAGTGTAATGATGTGTCACTGAGTGGTATTATATGGAGTGTATTTTGTTGCATTGAGTATTGTGAATGTATGTGTTATGTAATTATGTGGCAGTGAGTGGTATTATGTGGAGTGTACGTTGCATATAGCAATGTGTAATTATTTGATGTAATTATGTGGTTTGCAGTGGTGTTATGTTGAGTGTATTTAGATTGTTATGAGTAGAGTGTAAATATGTGGTATGTAATTATGTGGTATGGAGTGGTATTATGTGAAGTGTATTTATGTTGCATTGAGTAGAGTGTAAATATGTGGCATGTAATTATGTGTTATTGAGTGGTAGTATGTGTAGTTTATGTCGCATTTAGTACAGTGTAATTTGGAAAAAGGATATTTGCCGTAGACCAATATAGTTATTTAGCAATTCACTGAGTTAGTTAGTTTATGAGAGAGTGAGTTAGTGAGATTTAAAGTGAGAGAGTTTGTGATTTAGTGAGGGGTAGCTTGAGAAATGGAGTTCGTTAGTAAGTGATAGGTTTAGAGTGAGTTAGTGAGTGATAGAGTGTGTTAGTTATTGAGACAGATTTATTTTTTTAGATAGAATGAGCTATTTAGTGAGAGAGATTGTTATAGAGTTTTTTTTTGAGGCAGAGAGTTAATGCAAGATAGATTTTTTGAGATTTTGTGTTGTGAGAGCTACTGTGTGTGAGAGATATTAATTTATATTTAGTGTTGAAGAGAGTTAGTTCTTGAGAGTTATAGTAAGGGAGTGATATCGTTATTTTGTTAGTGAATGTGTCCGTGATAGAGTGAGTTATTGAGATAGATAGTGAGTTAGTGTGAGCGAGCTAGTGAGAGGGAGTTTGTTAATAAGTGTGTGAGTTAAAGTGAGTTAGTTAGTGAGAGAAGGAGCTTTTTTTGAGAGAGTGAGTTAGCTAGTGAGATAGAGATAGCTATTTATTGAGAGAGAGAGAGAGTTAGAGATGCATTTATTGAGATAGAGAGATAATGAGAGAGAGAGTTTTAACTCATTAGACCCTTTTATCTTATTTTTTATTGTTTTTAATATTGCTTTGTATAGTAATAACTGACAAAAAAAAATTATATCCATTTTTATTAGAAATTGTTTGTGTTAATATTATTATTATGAAAAAGATATTTCCTTTGGGAAAAAAAACAATAATTTACATTTATACATTTGTCTAAAATTATTTTCATACAGTTGTAATATCTTTTATGATTTTGGTAATAATTCCATTGCAAAATATTAAGGGTGGGTGGCAAATTCCGTTCCGCTCGCGGAACTTGCGAAATTTCGGCATTTCCGCGTTCCGCGCGGAACGCGGAAATGTCGAAACTTCCGCGATCCGCCGCGGAACGGAATTCGGGTGCAAGAAAGCACTGAAGCAGGTGCCCGAGTTGAAGCTCAAATTCTGTAACGCATTAATTATCACAAAAAATTCGTGAGCAAGGTCGAGGCTAAGCAGGAGTGCTTTCTGCCCATATCTACCGTCAAACATTAGCTGTAATGAATCATGATCCCCGATGGTGGTCTTTGCATCCTTGATTTTTCGAGCGCAATCCCCGTGTAATCCCCCAGTAGAAAGTACTCCAGTTGAGTAGAGGTATTGCACAAAACGGAGGCATCTTCGTGGATAAATATGCAGGGCAGGTGTGCAGAATTCGTGAGCCGTGATAGTGTATAATGTCACACAATAGGTGTTTGAGAACCTTTTGATACTTGCAGTGCCTCCTTTTCACTACTCATCGATGGACGTAAATGGGTTGCTAAGTTCAGTTGCTGATTAAAACTATTTAGCCCACCTAGTCCTTCTGAAAGCACCGATTGGGATGTCTCCCTCGTCGTTGGACTCATGGTCAACCCTGGCAGCATCCTGGACCTGGTAGTGGAAATTTCTTCAGAGGTTCTGTGGAAATAATGCCACTCCCTTCGATGATTCCAAGGTGGGGGTGGTCTATTCCTTATCGGATTATATTTTGTTTTTTGACAAAGTCTAGATGAGAGAATTCTCCTGGATCGAAGTTCTTTCGCCGTCATGATTCCCCCAGAAATACTCATGAGGGATGCAGTCAGATGCAGTCAGGTGTATTAAATACCGGAGGTGGGGGTTGGTACCCGAGATCCGCAAGCCACACCCGAACCTAGAGGGGACGCTTCTGCGAGTTACGAGGAACTTCCTTCCATTGTATGCTACTAATGAAACAACACCCCTTGTTATCTCGGGCCTTTGTCTCTTATAAGTGCTGCCACACCTCCTCTAAGTAGAAACCAGGCCACAAGCGACCAGGGAGGGGCACGAGCACGCCTACGATTCCAATTACAATTCACCCAAGGCCAAAGGGGCCTCTGGCAAATGTTCAATGCCAGCGAGCAGCCACAAGTAGCCACATGTAGGAGAATTGAGTCACTGGAGGCTGCTACATAAGGTGAACCAACACGCCACTCAAGCAGTCACGCAAGCTGCACTCCACCCAGTGGGTCACTACCATGTGGTCTGGCTCGTCCCCATGGGATGCCTTAGGCAGCCATCCTACTGTGTTTCTCACTTACCACCTCCTCCTGATGTGGCAGTGCAGCAGGCGGCAGGTGGCAGGCAGCAGGCGGGGCAGGCTGGGCAATACACAGAGTCAATCCGGACTGCTCCGGTTGCCCACAATCCTCTGTACCGGCACAAAAATGCCACAAACGCCCTTTCGCTGTGGCGGTGGCGTCTCTCGCTTACTCCGCCCGCTGCACTGCTTGCTAGCTCAATCGTTTGCTCCTCCCCCAATGCACAACGTACAATCATCAGATCCTCGACTCAAGAAGAGCTCAGAATGAGTAGTAACACACAGATAGAATTTTTCCTGTAATGAATTATAGCGTAAAATAAACATGCTGCCATTTTTATATCCTTTACACTGATCAGTCTTTATTTTAGAAAATCAGATCATAAACACAAAATGAGCAAATCTCGTTTTCTCTATGTGCTCCATGGCTGCTGCCTCTGATAGCAAGCATTATGATGATGTCACAAGCCAACTGTAATAAGTTACTATCAGTATCAATATCAATATATAACTTTATTCTGTGGCAATTAGCCATCCATAAAAGCAATATATAAAACAGTACAAAAGAAAAAAATATATAAAAGTGCAATTCATGTCATCGAACGCACTCCTCGTGCAGAATTCGTGAGCGTGGTTAAGCAGGTGTGCCTTCTCTCCATTTCCAACGTGAAAAGTTAGCTGTAATCCCCGATGGAGGTCTTTGCATCCTTGATTTTCCTGAGCGCAATCCTCGTGCAGAATTCGTGAGCGTGGTTAAGCAGTTGTGCCTTCTCTCCATTTCCAACGTGAAAAGTTAGCTGTAATCCCCGATGGAGGTCTTTGCATCCTTGATTTTCCCGAGCGCAATCCTCGTGCAGAATTCGTGAGCGTGGTTAAGCAGATGTGCCTTCTCTCCATTTCCAACGTGAAAAGTTAGCTGTAATCCCCGATGGAGGTCTTTGTATCCTTGATTTTCCCGAGCGCAATCCTCGTGCAGAATTCGTGAGCGTGGTTAAGCAGGTGTGCCTTCTCTCCATTTCCAACGTGAAAAGTTAGCTGTAATCCCCGATGGAGGTCTTTGCATCCTTGATTTTCCTGAGCGCAATCCTCCTGCAGAATTCGTGAGCGTGGTTAAGCAGATGTGCCTTCTCTCCATTTCCAACGTGAAAAGTTAGCTGTAATCCTCGAAGGAGGTCTTTGCATCCTTGATTTTCCCGAGCGCAATCCTCGTGCAGAATTCGTGAGCGTGGTTAAGCAGGTGTGCCTTCTCTCCATCTCTTCCATAGTGTAGGAAAGGCACTATACATTTACTCCAACGAGGTAGCACTTACCGATTAGCCAGTAGAAAGTACTCCAGGTGACTAGAGGTATTGCACAAAACGGTGGCATCTTCGTGGATAAATATGCAGGGCAGGATTCTACGGGCGCAGCAAAATCTCCGCGAGCACGCGAAATTCCGCGTGCTCGCGGAGATTTCTTGCCGTTTCGCGGAATTTTGCGGAACGCAACTCCGCAAATTCTGCCCACCCTTACAAAATATAACTTCGCATTTCTGTGGTAAATAGAGCATAAGTCCATCGGATAATTCCTCCACATCAGTGTTAATATTAAACCAGACCATTAGAATGTCATTACTTATATCCATCGATTGATATGTGTCAGTGTCCAGTACTTGCATAGTTATAGTACTTATTTCCTGTTCAGTTTTTTCGATCCCATACATTTCAACTTGTAATGTTTCGGATGGAGGTTCTGTTGCCTGTGAATAGAAGCAGAAGCAAGCATTAGGTTTGTACAACATTTTCTTTATTTTTATTGCGTTTTTCTTAAAATTATTTTTATTGAGTAGAGCTTCATGCAAGCTATTTTAGGGAAACATATTGCCTTAATGTTTAATAATTGTTGTTTTTTAATGCAATTAAAAACAAATCATCTTTTGATATTATAATTTTTTTTTTTTAATAGCATAATAGAAAAAGTTTGTAACCAGAGATTTTATTTTTAACCGGTCAATATTACCTATGCTATACATTAGTAATAAAGTTAAGTTTTTGAAACTGCAAAATATATCTAAGTTGTGTAAAAGTTTTAAATTGTCCCTACACGCTTAGCATAAGCTTTTTGTAAACTTTTACTATGTTTTATGTTATTTAGCTATGTTATATAGAAGTGCTTCCACTAGTTTTTAATTTATTTATAATTAGGGAGTGAGCTAATAAAGTTGTTATTGCGTTTAACATTGTTTAAATGTGTATTTTTTTAAAAACATTTACTTATTGATTTTTATCAAATTTATCGTATATTACAGACTTTAAGGTTTATGGTTACAGACATGACTATAATTTACATATTCCACATTTTTGTCTCGTACATGTGGCAGGTTTAGAGGTATGGATTGAGTTATTGATTCTGCAATATTTTGTTATAACAAATTATTTCCTTTTTAGTACAGTCATATAACACAGGAAGCATTACATAAGATTTCCGAGTGAATAGGCTGCAGTATAGTACATATAGCATCTACCCTGAATATACTGGATAAGAGAACAGTAGCATTTACAAGAGGGACATCAGAGAGTATTACATTGTTTAAATGTGTACTTACTTGAAGTTGGCTGTGTCTTGTCATATTCAATATTTTCTCTCCGTTGAATTCATGCACTGTGACATGGGTAATTTTTACATTTTGTCCAATTTGAATATTAAAGTTGGTTGCTTCCCTCCATAAAGTTATTTTTACGAAGTCTGTTGAATCTTTTATTGTTATAGATTTTAAATTAGTTTCCTGTCCGCCGATAAATACTTTTTTTATTTCTAGTTATTTTGTTTTGTTTTGTTAGTTTGTTACTAGAAGTGATATAGTGAGATAGTAAAAGTGAGAGAGATTGAGAATTAGTTAGTGAGATAGAATTAGTAAGTGTGAGCGAGATTTAGATAGTGAGGTAGTTAGTGAGATAGAGTATGTTAGTTGAGGGAGAAGGAGAGGTAGTTAATGATAGGCAATAAAAGAGTGATAGAGTTAGTGTGAGTTAGTGAGAGAGAGAGTGTTAGAGAGTTAGTGAATTAGTTTTAACGTAAGCGAGTGTGAGATAGAGATAGTAGTATAGTTTTAGAAGTGTTGAGATAGTTAGATAGTGATGTAGTTGTTGATATTGAGTATGTTAGTAGAGATAGTATGAGTGAGTTAGTTATTGATAGATAGAGTGATTGAATGAGGGAGTGAGAGTTTATGTGTTAGTAATATAGTGATAGATATAGATAGTGATAGATATAGATAGTGTGATAGTGTGATAGGTTGTTAAGTATAGAGAGTGTTATATAGTGAGGTAGTTAGTTTTTTTTGTATGTTTGTAGAGATAGAGTGAGAGAGTTAGTTAGTTAGGGAGAGCGAGAGAGTGATAGTGTGGGAGTGAGTTAGTAAGAGAGTGAGTTTTAGTGAGGTCGTCAGATAGTGATATAGTTAGTTATTGAGTGATAGAGTTAGTTAGATTTTGTGAAGTGTATTGAAACTTAGATACTGTGCTAGTTTGTGATATAGATAATGGTATAGTGAGAGGTTGAGAGAGTGAGTTTGTTAGAGAGATTGAGAGAGTGAGATTGAGTGAATGAGATAGTTAGTTTTAGAGAGTTTTTGAGATAGTGATTTAGTTAGTTAGAAATAGAGATAATGAGATAGGTCTAGAATTGCTGATAAAGTTTTATATTGATGTATTTAGTGAGTTAGAGTATGTTAGTAGAGAGAGAATGATAGATTTATTTAGTGAAATAGAGAGTGAGGCAGTGATAGTGAGTTAGTTATAGAGAGTTAAAGAGTTAGTGAAATAGTGATAGAGTTAGTTTTTAAGAGATAAGATTTTTTTATAGGTTTGTGAGTTATTTTGAAAGAGGAGGTATTTGTTTGTGGTTAGTAGTGGTGTTATGGTTGGTTATTTGAGGGGTTGTAGTAGTATGTGATAGAGGAGATAGTGTTGTGATTGACTAGGTGTTGTGTTGTGTTATCGTTTTTGAGCAATTTGTGTATAAGTGAGTAGTTGATAGCATCACTAGGTTGTAAGTGTTGCTGTGTGTTGCGGTTAGAGCGTTAAATAGATAGTGATTGAGTTAGTGTGAGATTTGTTTTTAAGTATAGTGAAAGTTAGACAGTGAGTTAGTCAGTGAGATAGAGTATGTTATTATAGATTGAGTTAGAGATTTAGGTAGTGAGAAAGAGAGTGATAGAGTGAGGGATTGAGAGAGTGAGATTGTCTTTTTGAGAGTGATTGATTTTGACATATTTAGAGTTAGTAATAGAGTTAGTTATTGAGAGATATAGATAGTGGGATATGTTGTGAATTGTTGACAGAGTTAGATAGTGTTGTAGTTAGTTATTTAGAGTATGTTAGTAGTAGAGAGATAGTGTTGGAGTTAGTTATTGAGATTGAAATTGAGAGAGTGAGGGAGTGAGTGATTTAGTAAGAGCGATAAGATTGCGCTGCAAGTGTAAAGGTGTTTTGCTGGGCAATGTTTCTGAGTAATATGTGTAGAAGTGAACATTAGGTAGGGCTGCTAGGCTGTAAGTGTTGTTGTTTGGGTTGGTTGTAGTGTTTTTATCTTCTTGTGTAAGAGTAGAGAGTGTTGGTAGAGGAGAGTTGTTGTGTTTAGTTAGTATATGATTAGTATATAGACTTACTTCTGTAACTGTCCCGCAAACTGTCATTAGCGTTTTTAAGTTTGCTTCTTTTATCGCTTTTATTGGCGATGCTGGAGGTGCTGGTGGCTGCAATATTTTTTCAGCCTCTTTCACTATGATCTCAGATAATGCCATTGCCGGAAATTTGGTTATGTTTGTTTGCTTCGTTATAATAATCGTATTATTTTTAATAATAAAGTTCTGAATTAATAAACCATTTCTTTCTTTTGTTTGACTGTAGAATTCTTCGTTGTAACAAGTTGCTTTGATTGTACCTGTAGTATCTGCTAACGCCATATGATATAGAACTTTGTTGTCTTGTCAAGCTGTTTTGTAATAGGTTTTTGTTGAACATTTTACCACATTTACTTTGATTGGTTTTTGATAATTTTTGTTGTCTTCTGTTGGCTTGTTGATAATTTGTTGAATAGTAAGCATCTGAAATGAGAAAAATAATTAGTTATATATCAAATTGATACCCATAATGCTTTGTGATCACTATAATAGCATTCTATTGTCCCATAGCCTTGTAATACTTCATTTGTGTATATGTGATCTAATAATGATTGGTAGTTTGTTGTGTAAGTGTTTATAAGCTGTTTGCATTGTAATTGCTTTTCCATAAATTGTTGAAGTAGTGTACTTTTTGGACTGTTTGTTTTTAAATCTATGTTAAAATCTCCCATGATTATATATTTATAATTTGGGTAGAATTGGGTTATGGTTTGTATTGTTTCTAATAGTGTCTGTATTAATATATGTGGTGGTTTGTATAATATTACAATTAGGTAGTTGTTATTATTAACATGCAATGTAAAATGTATTATGTCAATCCCTTGTTGTGTTTCATAAATAGGTAGAATGAAAAGCTCTTTTTTGTAGTAAATTAAAATACCATGGTTTGTTTGTTCGTTATGGTATTTATCAAATATTATATGATGATATTGCTCTATATAGAAGTCATTTTGTATTGCTTTTCTAGTTGTGTTTATTTCTGTTAAACAAATAATGTCAGCTTTCATAAGGTTTTTATCTGATGTTAGTGATTTGAAATGCTTCTGAAGTGAACGAATATTTTGTGTGATAATATTTAAATGTGTGCTATATGTCCCTATTTGTGGTACAGATATTTCTAACAGCATATGTGTCCTTAATCTTTGCATTTCTTCTTCTACTTTGGGATGAATTATAATTTTGTGTTCATTAAAGTTTTGAATGTATATGTTA
The DNA here is from genome assembly GCA_963921515.1 of Calotriton arnoldi. Classification (NCBI taxonomy): domain Eukaryota; kingdom Metazoa; phylum Chordata; class Amphibia; order Caudata; family Salamandridae; genus Calotriton; species Calotriton arnoldi. The sequence continues at coordinate 172,520 of CAWUFW010012483.1, read as the reverse complement.
GATATGGATTTTGCTCTGCTTAAAGCTACATAATGTAAGTGATGTATTTTTCTATTATTAAAGTGTATATAAAGTGGTTCTATAGTTTCACCTTGTGTTCTATGTATAGTTCTTGCAGATGCTTGGCGTAATGGGAATTGTTTGCATATAATTGTTATAAATTTTTTTGTGAATTGGAAATGTCGCGATATAGGATGTATTGGTGTCCATGTTGATGAAATATGTGATTGATATAAGTGTTTGTTTTGTTGTCGTGTAATTTTCCCAACTGTTTTATTATCAAATGCAACCCAAACGATAAATGGTGTAGTATTAATATTTTCAACTAACTCGACTAAACCTGAAGCTCCATTTGTTAACCCATCATTAACATCAACATTACAAGTTAAATCATAGCGTAGTTTTAAAGCTATGTGTAATGTGTGGGCAAGTCCCATAGTTTTTGTTGGATCTTTTGGTAATTGTTTTAATATTGTTTCTTTTACTTTTTCTGCCAGATCTGAACTGACGGTATCTTTGGCTATTGTAGTGTAAACTGGATATTTTTGGCTATGTTGTTATAATACTTTATTGTTAATATCATTGACTTCATTGTTAGTTGACATTATGTATGGGATAGTTTTGATAATACTGTCATCTGGGTTTTTTTCTCGCTGCTTTATGTCTTTGCATGTATGTTTTCCCTCTCGTAATCTGTTCAGTAATTCTGCAAAATGAAGGTCATTTTGTTGCCGCATTATTTTTGTTAGTTCAAATAGTTTAAAATGTTCTACCCATAAGTTTGTCATTAGGGGCCCATACGAATGCTTACTACTTTCAAATATATAGCTGTCAAACACTGGCTTTAATTGATAAAAGTCACCAATAGCTAAAATTGAAATGCCTCCAAAATGCTGGTTAGATGCTTTTATTTCCTGTAGCCTGTTATGTATAAAAGTGAACATATTCCTTCCAACCATAGAAATCTCATCAATTATTAGCACTTTTACATGCATTAGTTGACTTTGTAGAGCTGTCCTGTGTTCATGAGTTAGTGGTTTATAATTTAAACTTTGCGACACAGGTATTTTGAAAGTGCTATGCAGTATTCTCCCAGTAATATTATGTGCTGCTTTTCCGGTTGGAGCAGTAAGTAAGATATAGATATTGTCTGGATTTTCACCAGCTTTGGTATTGTAATAACGTAGTAATGTTTGATAAAGTGCAGTAATGAGAAAGCTCTTTCCAACTCCTGCACCACCAGTGCAAAATGTATAGCATGGTGTTTCTTTAGTTTTTAGCCAGTGTAAATGATGGTAAACAAAGTTTAGTTGTTCCTCGGTTAAATTATGCATAATATCATAGTATTTGTCATCCGGTAAAATAGAATTCGTTAGGCTTTCTTCTTCAATTATGCTTCTAATACCTAAATCTAATGACAAGTCATATATAATCTGCTGTTCATTATTGTGTACCTCAGTGTCTGCTATATTAGATGGTATTATTAGCGGTGATGTAGGAGGGGAAATTAGTATTTCATTGTTACTATTATTACTAAGTTCTGTAATAATTTCATTATTTTTATTATATTTATTATGATGCTCATCTACAATGTCTTTAACTTGCATATATCTTCCGTAGTAAGTGGTGTTATTTAAAATTATTTTGCTTTTTTCCCTCCATGGATAGTGAAGCATTAACAATTCTCTATAATCATTTTCAGAGTCAGTATTTTTGTTAAACCTGCAATAGCGTATATTTTTTCTACTAGTGCTGTTGTATTCCTCTTAGGGTGTCCATAACGGGCTTTCCAATATCATGTCCTTATATAGGCACAATTCGCCCTGCCCTTATATAGGCATAGAATCCCAGGCCTTATTTAGGCATTAAACCGTGCACTCCAAATACAGGCATGGTCTCTGACATCCGTCCACCCTAACGTCACAACGAGTTCATGAAGAACAGACCTTTAGGCTGCGGGAGTTTCCCTAGCCCAGGACTATTGATTTCTTCAAGGCATCATATATTATGCATGAACCATTATTCCTTAGGGGTTCATCCATGACGTCTTTCGCTACCCAATTCACCTCAATGCTAACATTCCTAAGGTACTCTCAGGTATAAATATACCTTCCCTAGCCCCTGTAAACCAGAGGAGACCTCGACTTCAGAGGAGCCCGTATCCCGGCCTGACGCACTGAGAAGACGCTGTCATCCCTGCACGCAGAGAGTCCCGCTTCCAGTGATCTGACTTCCCTCGCGGGGTGTTGGAGTTCGAGTCTGGCAAAGAGATTCCAACCTCTCTCATTCTTCAGGTATGGAGCTGATAAGAACCTAGAGGGACTCTTGGCATACTAGGCATACTAGGCTTAAACATACTCTTAGTATACCATAGTAAGGAATACTTCACCTACTTCATACCTCGTCCTACACCTAGGTTAGGTTAGGTACATTGGGGTAGAACTAGGTTAGCACCGCATCGTATGAGTACTCGCATTTTTAGTCTGTGTTATTTATGTAACAGCATTTGTACTAAAAGATAATGCTATCGCAGTATTATTTATTTCTACTGCTCACCCTGTACATTATTTATCTCGCATACTGTCTTGTGATCGTAACAGCACATTATACTTACACCAGAAACAAGACTGTTCAATAAATCTTTTATTGAAACGCCCGTCTATTTCTTTCTGTGTAACTTTGGAGAAAACTAAGCATGCACGACTGAGCTGAGTGAAATAGTTATCTATTGTTTCTACGACTCTGGGTCACGTTCTGATTCTAAAGGGAAACACAGTGGTCATGTTTTGCGGCTGCCAGAAACTACTCCCTTCTTGTTGTCAAGGAGTTTCTAGTGGCCTCTGAGCTAGCTGGCACAAGTAATTAAGTTTAATATACTCGATAGGGACATACTGACCTCAGTCCTATGTCAAACCTATAGGATATATTATTCCAATGCGCAGAGCCTATTAGGGAAATAGGAGCTACACTACATGGCGCCCAACGGTTTGGTAAGGCGCTAATTCAACGTTAGATACTGAGTAACTCAGCCGTGCTATTTTCTCTCAAGACCCCTACCCATATAGTCCAAAAGACGCCTGGAGTGGGCAGGGTTTAGTATCCACCAAGGCTACATAGGGAAGTACCCTATATATTAGCTGTTTGGTTTGCTCAACGTTGAAGGATACAGTGTTCCAAAATATTGTGCACCTTATCTTTGTTTCCTTGAAACTTGTTCTACATTTTTCAAACAACAAAATGCCTGACGGTGACAATGAAACCGGAAACGGTGGAGCTGCGGCTGATCCAGCCCAAGCAGCAGTTTTTGACCTTACAGGTTTAAATAAAACAGAGGAGGGTGTTATAAACATCCCTCAAAACTTAAGACGAGCCATCACTCTAATACTTATAAAACATGGCCTACCGCCAAGAGGAGGTAGAGCAGTTTTCGTGATAGAGGCACATGAATCCTTTCAGACAGAGGTATTCTATTCATGGGTAATACTTCCTGAATGCAATCCAACATCACAAATATTTCACTTCTACAAAGAAGATGATCTACCAGAGGAATACATTCCTTTCGAGGATATTGAAATTCCATTAACATACCAAGAGCATCAGCTCTGGTTTAAAGGCGCCCTAAAACATCACAAAAACATTACAAGGCTCGGTCCCCTAGGGAGACCAGGAGCAACATGGCCGATTTTAGCCGGCTACACACCTCTTCCTGAACTGGATATAATGACAGATGAGGAATTACATACTCAAATAAAAGAGTTAATAAAAACATACAGACAATTGGTTCGATATGTCATGCGGACTCTCACAGTCCAACCACCATTCACTATTCAAAATCAGACCCCTCATCAGGGGACTACACTAAAAATTACACCACAGACTCTCAATTCAGTCATGGGTAAAATGCCCACAAAACGTGAGAAAATTCCGTTTTGGATAGCTCAAAAAATTACTCAAATCGAAGCAGTATTTCCAAATACTAGCCCGTATGAGAAACACAGAATCCTAACCATCAGTTTACCAATGGGGATCACACCACAACTGGAAGACTGCACCACTTGGGGTTCAGTCTTTGCTGCCATCTATACAAAAACACATGGCATTCGGTCAATTGCGGTAATACCTGATGTCCTCAAACAAATTCAAAATGAATACGGGGCAGAGCCTGCTCTAAATCTAGGTATGAAATTACTGAAAAATTTCGAGCAGATCTCATCAATAATATTATCTAATATTAAAGGAGAGGCAGCAGCAGTTGCGATCCGCCAAAAATTGAGGGAATTTGATGTTACAGAACATCAAACAGAGCTACCCAGAATAATAGAACAATCTTATGCTGAATTAGGCAGAGATAGTTTGGGTGGAAGACCAGTGAAGCCGAAACTATCTGAAAGTCCTGAGAAGGACTCAATTAAACAAACTCCTACATCTTCTAAAAAGAAGTGGGAAACTAATAAACAAAATTCAAACGAGAAGCGTTCTCAATCCTGAGGTAGGTCTCCTCAAAAGGAGCCCTCTGAAAGAAGGTATAACCTCAGGAATAGGGATAATTTGAGAAAACCTGATAGGTATCATGATACTGATACACGTTCCTCTAGTCCCTTTCAGATCTCACCACAGACTTCGGAAAGAAGAGGACGGACGGAACACAGAGAAGAACGCGTGAAATCGAAAGACGACAAACACGCTCCAAATACTAAGGCTAAACCTCAATTCTCCAAAAAGAAAGTAGCAGGTCTAAAGATTAGACATGCTGAGAATACTGAGAACACAACTCAAGAACGGAGAATGGGCTCAGACCATGCTGGACAGTGCAGCAGAAGTCACAATAGTTCGCCAGAACGTGAAGGAACTTCTGGAGATAGTGGACTTGAATGAGTACATCACAGTAGAGACTGTATACACCAGGGTTAGCACTCCACAAAGGTTATTTGAAGTAACACTCCGGCTGGAGGGAGACAAACCTAGACAGGTGAAAGCACTTTTTTGGGAAAAACTATCAAAGGGCTATGACATACTTCTAGCAGAAAAGGACTGGCCACCACAATTTGTCAGGGAGTGCCCACATGGCGAGGACATTATTATGCCTGCCTTCTCCAACCATATTCCAATTCACTTACAATATACATATGCCAGGAAATGGGCAGTAGCCCAGGCCCCAACATTATATAAAAATCATGTAGGATTGGATGAGGATTCACCTCACCATGAAATACATCTGAAACATGAACCTACTGCACAACTGCAGTACCCGATAAAGCAAGAAGCTAAAAAACAGGTCAGGGAGATCTTAGATCAACTTGAATATCAAGGGGTGATTGAAACATGCACCTCCTCAATGAACAATCCTTTGTTTCCTGTCTCCAAACTAGACAATACATATCGTCTAGTTTTGGATTACAGACACCTAAACACTTGTTCAAAAACTTTTGCAGTGCAAAATGCACATAGCACAGCATTAATGAATAACATTGTGCGTAAAAAATATAAAACAACATTAGATATCTCAAATGGTTTCTTTTGTCAAAACATAGCACCTGAAAGCAGGTACTTAACAGCATTCTCCATAATGGGGACCCAGCGTCACTTTTGTCGACTCCCACAAGGGTTCAAGAATAGCCCAGGTTTATTCTCAGCGAGGGTAATGGAGTTACTACAAATTTATGACAATGAGGCATTGTCCTATGTCGATGACATCTATCTGACAGACAATGACCTGGATAGGCACTTGAACAGGGTGAGCACCATTATATTGGGTTTCGCCTCTGAGGGCTACAAGTTCAACTTTAAAAAGTCCAGAATTGCCCATCTCAATGTCCTATTTCTAGGATATGAGCTTTCAAGTGAAGGCAAGAGCTTGGCAGCTAACTTTTTAGAAAAATGTGCGCTGCTCCAACCTCCAAAGACGCTAAAAAACTTACAATCTATCCTGGGTTTCTTAAATTTTGGAAGACCATACATTCTAAACTACGCAGAAAGGGTTAAACCTCTCTACGCATTAATCAAACCTGATTTTTCAATCAGAAACTGGACACAAGAACACACAGAAATCTTACGTTCACTACAAGCTAACATGTTAGCAACAAATCACTTACAAACACGCGTAAGTGAACGCAATTTGGTGATCCGAATAATTTCGGGTCAATGCGGATTCACATACTTAACTTTCAATGAAGGTGAGAAAATACCAATCGCATATAAATCACACTTGTACACACAAGCGGAAATGCGCTTCAGTTCAACTGAAAAAATTCTGACAGCAGTTCAAACCGCTGTAGCAAAAGAAAGAGCCTTAGCCCAAGGGAAACGCATTATTGTCATCACCCCAGTACCAGCTTTAGAAGCGGTCACAAAAGCAAGCATTCCAAATGCTAAAGCATTACATCCGAGATGGATACAATGGGTTAATTCTCTTGCTGCAACAGATGTTGAATATGTTTTTGATCCAGATTTAAAAACACAAGCATTCCTGCAGTATGAACATGAATGTCCCCTGCCTACTGAAATTCTGCCTCTCGATCAGTACGAATTTATAATTTACACTGATGGATCCGCACAACCCGCAATAGGGAGTAAGCAAGCTTACAGTGCAGCGTGTGCTATCGTTAAAGGTCGCATGCGAAATGGCATCTTCAGACCTATGGTCACAAAAACTCAATCTCTAGGAGATTGTACAGCTCAGCGAGCTGAACTACAAGCATTCAAACTGGCACTTGAAACTACAGATCGCGAATTCCCCACACTAATCGTGTGCGTTTCTTTTTACTGTGTGCAGTCGTATAATGAATATATACAAAACTGGCTTGAAAATGGTTTCAAAGATGCAAAAGGTGGCACAATAAAGCATAAAATGCTTTGGGAACAAGTAGTTCAGTTGAAAAACGAACTACCAAAGGCTCACGTGATTCACACACTGAGTCATCAGCGTGATGGCGTTCACGTTGCAGGGAATTCATTGGCTGACGAAGCCGCAAAGGGGGCTGTGCAAACGGCTTCCGTAGCTGCGATCACTCATTCCAAAACAAATATAGTCTGTGAAATAATGTTGGCTGTCAAAGCTTCAAGCACAGGCAGCAGTGCAGCGTTACCAAAAAAGTTTCCACTCAAGTACTCTTATGTAATTGATGCGAACAACGTTCCTTTTGCTCGAATCCCTGGAGTGGGGGATAGGGTAGTACCAAACAAGGAACGCAGATTACGACTAATCCTAGCAGCACACGAAGGGATAGCTTCTGCACATGCAGGTGTTTCAGCAACAGTATCTTTACTCAAGCAAAGATATTGGTGGCCTGGCATTTGGAAACAAATTAAAAACTATGTTTTAGAATGCGATATTTGCCAACAGATGAAAGTCTCAACAGTGAAAAGTCCTGCGCAGACACCCCTGTTAATTTCAGACAAACCATTAGCTTGTGTTTACCTGGACCACTGCGGTCCCTTGCACAGGGACGGTAATTATAAATATATCATAGTTGCAGTGGATTCATGCTCTAGGTTCCTATGGTTATGGCCTCAGCGCTCAGCTGACGCTCGAACTGTTATAAAAGATTTGCGAGTCTTTATCGGCATATACGCAATAGGCACGTTACATTCTGACCAGGGTCCTGCGTTTAGCTCTCGGGCTTACAAAGAAGCCATGGCCAGTCTGGGCGTTGCATTGCGGTACTCCTCTCCATTCCATCCTGAGGGAAATTCGGTTGTGGAAAGGAAAAACCGGGACATAAAGCAGTCTATAACAGCTAGGGAATTAGGTTCGGGTACGGGTGGGTCAAACACCTTAGTGGAGTTCAACGTGCACTAAATAACCTGCCAAGAAGTTCTCTAGGGGGGGTCACTCCATATGAGGTCCTATTTGGGACAAGAATGTGGGTACCAGACTTAGAAATCGTAGGCACAGTGGTGGAAAATAAACCCTTTGATATCAAAGATCGTTTGGCTGTTTTACAGGACTTAAACAAATTATGAACGAAACAAAGCAACGTGTTCCTACAGCCAACCACCACTGGGGATCGACCGGCTGTCCCAGCAAGGCCTGTCTGGATTCCAAAAGTTGGGGATCTAGTCAGAGAAAAAATTGCGGACAAGAAGGAATTTGGACCTTCTTACAGACAACCAGTACCTGTCCTAGCAGTTCAAGGAACAAGAACAGTACTACTGCCGCCCCTTGCTGGAAGAAAGGGGAAAAGATTTGTGTCCATCGACCTCATCAAACCACAGTATGTGGCCAATACTAAATAGTAGGCCTCGTGGACTCCGACCTAGTAGCAAACGCACTCCTCTCGCTACTATCCAAGAGGTTCATACTGAAAGACTGATAACAATCGAGAATTCAGCAGAAACAGATGAAGGACTAAGCAACAATGCTATGGAAATCATCCCTCTTGAATACCAACTAACAGTTCGTCCAAATACACCTGTCTACACCAACGTGGCAAGTGATGAACTGGTTCCAGTGATTTCTACAAATCCTGATGCAATTCAAACAATTGATAGAAGTGCTTCTGGCTATTTCATTAACTTTGATACGTTCTCAGAAGATCCAAGTGAACCTGAAACGACGCCAGCATCATTCAAATTCAAGCAGCAAGTACAAGACTTTCTTCACTCTCTGAAAAAGACATATTTGGTTTCTCCATGGATTGAACTCTGGATTATATCTGGACTTTTTGTTTTCCTGCTCTGGCTAGCTTTGGTAACAACTGTGAGCGTGCTTATAAGTGGCAGATACATCCATGTGAACACTGAAGGAAAAGGCGTAAACGTACTTTTGAAACCTCATAAATCTTCCCATCGTGAAGCAAGAGATTTGTCATCAGTGAACATCACAGCTGTTCCTATACACGATGGTAAAGTGTGGGACAAAACAGATTTTGATATATTCGGTCCGACGGAAGAATTGAACATTCCACATTTGTTTAAAATTTCACTAAGTGATCTAATCAAGTCCAGTACCTATTCTGATGATTGGGACTTTGAGACTGTGACTGACATTATGTTTGACCTAGAAAAATCTGCTGCATTTTCTAAAAATGAATATTTAGAGGGTTCATCAGACTATGAACAACTGTATTGTTATAACCACTATGGTCATCATTATTTGCATAAAACTACATATCCAAGAAATGTGTTTATGTTTAACCAATGGGAACATTGTCCTACACCACCTAAAGGTAGTTCAAAAACATTTGCCAGTAAGTTTCCATATTTTTCAGGTTACAATACATCTGATCCAGAAATGTTTTACTATAAAAATGTAAACAAGACAGGTATGAAAATTATGTTAACAGATACAAAACAGATTTATTCTGCATTATTTAATGCCCAACTGTCTAGACAGGGTTTCGACTTTTGGAAAGACACAATAGACACAGAAACTGTGTGGGGTACTAAAGATTGGCAAGTGCAGGGGATAGAAGCTTTATTTAGAGCCTGCATCATCCCTGAACAAATGATGTTTTTGAATGAAACAATCCAACAAACATCTTGTCTTGGATTAGCCAAGATCAAAGAGATGAAAACACCTTCTGTGCCAACTCCTGCCAGTGATAATAATACAAAGGCAGTGGTGACAGTTGACAATATACTACAACTCAACAGATCTAATCCTGATTGGAAAAAATGGTTGATCTGGCCCACAGACACAAATAACTGTCAAGAAAGATTCCTGAATAAAACTCAGGGTTTTACCATTCATAGGCCAGACCCAAGATACGTCCAAAGACAACATCCGGGGGTAGTAACAACATACAGTGTAGGGAAATTATGCCTCGATTGGCTGCATACATCTACACTACAGGATGTGAAACAACACTTATCCTTACTTGCAAAAGACGCAGACCTTAGGGATTTCTTGCTTGGACCAAGAAAACCGCGTCAAAAACGTTTCATATATGCCGGCATTTATGGTGCCTACAATGAAGCATGGAAGGTGTCACAGATAGAGGCCACAGAACGAATACGTGAACTTGATCGTATTAATTTAGAGAAATCACTCTCTGTGGTCGACAATGGGTTAACAACTTTGTCCTCCAGAATATATTCACTGGACGGCATTGTATCCTCTGCTATCGACATTCTAGAACAAGATTTGGTGATGTTACAACAAGGCCAATCTCAATTACGTTCTATTGTGTTATTAAGCTGGACGCTGCAATCATTGCGAGCGGGCTATGTGCCTTGGCGTTTCATCAACACAACGGCTCTGTTTGCAGAATACAATCTAACTGATAAACAGGTCGAAATGGCACAAAGAGGAGCAAAGTATACAGTGCTGAGCATTGAAAAACTGGAAAAGTTACCATTCACAGTGGCAGAAAAACAGGCTACAGAATGGCTTATTCATGGCAAAATCACACTACCTGTGACTACTTTTCAGTTTCAGTATTGCCTCAGACAAATGCAAGCAGGCAAATATGAAAGGTTGGGTAAGGAATACATTAAGACATCTTGGGCTTTGCCGTATACATATAGATGTTGGAGCGGGGATCGTGGAAGTGTTTTTAAGCGGTAAAAACTGTAAACGTGCACTAAGCGGTTCACTTGTATGTCAGGACATTTCCTTGCACGGGGCTTGTAATGGTTCTGTGGCAAATTTGTCTTGCCATCAGCAGGGTACACCAGCTGCTGTGATTAATCCAACGTTCGGACAACTTTCAAATGGGAGTTACCTCATGTTGAATGATCAGAGTTGCTGTGGCATGCTGCCAGGCATCCCATATCTAGTAACGGTCAACTCCAGGGTCACTTGCTGTATGCAAGTATTGTTTGCCCCAATAGACACAGTCAGGAGTCGCCTCTATGGCCTTCGCTGAACGTCTCTTTTATAAGATTTGATACTTTAAGCAGAATGAAAGCCATGCTTTTACAACAAACAGTGCCTTTGACCTCGGCCAAAGAAACCTATGATCTACAAATTGCAAGGACTTCGGCTGAGATACAGACTTTAATACGTACAAACTGCCCTATACATTTCGTGGAAATGATAGGACGAATTTTCAACATGTCTGATACAACAGGAATTGTACATGTATTTAAGGGCATCTGCTCGGGTCTGTTAGCACCTTTCCAGGCAATACTCGGAATCATCCCGAACTTTGCACATTCGGTGTTTGGTGGCATACCATTATTTCTAGCACTTGTTGCCGGAATTCTATTTCTCTTCCGGCTATTGCGCTATGGCCAGCCAATTCGCCGATATCACTCCGAGCGACATGGAGAAAGCTCTCCTTGAACGAAAGTGCCGTGAGCAAATAGTACAGCTTTTGGGCATAAATCGTCTACGGGACCTTAATACCACATGGTTCCTGTCATTCAGACCAATCTGGCAAGATTGCATCTTACCTGTTCTACGATGCCTGCTATGCGGTGTAGAATGCGTGTTGGACACCTGTCTAACATTTCCATTGGATGCGCCAACGGACGTCGATACTCTGCTGGACCAGATAACGGCCCATGCTATGTGTTGTCCCCAGCGGCTTCCTATCCTGATGACAGCATTCATTGAGATCTCACAGATGCTTCCGGTTGCTGCTGAGGTACGAGAAAGAACTACAGGCACACAGGTAACAACGGACGCGAACATTGCGACAATTGAATGCAATGCTTCACATCTCTGTGCGATTAACCTGCTTCACGAGGTCTTCCAACTCACACCAACTACAGTGGATGATGTTTTGTCTATAGAAATAGATGACCTAATGTTTACACCACACCTGTGAACTGACTCTGATTCAGCATACAGTGTTCCAGAAATACAGCAACAATTTGGCCTTCATTTTTCAAAAACTTGGAACTCTACCAAAATTGTACTTTTTCCCATTTTTCGAACGAAAATGGTACTACAATTTGCTTAAAGTAGAACTAGCCTTATAGTACAGACTTGGCGGTCCTTCCACGGACATTTATTCATCTTATGTGTCTAACAGTTCATTTGATTTTCATGACATGAAATGACTTTGATTTTTGAACAACTTATCGATCATTTTCTGTCACATGTAAATATTACTGCTTATTTCATTCCAATTGCATTTATTTTCGAACTTTATGCCTGAAATGATAAGCAATGCTTCGAAAGTACAGTACCTTTTTGCATTCTAATATGTTTTTTTAAATGCCTTTTTGAAATGGTTTTATGAAATATTTTAGAAATATGCGGTACTCCATTTTTATGTTTAGCATTTTAAATGTTTAGCATTTATGTATTATCGTATACACGAAAGTGGAGTAGGTGTTGTATTCCTCTTAGGGTGTCCATAACGGGCTTTCCAATATCATGTCCTTATATAGGCACAATTCGCCCTGCCCTTATATAGGCATAGAATCCCAGGCCTTATTTAGGCATTAAACCGTGCACTCCAAATACAGGCATGGTCTCTGACATCCGTCCACCCTAACGTCACAACGAGTTCATGAAGAACAGACCCTTAGGCTGCGGGAGTTTCCCTAGCCCAGGACTATTGATTTCTTCAAGGCCTCATATATTATGCATGAACCATTATTCCTTAGGGGTTCATCCATGACTTCTTTCGCTACCCAATTCACATCAATGCTAACATTCCTAAGGTACTCTCAGGTATAAATATTCCTTCCCTAGCCCCTGTAAACCAGAGGAGACCTCGACTTCAGAGGAGCCCGTATCCCGGCCTGACGCACTGAGAAGACGCTGTCATCCCTGCACGCAGAGAGTCCTGCTTCCAGTGATCTGACTTCCCTCGCGGGGTGTTGGAGTTCGAGTCTGGCAAAGAGATTCCAACCTCTCTCATTCTTCAGGTATGGAGCTGATAAGAACCTAGAGGGACTCTTGGCATACTAGGCATACTAGGCTTAAACATACTCTTAGTATACCATAGTAAGGAATACTTCACCTACTTCATACCTCGTCCTACACCTAGGTTAGGTTAGGTACATTGGGGTGAACTAGCTTAGCACCGCATCGTATGAGTACTCGCATTTTTAGTCTGTGTTATTTATGTAACAGCATATGTACTAAAAGATAATGCTATCGTAGTATTATTTATTTCTACTGCTCACCCTGTACATTATTTATCTCGCATACTGTCTTGTGATCGTAACAGCACATTATACTTACACCAGAAACAAGACTGTTCAATAAATCGTTTATTGAAAACGCCCGTCTATTATTTCTGTGTAACTCTGAGGAAAACTAAGCATGCACGATTGAGCTGAGTGAAATAGTTATCTAGTGTTTCCACGACTCTGGGACACGTTCTGATTCTAAAAGGGAAACATATTGGTCATGTTTTGCGGCTGCCAGAAACTACTCCCTTCTTGTTGTCAAGGAGTTTCTAGTGGCCTTGGAGCTAGCTGGCACAAGTAATTAAGTTTAATATACTCGATAGGGACATACTGACCTCAGTCCTATGTCAAACCTATAGGATATATTATTCCAATGCGCAGAGCCTATTAGGGAAATAGGAGCTACACTACAGTGCATTTAGTTAAGGTATAGTTTATGTCTACGTGTATATTTTCTTCCTCTTGGTTAATGTTGTTTATTTCAAGTTCTTCCTCATCTGAGCTATAAAAATTGGTTTCTGCAAGTAAATTCTCACTGTCATTTTTATTCTTTCTTTGTTATGTGATTATAATTATAAGTTGAGGCATAATTAGCTAATGTACATTGTTCTAAATCTTTTGGCCGTTTGCAATATTTTGTTATAATATTTTCGCATTGAATATTAGTTGAAGTATCTGGTAATGAATGGATAGTATCTACATCTTTCATTAAATAAGTCCTTTTTTCATGAGGGCTAGTATTAATAAATACAAATGACCTTGAACTTTTCCGCAATGGAATCTGAAGAATGAGGTAAGCTGCTTCCTGAGCACTTATTATAAAATTTGTTTCCTATGTGTTTAAATTGTTCTCTTACATTAGTATTGTACTTTACTTCTTTTGCGACCTGTGCAATAATTTTGCTTATTCCTCTTTGTGATTTACTGATATATGAAATTATATAGACAGCACAAGCATAAGCATCTAATATAAACTGTAAGTCTATGTTCGCTCTCCAAGCTTCTAAAATAATGGAATTATAGTTATTAATAAAGCACTCTGCTGGTGTTCTCTTTAAAAAAATGGTTGTTTTTTCTATCATTGATTGTATACATGTAATATATCCCTTATAATCTAACTGTATTACTTGTAAAACTTGTGCAAAATCGAGTGTATTAAAATCTGGCGTATTCATAGCTTCATGAATAGATTTAATGTTTTTTGTAACTGTTTATCAGTTTCATCACGTGGTAAAGATTCTAATATTATAGTGTGTGGCATTGGGTATTTAGGATATTGATATTTGCATGTCCGTTTGTTTTTTCTCCTGCAATTCTTTGTGTGTGCATGACTTTGTAGAGGTATTAAAGGCTCTAATTGTGGTTCTTGGGACTTACTACATGTGATATATGTATTAATAAATTGTATTACTTCTTCTATATTTGATACCCCATATTGTGGTGCATTTTCAATCCATAATAATGCATGTATATGTGGGGATCCTCTTTGCTGAAATTCTACCCTGTAGAAAAAGTCAATTAATTTCCCAATGGGATTATTTCTATGCATTAAAACGCAATTAAATAATTTCCTAACTTGATAGTCAAAATGCCTTGCACATGTAATTGGATCTTCTTGAATTAATTTACATTTGGTTTCCCAAGGCATATTTTGAAACTCTTCTTCTGTGCATTCTTTTAGTTTTTTAAGTCGTAATAATATATTAATTAAATGATGCCATTTTGTTTCTGCAGCAGATAAAGTCAGGAAAAATGTTGGTATTCCAAGTTGCCTTATCATAGCAAACAGATCTTTTTTGCAATTTTCCCAATATGGTGGGGAACTGCATATAGTTTGTAGTATTTTGTACCCTTCGTTGTACTGTAAGACATTTTCCAAATTACATTTAATGTCTTTTGCAGTAATACATTTTCCATTGGTGAAATTTTTCCTTAACGAAATGTTAATTTTACCTTGGATTTGTTTTATGTGCAATTTTTTTAGTTTAAAGAAAATATTAGTGATAGATTTTGCTACTCTTTTATCACAGCTTCTTAGTTCCCATTGACATATAGAACTATAATGTACAGGTAAGTGTCTTTCATTATTGTTAAGTCTTCGGCCGCCTGAATAAATAGTTGGAAAAGCTAAAAACTCTGAATCTTTGTCTTTGTATAAACCTCTGGGTGTATTATGTTCAGCAGGTGCTAAACTTAAGATATTAACACTTTCAGTGGTAATAGTTTGATTTGCTAACATGGTATCTAAATTTCCTGCTTCTATGTTGTCTGAATTATCTGCTGAATCATTTGTTTCAGATGTTTCACTGCTATAGTTTATTTCTGGTGGTATATACTCCCAATCTGGATTAACAGTGACTCCATATTATTTGTACATGTCACTATTTGTTGCTAGCCATACTGCTGCTCTTTTTACTTTATTTGGCCTAACATTTTCAAAATGTGTAAATGATTTGTAAGCTAATTTTCTTTTTAATTTAATAGGGATTGTCATGTTGTCATTAATTTGCCTTGGTAAAAGTGTAACTGTTGTCATAACATCTGTAGGTACATTAACAACAGCACCTGATAAAGATTTCTGAAACCCACGTGGCAATGTTCTGATTTGCAGAAAGGGAATTCTTGGAGAAACTAATATTTCTTCCAAATTATGCAAATGTAATTGCACTGGTATATCTGGAAACTTCATCCCATTTTTAAAAGAAGATGGTGGTATTTTACCTTTACTAATGTGCTTATAGCAAGTGTTACATATATAGCTTGATTTGGTAGGGCTAATGTTACATTGCATACATTTAGGATTTGTGGAAATAGTACGTGTACTTTTTAAAGATTGTTTATGCCATAATTGATTGCAAATTGTACAAATATACTCAGGCCCATGAAGTATTTCTTTAAGAAAATCCCGGATTATATTATGTGTCATTTGTGTGTTTGTTTGTATTTGTATACTATTATTAAATGTATTGTATGTGTTGGGTTCTATACATTGCCTTTTGCTTAATGTTAGCCCTTCTGTTATAGAATTAGTGTATGTTCTTTTTTGTATGTTGGACAACATGCTAGTTTGTAAATTAGTAACTTGGTTTGTATGTTGATTTCTTTGTGCTATAGATAATGTATTTAATGGTAGGCTTAAACCATTAATGTTATTGCCACCATGCTTTATATCTGTTTTGTTTCTAGTTTTAGTAGGAGGCATAACTGTTTTGCTAACTATATCTATAGACGCTTGTGTTTTATGTACATATAGGCTTTTTATAGCTTTGAATTCTGACATTTTTATGTTTTTATGGAGCGCACATTGGAGAGATTTTTCCTGTATTGTATTTAAATTAATTGGAGTTAATTCAAAAGAGAACATAATTTTCATTTGTAAGTTTTATACTGTTCGCAAGTTGTAAAATATATTCCATTAGTCCTTCAAATGTTGGTATTTGCATAGTAATGCATGTTCCGTTTGGGTGAGGCATCCCTTTGTTATCTCGGCTATGTGAATCAAATACAAAGTATGACAGTGTATTCGAGAAAATTGAAATGACATATGCATTCATATAAAGTAAGATGCCTGAATGGTGATTAACAGTTCAATTTAAAGCGGTTTTAATATCTGGATATTGCGGGTCAAAACAATGTAGAACGTCACCATAATAAGTTTTTTTAGCACAAGCGAATATATTCTGCTATTGTGCTGTATATATTTTGGTAAGTCATCTGGATGCATAAGTATTTGTTTATTAATAGAATGCATTTCTGCATATAAAGCATCTCCTAGGTCCATAATATAATGTAAATCATTTGAATCCCATGTACTAACTGTTTTATAGAAGTTATGTATAATTGCAAAAGTACTATTTGGTAGGCATTGTTTTCCTTGAGAATTGCTATTAAATCTTTTATAGCCTTGATGATAACTAGCTTGCATGATTTTATTCATAGTGTATGTTTATGTTTTTATGTATTAGGTGGTATATAGTGTGTTAGTTTATATTTTCTGTTGTGAGATAGATGTGTATTTCTAGTGGATGTGCTAATGTTTTTTGTTTAGGTTAATAAAATATTCCTTACCTTTTTTTTGGTTTGGAGTTTTTCTTGAATGAAGGAATCTGTATGGAAGTAAAGAAAAGTGACATAAAAATGTTATTTGGCTGTACATATAAAATATACAAGCATTTATTTAAAGCAGAACAGCGTTTTTAGCTTTTAAGAGATAGATAGTATGTTTGGTTTGTAAATAATGTGTAATTTAATAAATAGGTACATTGTATAAGTACTTATTAAAATACAGAAATAGTATGATACTAGGTTTGAAAAAGGAAAAGTTTTGGAGTTAGTTAGTGAGAGAGAGTGAGTTAGGTATTTATTGAACTAGTTATTGAGTTAGTGATAAAGATATAGAAAGAGTTAGTTAGTTATGTATTTATTTAGTGAGTGATTTACTTTGTTATTGAATGTGTTAGTTAGTGAGAGGCTTAGTTAGTTAGATAGAGTTATGTTGTTAGGTGGTTAGTTCTAGAGAAAGATAGTGAGAATTAGTGAATGAGTTAGTGTGATAGTTAGTTAGTTAGTAATAGAGTAAGAGTAAATTAATAAAAGTGACAGTGACAGAGTTATTTAGGTATTTACTGAGAGTGAGTGAATGAGTTAATGAGTTTGAGTAAGTAAGTAGTTAGTGATAGAGTGATAGTTAAGAGAGTTAGTGAGAGAGTAATTTAGTGAAAGAGGAAGTATTTGAGAGAGTGAAAGATGTGGCCTTTTTGCTAGGGCTATAGAACGTTGTAGCATTACAAATAATATATTTAGTGCACAACTTTTAAATGTTTGTGGTATTTTTAACTTTACTGTTTAACTGTATTTAAAACCTATATATAGTGCGTGTTCCAAAAAGTAGTTATATAGCATTGGTTCAAGCAGCAATAGAGCCTCTTACAACTGAAGTGCTGAGTATTTGCAGTTCTTTTGTATACATTAGCAAAGTAAATGCGCGCTGCTAAATTTTGAAGTGATTAGCAGGATTATAAATTGGTGGAGGGAGAACAGAAGGAGGTTATATAAATAGATAGAGTGGAATAGATGAAGGAAGTGAGAGAGGGAAGCACTGAAGAGAGAGATACGGAATTAAAAGTAACTACGTTTGTGCTGTGATTGAGCTGCCAGAGCCACCTGGGAAAGGACCGCAGCTTGCAAATGAAGGAAACAAATCTTTCTTTTTTGGGACTGCCCTTGGCTGAAATGGTGCCCGACCTTTAACAGCTGGCTGTTATGTTGTGAAGAAATCTGTGGGACACTGGCATTTATTCTTTTACAAATCAAGCAATGTACATGCAACCACACAGAGAACGCTAACTGCATACAAATAAGCACTGCATGCAAACACACCGTACAAAACCTATCTCAAAAGTCTGAAGTGATATTATTGCAAGCACGTGGCTGTTGTTGTGATATGCTTCTACTTGCATAAAAAAGGAAAGGAAAGCAGACTGCCTGCAATAGTTATATGTTGGCACCTGAGCTGACTTGTGTCACAGAAGCTTAAACCCACAGCTGGCAGCATCCGTGCACATCTATTAGTTTCAAAGGTGCTAGGCCATATATGATGCTAGCTAGGCTTCACTGCGCCAGCCTGCGGGCCAGAGCAGTGGTTGGGGGCTGGAGATATTGCTTCACATCATCTGGGAAATGGCGAGGTTATGACACCTGACCGCACACTTAGGGAGGTGGGGGTGAACTTCGTGGGCTACTGAGGGAGATGGGGAGGGGATTTTTGCTACAGAATGGTGCTTGACCCACATTGTGTGCACGTGTAAGGGGATGCGGTGCGGCGGCGCAGCACAACATGATGCGCCGTCAGTCCTCCAACAGAATGGGATGAGGGGCCCTTGCAAATGACTCCTGTATCTTATAGATGTTGTAAGGCGTTAGGCCGAATGAGGAGCCTGAAAGGGAGAGGGGCCCTGAGCCACGGGGTTGCATTATGGCCTTAATGTTTGTTTTGTGGGGTGTGTGGGAGTGCATGGTGCGGCAAGGGCGGCCTATGAAGAACAAGGCAACGCAGCAAACAGTAATATCTGTAATGTTGGTAGTTTATTCTTTAGAGATTGGGGTGTTTGCAGTGTTGTGGGTTAATGCGTAATTAGTACGTGTTCCTTATTTGTGCCTAAAGATGACTTTCCTCCTCT
Organism: Calotriton arnoldi; assembly: GCA_963921515.1. Classification (NCBI taxonomy): domain Eukaryota; kingdom Metazoa; phylum Chordata; class Amphibia; order Caudata; family Salamandridae; genus Calotriton; species Calotriton arnoldi. Next base: position 153,309 of record CAWUFW010012483.1, on the reverse strand, counting down.
CAGGCACGGTGGAGGAATATTTGTTTTCACTCGCAGAGGTAAACAGCAAAACCCTGCATTGCCAATTATGTAGAAATGTGACTTAAAGAAGCAACCTCCTAATTTACATATTAAAAATTCAGCAGAGAACACTTCACTTTTTAAGCGACTACCAGTGCAATGTTAAACTGCTGGACAGACAGGGAAAAGGAGTACTTTATTTGAGGCGGGGGAGGGGGCTGGGGGGTGTGGATGGCGGCGTAACTGTAATATATTTCAGTATATTCAAAGTGATCTAGGGCAGAAGGAATACAATTTGCTTATTAGAGATGCTACGTAGGACTTAAGAAGTCTTGCGTTGCCTTGCACCAATGCACTCAGTACTTCCCTTTAGATCAGAGAAGCACGCCATCCGCAAAAGTGTTTCAGAGCAAGGAGAATAGGTGCGGGAGTTTGGTTTAAGTGGCTGTGAGGGCTACAGTTACTTTTATCTCCTGGTGAAAGTAGTCAGTAAAAAGAAAGCCAGGAGTGCAAAGTTTTGCAACGCTACGAGGGGCGAGAACGCAGCTGCCCCTCCCCCAATAATACAGCAGCCCCCACAGCTTGCCCTATATGGGTGTGTATTAATTTACATTACCAATTTTAATATTTTAGTAAGTGGTACTGGAACAATTTCCTGTCATGATTAATTAATTACCCACACATTGTTGCAGACAAAGCCAAAGATGGTACCAAAAATTGGATTAACAAAGGCACTTAATATTTGGAAGAGATTAGGTGAACGGGTCACAAGTTATGCCTTGACGGAAGCCTGGATTTGTTTAAACGAATAAACACGTTTAAACATTTTGGTGTTGATTCCGATTTCGGCCGGAAAACGTACTACCCGACATGGACCCGTCATTTTTTCCGACCGAACCGTACACACGCCTTACAAATAGCTGAGTACGATGCGAGGCTCGAAATTTACGACCGACTCAGCCGGAAAATATATTATACATCCGAGTCAGCAGGAAAGGAGCCTGACGCGATAGACTCGAACGTGCAAGATTCGAGATAGCCAAGCGTCAACCTACAGACACGTACGCGAACGACTCCATGTAGCCAAGCATCAACACGACCCGAAAGACTCGGACGCAAATTATGCCACATAGCCAAGCATCAACACGACCCGACAGACTCGGACGCGAACGATGCCACATAGCCAAGCATCAACACGACACAACAGACTCGGACACGAACGATGCCACATAGCCAAGCATCAACACGACACAACAGACTCGGACGCGAACGATGCCACATAGCCAAGCATCAACAGGACCCGACAGATTCGGACGCGAACGATGCCACATAGCCAAGCATCAACACGACCCGACAGACTCGGACGCGAACGATGCCACATAGCCAAGCATCAACACGACCCGACAGACTAGGACGCAAACGATGCCACATAGCCAAGCATCAACAGGGAGTGTGCTCAGGCGGAGGCTGAATTTGTGGACGATGGCGATTCCTCCTCCTGGGCAGGTGGGGTGGTCCTTCCTGGAGATCTTGTATCCTTGGGGGATGGCGATGGCGATGTCCGGTCCCGAGGTGGTGTTGGTCCAGGTTTCGGTGAAGAACGCTACGTCCGGGGTGGTGCTGTCGAGGAGGTCCCAGATTTCTGTGGCGTGTTTGCGGAGGGATCGGACGTTAAGGAGGATGCATTGCAGGGTCTTTGGTTCGGTTGTGTTCTTGTGGGCGGGTTGTGCTGGATCCGTGTTCTTGGCGGTGCTGCAGGTGTGCCGGCAGCGGTGACAGCTGAAGGGTCCGTGGGTGTCGGCTGGTGATGCTAGCTTGCAGTTGTTGTTGCGGCCTGGGTTGAGTGTGTAGAGTGCTGCTGGGTCGTAGCATTGGTGGGGCGGAGGTCCGGGTTCCTGGCGCTGGTCGCGGACGGGCGCAGACGGGCTTGACTTTGACGTGCCTTCGGTGTGCCAGTGGCCAGTAGTCGCCATTAAGTAGGGGTCGGGGAGAGCTGAACAGCTGGGAGGCAGGAGCGGGGAGGGGAGCTGAATTGGGCCGGTTGCGCTGGGGGGGAGGGGCCGCGGGGGCAGCAGCGACGGGGAAAGGTAAAGGGAGGAAATAAGGGATAAAGAAAAAAGGGAAAATAGGCAGAAATAAGGCACAAAAGAGCAGAGATGCAGAAAAGTGCAGAAAGGTGAAAGATAAAAGAGGGTAGAAAAACGAGTGAAAATTAGTGAAAGAGCAGAGTGACAGGAAGGGAAATGAGCAGAAATAAGGCACAAAAGAGTAGAGATGCAGAAAAGTGCAGAAAGGTGAAAGATAAAAAAGGGTAGAAAAACGAGTGAAAACGAGTGAAAGAGCAGAGTGAGAGGAAGGAGACAGAGGTCCACTGGACCACCAGGGATGAGGCGCAGGAAACCTGCGGGTGGAGGAGGGCCTCGATCACCAACACTCGAGAGTGCAGGGGCAGGGGCAGGCCTCACTTAATGGTGGAGCTGCGAGGGTGGGAGAGCAATTTCACTGACAATGAGTCAGTGGTCTTGCTCGCCTGTCCCGCAGCGGCCGCCATTAAGTAGGGGTCGGGAGGGCTGGACAGCTGGAAGGCGGGAGCGGGGAGGGAGCTGGATTGGGCCGGTCACGCTGGGGGGAGGCGCGCGGCGGCAGCACCGGCGGGGAAAGGTAAAGGGAGGAAATAAGGGATAAAGAAAGAAGGGAAAATAGGCAGAAATAAGGCACAAAAGAGCAGAGATGCAGAATAGTGCAGAAAGGTGAAAGATAAAAAAGGGTAGAAAAACGAGTGAAAAAGAGTGAAAGAGCAGAACGAGAGGAAGGGAAAATGAGCAGAAATAAGGGATAAAGAAAAAAGGGAAAATAGGCAGAAATAAGGCACAGAAGAGCAGAGATGCAGAAAAGTGCAGAAATGTGAAAGATAAAAAAGGGTAGACAAACGAGTGAAAACGAGTGAAAGAGCAGAGTGAGAGGAAGGAGACAGAGGTCCACTGGAACACCAGCGATGAGGCGCAGGGAAACCTGCGGGTGGAGGAGGGCCTCGATCACCAACCCTCAAGAGTGCAGGGGCAGGCCTCACTTAATGGTGGAGCTGCGAGGGGTGGAGAGCAATTTCACTGACAATGAGTCAGTGGTCTTGCTCGCCTGTCCTCGCAGCGGCCGCCATTAAGTAGGGGTCGGGAGGGCTGGACAGCTGGGAGGCGGGAGCGGGGAGGGAGCTGGATTGGGCCGTCTGTGCTGGGGGAGGGCCGCGGGCAGCAGCGGCGGGGAAAGGTAAAGGGAGGATATAAGGGATAAAGAAAAAAGGGAAAATAGGCAGAAATAAGGCACAAAAGAGCAGAGATGCAGAATAGTGCAGAAAGGTGAAAGATAAAAAAGGGTAGAAAAACGAGTGAAAAAGAGTGAAAGAGCAGAACGAGAGGAAGGGAAAATGAGCAGAAATAAGGGATAAAGAAAAAAGGGAAAATAGGCTGAAATATGGCACAAAAGAGCAGAGATGCAGAAAAGTGCAGAAAGGCTTAAGATAAAAGAGGGTAGAAAAACTAGTGAAAACGAGTGAAAGAGCAGAGCGAGAGGAAGGGAAAATAAGCAGAAATAAGGCACAAAAGAGCAGAGATGCAGAAAAGTGCAGAAAGGTGAAAGATAAAAAAGGGTAGAAAAACGAGTGAAAACGAGTGAAAGAGCAGAGTGAGAGGAAGGAGACAGAGGTCCACTGGACCACCAGGGATGAGGTGCAGGGAAACCTGCAGGTGGAGGAAGGCCTCGATCACCAACACTCGAGAGTGCAGGGGCAGGCCTCACTTAATGGTGGAGCTGCAAGGGTGGGAGAGCAATTTCACTGACAATGAGTCAGTGGTCATGCTCGCCTGTCCCCGCAGCAGCCACCATTAAGTAGGGGTCGGGGAGGGCTGGACAGCTGGGAGGCGGGAGCGGGGAGGGGAGCTGTATTGGGCCGGTCGTGCTGGGGGGAGGGGCCACGGGGGCAGCAGCGGCGGGGAAAGGTAAAGGGAGGAAATAAGGGATAAAGAAAAAAGGGAAAATAGGCAGAAATAAGGCACAAAAGAGCAGAGATGCAGAAAAGTGCAGAAAGGCTAAAGATAAAAGAGGGTAGAAAAACGAGTGAAACCGAGTGAAAGAGAAGAGCGAGAGGAAGGGAAAATAAGCAGAAATAAGGCACAAAAGAGCAGAGATGCAGAAAAGTGCAGAAAGGTGAAAGATAAAAAAGGGTAGAAAATCGAGTGAAAACGAGTGAAAGAGCAGAGTGAGAGGAAGGAGACAGAGGTCCACTGGACCACCAGGGATGAGGCGCAGGGAAACCTGTGGGTGGAGGAGGGCCTCGATCACCAACACTCGAGAGTGCAGGGGCAGGGGCAGGAATCACTTAATGGTGGAGCTGCGAGGGTGGGAGAGCAATTTCACTGACAATGAGTCAGTGGTCTTGCTCGCCAGTCCCCACAGCGGCCGCCATTAAGTAGGGGTCGGGGAGGGGTGGACAGCTGGGAGGCGGGAGCAGGGAGGGGAGCTGGATTGGGCCGGTCGTGCTGGTGTTGAGGGGCCGCGGGGGCAGCAGCGGCGGGGAAAGGTAAAGGGAGGAAATAAGGGATAAAGAAAAAATGGAAAATAGGCAGAAATATGGCACAAAAGAGCAAAGATGCAGAAAAGTGCAGAAAGGTGAAAGATAAAAGAGGGTAGAAAAACGAGTGAAAACGAGTGAAAGAGTAGAGCGAGAGGAAGGGAAAATGAGCAGAAATAAGGCACAAAAGAGCAGAGATGCAGAAAAGTGCAGAAAGGTGAAAGATAAAAAAGGGTAGAAAAGCGAGTGAAAACGAGTGAAAGAGCAGAGTGAGAGGAAGGAGACAGAGGTCCACTGGACCACCAGGGATGAGGTGCAGGGAAACCTGCGGGTGGAGGAAGGCCTCGATCACCAACACTCGAGAGTGCAGGGGCAGGCCTCACTTAATGGTGGAGCTGCAAGCGTGGGAGAGCAATTTCACTGACAATGAGTCAGTGGTCATGCTCGCCTGTCCCCGCAGCGGCCACCATTAAGTAGGGGTCGGGGAGGGCTGGACAGCTGGGAGGCGGGAGCGGGGAGGGGAGCTGTATTGGGCCGGTCGTGCTGGGGGGAGGGGCCACGGGGGCAGCAGCGGCAGGGAAAGGTAAAGGGAGGAAATAAGGGATAAAGAAAAAAGGGAAAATAGGCAGAAATAAGGCACAAAAGAGCAGAGATGCAGAAAAGTGCAGAAAGGTGAAAGATAAAAGAGGGTAGAAAAACGAGTGAAAAAGAGTGAAAGAGCAGAACGAGAGGAAGGGAAAATGAGCAGAAATAAGGCACAAAAGAGCAGAGTCGCAGAAAATTGCAGAAAGGTGAAAGATAAAAAAGGGTAGAAAACGAGTGAAAACGAGTGAAAGAGCAGAGTGAGAGGAAGGAGACAGAGGTCCACTGGACCACCAGGGATGAGGTGCAGGGAAACCTGCGGGTGGAGGAGGGCCTCGATCACCAACACTCGAGAGTGCAGGGGCAGGCCTCACTTAATGGTGGAGCTGCCAGGGTGGGAGAGCAATTTCACTGACAATGAGTCAGTGGTCATGCTCGCCTGTCCCCGCAGCGGTCGCCATTAAGTAGGGGTCGGGGAGGCCTGGAGAGCTGGGAGGAGGGAGCGGGGAGGGGAGCTGCATTGGGCAGTCCGCACTGGGGGGGAGGGGCCGCAAGGGCAGCAGCGGCGGGGGAAGGTAAAGGAAGGAAATAAGGGATAAAGAAAAAAGGGAAAATAGGCAGAAATAAGGCACAAAAGAGCAGAGATGCAGAAAAGTGCAGAAAGGTGAAAGATAAAAGAGGGTAGAAAAATGAGTGAAAACGAGTGAAAGAGCAGAGCGAGAGGAAGGGAAAATGAGCAGAAATAAGGCACAAAAGAGCAGAGATGCAGAAAAGTGCAGAAAGGTGAAAGATAAAAAGGGTAGAAAAACGAGTGAAAACGAGTGAAAGAGCAGAGTGAGAGGAAGGAGACAGAGGTCCACTGGACCACCAGGGATGAGGCACAGGGAAACCTGCAGGAGGAGGAGGGCCTCGATCACCAACACTCGAGAGTGCAGGGGCAGGCCTCACTTAATGGTGGAGCTGCGAGGGTGGGAGAGCAATTTCACTGACAATGAGTCAGTGGTCTTGCTCGCCTGTCCCCGCAGCGGCCACCATTAAGTAGGGGTCGAGGAGGGCTGGACAGCTGGGAGGCGGGAGCGGGGAGGGAGCTGGATTGGGCCGGTCGCGCTGGGGGAGGGGCCGCAGGGGCAGCAGCGGCGGGGAAAGGTAAAGGGAGGAAATAAGGGATGAAGAAAAAAGGGAAAATAGGCAGAAATAAGGCACAAAAGAGCAGAGATGCAGAAAAGTGCAGAAAAGTGAAAGATAAAAGAGGGTAGAAAAACGAGTGAAAACGAGTGAAAGAGCAGAGCGAGAGGAAGAGAAAATGAAGAGAAATAAGGCACAAAAGAGCAGAGATGTAGAAAAGTGCAGAAAGGTGAAAGATAAAAAAGGGTAGAAAAACGAGTGAAAACGAGTGAAAGAGCAGAGTGAGAGGAAGGAGACAGAGGTCCACTGGACCACCAGGGATGAGGTGCAGGGAAACCTGCGGGTGGAGGAGGGCCTCGATCACCAACACTCAAGAGTGCAGGGGCAGGACTCACTTAATGGTGGAGCTGCGAGGGTGGGAGAGCAATTTCACTGACAATGAGTCAGTGGTCTTGCTCGCCAGTCCCCACAGCGGCCGCCATTAAGTAGGGGTCGGGGAGGGGTGGGGTGGACAGCTGGGAGGCGGGAGCGGGGAGGGGAGCTGGATTGGGCCGGTCGTGCTGGTGTTGAGGGGCCGCGGGGGCAGCAGCGGCGGGGAAAGGTAAAGGGAGGAAATAAGGGATAAAGAAAAAATGGAAAATAGGCAGAAATATGGCACAAAAGAGCAAAGATGCAGAAAAGTGCAGAAAGGTGAAAGATAAAAGAGGGTAGAAAAACGAGTGAAACCGAGTGAAAGAGAAGAGCGAGAGGAAGGGAAAATAAGCAGAAATAAGGCACAAAAGAGCAGAGATGCAGAAAAGTGCAGAAAGGTGAAAGATAAAAAAGGGTAGAAAAATGAGTGAAAACGAGTGAAAGAGCAGAGTGAGAGGAAGGAGACAGAGGTCCACTGGACCACCAGGGATGAGGCACAGGGAAACCTGTGGGTGGAGGAGGGCCTTGATCACCAACACTCGAGAGTGCAGGGGCAGGGGCAGGACTCACTTAATGGTGGAGCTGCGAGGGTGGGAGAGCAATTTCACTGACAATGAGTCAGTGGTCTTGCTCGCCAGTCCCCACAGCGGCCGCCATTAAGTAGGGGTCGGGGAGGGGTGGACAGCTGGGAGGCGGGAGCAGGGAGGGGAGCTGGATTGGGCCGGTCGTGCTGGTGTTGAGGGGCCGCGGGGGCAGCAGCGGCGGGAAAGGTAAAGGGAGGAAATAAGGGATAAAGAAAAAATGGAAAATAGGCAGAAATATGGCACCAAAGAGCAAAGATGCAGAAAAGTGCAGAAAGGTGAAAGATAAAAGAGGGTAGAAAAACGAGTGAAAACGAGTGAAAGAGCAGAGCGAGAGAAAGGGAAAATGAGCAGAAATAAGGCACAAAAGAGCAGAGATGCAGAAAAGTGCAGAAAGGTGAAAGATAAAAAAGGGTAGAAAAACGAGTACAAACGAGTGAAAGAGCAGAGTGAGAGGAAGGAGACAGAGGTCCACTGGACCACCAGGGATGAGGAGCAGGGAAACTGCGGGTGGAGGAGGGCCTCGATCACCAACACTCGAGAGTGCAGGGGCAGGGGCAGGCCTCTCTTAATGGTGGAGCTGCGAGGGTGGGAGAGGAATTTCACTGACAATGAGTCAGTGATCTTGCTCGCCTGTCCCCGCAGCGGCCGCCATTAAGTAGGTGTCGAGGAGGGCTGGACTGCTGGGAGGAGGGAGCGGGGAGGGGAGCTGGATTGGGCCGTCCGCGGTGGGGGGGAGGGGCCACGGGGGCAGCAGCGGCGGGGAAAGGTAAAGGGAGGAAATAAGGGATAAAGAAAAATGGGAAAATAGGCAGAAATAAGGCACAAAAGAGCAGAGATGGAGAAAAGTGCAGAAAGGTGAAAGATAAAAGAGGGTAGAAAAACGAGTGAAAACGAGTGAAAGAGCAGGACGAGAGGAAGGGAAAATGAGCAGAAATAAGGCACAAAAGAGCAGAGATGCAGAAAAGGGCAGAAAGGTGAAAGATAAAAAAGGGTAGAAAAACAAGTGAAAACGAGTGAAAGAGCAGAGTGAGAGGAAGGAGACAGAGGTCCACTGGACCACCAGGGATGAGGCACAGGGAAACTTGCGGGTGGAGGAGGGCCTCGATCACCAAAACTCGAGAGTGCAGGGGCAGGGGCAGGCCTCACTTAATGGTGGAGCTGCGAGGGTGGGAGAGCAATTTCACTGACAATGAGTCAGTGGTCTTGCTCGCCTGTCCCCGCAGCGGCCGCCATTAAGTAGGGGTCGGGGAGGGCTGGACAGCTGGGAGGTGGGAGCGGGGAGCGGAGCTGGATTGGGCCGGTCACACTGGGGGGGAGGGTCCGCGGGGCAGCAGTGGCTGGGAAAGGTAAAGGGAGGAAATAAGGGATAAAGAAAAAAGGGAAAATAGGCAGAAATAAGGCACAAAAGAGCAGAGATGCAGAAAAGTGCAGAAAGGTGAAAGATAAAAGAGGGTAGAAAAACGAGTGAAAACGATTGAAAGAGCAGAGCGAGAGGAAGGGAAAATGAGCCGAAATAAGGCACAAAAGAGCAGACATGCAGAAAAGTGCAGAAAGGTGAAAGATAAAAGAGGGTATAAAAATGAGTGAAAACGAGTGAAAGAGCAGAGCGAGAGGAAGGGAAAATGAGCAGAAATAAGGCACAAAAGAGCAGAGATGCAGAAAAGTGCAGAAAGATGAAAGATAAAAAAGGGTAGAAAAACGAGTGAAAACTAGTGAAAGAGCAGAGTGAGAGGAAGGAGACAGAGGTCCACTGGACCACCAGGGATGAGGCGCAGGGAAACCTGCGGGTGGAGGAGGGCCACGATGACCAACACTCGAGTGTGCAGGGGCAGGGGCAGGCCTCACTTAATGGTGGAGCTGCGAGTGTGGGTGAGCAATTTCACTGACAATGAGTCAGTGGTCTTGCTCGCCTGTCCCCGCAGCGGCCCCCGATAAGTAGGGGTCGGGGAGGGCTGGACAGCTGGGAGGCGGGAGTGGGGAGGGGAGCTGTATTGGTCCGGTCGCGCTTGGGGGGAGGGGCCACGGGGGCAGCAGCGGCAGGGAAAGGTAAAGGGAGGAAATAAGGGATAAAGAAAAAAAGGGAAAATAGGCAGAAATAAGGCACAAAAGAGCAGAGATGCAGAAAAGTGCAGAAAGGTGAAAGATAAAAGAGGGTAGAAAAACGAGTGAAAAAGAGTGAAAGAGCAGAACGAGAGGAAGGGAAAATGAGCAGAAATAAGGCACAAAAGAGCAGAGACGCAGAAAAGTGCAGAAAGGTGAACGATAAAAAAGGGTAGAAAAACGAGTGAAAACGAGTGAAAGGCAGAGTGAGAGGAAGGAGACAGAGGTCCACTGGACCACCAGGGGTGAGGTGCAGGGAAACCTGCGGGTGGAGGAGGGCCTCGATCACCAACACTCGAGAGTGCAGGGGCAGGCCTCACTTAATGGTGGAGCTGCGAGGGTGGGAGAGCAATTTCACTGACAATGAGTCAGTGGTCTTGCTCGCCTGTCACCGCAGCGGCCGCCATTAAGTCTGGGTCAGGGAGGGCTGGACAGCTGGGAGGCGGGAGCGGGAGGGGAGCTTGATTGGGCTGTCCGCGCTGGGGGAGGGGCTGCGGGGGCAGCAGCGGCAGGGAAAGGTAAAAGGAGGAAATAAGGGATAAAGAAAAAAGGGAAAATAGGCAGAAATAAGGCACAAAAGAGCAGAGATGAAGAAAAGTGCAGAAAGGTGAAAGATAAAAGAGGGTAGAAAAACGAGTGAAAACGAGTGAAAGAGCAGAGCGAGAGGAAGGGAAAATGAGCAGAAATAAGGCACAAAAGAGCAGAGATGCAGAAAAGTGCAGAAAGGTGAAAGATAAAAAGGGTAGAAAAGCGAGTAAAAGCGAGTGAAAGAGCAGAGTGAGAGGAAGGAGACAGAGGTCCACTGGACCACCAGGGATGAGGAGCAGGGAAACCTGCGGGTGGAGGATGGCCTCGATCACCAACACTCGAGAGTGCAGGGGCAGGGGCAGGCCTCACTTAATGGTGGAGCTGCGAGGGTGGGAGAGGAATTTCACTGACAATAAGTCAGTGGTCTTGCTCGCCTGTCCCCGCAGCGGCCGCCATTAAGTAGGGGTCGGGAGGGCTGGACAGCTGGGAGGAGGGAGCGGAGAGGGGAGCTGGATTGGGCCGTCCGCGGTGGGGGGGAGGGGCCGCAGGGGCAGCAGCGGCGGGGAAAGGTAAAGGGAGAAAATAAGGGATAAAGAAAAATGGGAAAATAGGCAGAAATAAGGCACAAAAGAGCAGAGATGGAGAAAAGTGCAGAAAGGTGAAAGATAAAAGAGGGTAGAAAAACGAGTGAAAACGAGTGAAAGAGCAGGACGAGAGGAAGGGAAAATGAGCAGAAATAAGGCACAAAAGAGCAGAGATGCAGAAAAGGGCAGAAAGGTGAAAGATAAAAAGGGTAGAAAAACAAGTGAAAGCGAGTGAAAGAGCAGAGTGAGAGGAAGGAGACAGAGGTCCACTGGACCACCAGGGATGAGGCACAGGGAAACTTGCGGGTGGAGGAGGGCCTCGATCACCAAAACTCGAGAGTGCAGGGGCAGGGGCAGGCCTCACTTAATGGTGGAGCTGCGAGGGTGGGAGAGCAATTTCACTGACAATGAGTCAGTGGTCTTGCTCGCCTGTCCCCGCAGCGGCCGCCATTAAGTAGGGGTCGAGGAGGGCTGGACAGCTGGGAGGTGGGAGCGGGAGGCGGAGCTGGATTGGGCCGGTCACACTGGGGGAGGGGCCGCGGGGCAGCAGTGGCTGGGAAAGGTAAAGGGAGGAAATAAGGGATAAAGAAAAAAGGGAAAATAGGCAGAAATAAGGCACAAAAGAGCAGAGATGCAGAAAAGTGCAGAAAGGTGAAAGATAAAAGAGGGTAGAAAAACGAGTGAAAACGATTGAAAGAGCAGAGCGAGAGGAAGGGAAAATGAGCCGAAATAAGGCACAAAAGAGCAGACATGCAGAAAAGTGCAGAAAGGTGAAAGATAAAAGAGGGTATAAAAATGAGTGAAAACGAGTGAAAGAGCAGAGCGAGAGGAAGGGAAAATGAGCAGAAATAAGGCACAAAAGAGCAGAGATGCAGAAAAGTGCAGAAAGATGAAAGATAAAAAGGGTAGCAAACGAGTGAAAACTAGTGAAAGAGCAGAGTGAGAGGAAGGAGACAGAGGTCCACTGGACCACCAGGGATGAGGCGCAGGGAAACCTGCGGGTGGAGGAGGGCCACGATGACCAACACTCGAGTGTGCAGGGGCAGGCCTCACTTAATGGTGGAGCTGCGAGGGTGGGTGAGCAATTTCACTGACAATGAGTCAGTGGTCTTGCTCGCCTGTCCCCGCAGCGGCCCCCATTAAGTAGCGGTCGGGGAGGGCTGGACAGCTGGGAGGCGGGAGTGGGGAGGGGAGCTGTATTGGTCCGGTCGCGCTTGGGGGGAGGGGCCACGGGGGCAGCAGCGGCAGGGAAAGGTAAAGGGAGGAAATAAGGGATAAAGAAAAAAGGGAAAATAGGCAGAAATAAGGCACAAAAGAGCAGAGATGCAGAAAAGTGCAGAAAGGTGAAAGATAAAAGAGGGTAGAAAAACGAGTGAAAAAGAGTGAAAGAGCAGAACGAGAGGAAGGGAAAATGAGCAGAAATAAGGCACAAAAGAGCAGAGACGCAGAAAAGTGCAGAAAGGTGAACGATAAAAAAGGGTAGAAAACGCAGTGAAAACGAGTGAAAGGCAGAGTGAGAGGAAGGAGACAGAGGTCCACTGGACCACCAGGGGTGAGGTGCAGGGAACCTGCGGGTGGAGGAGGGCCTCGATCACCAACACTCGAGAGTGCAGGGGCAGGCCTCACTTAATGGTGGAGCTGCGAGGGTGGGAGAGCAATTTCACTGACAATGAGTCAGTGGTCTTGCTCGCCTGTCCCCGCAGCGGCCGCCATTAAGTCTGGGTCAGGGAGGGCTGGACAGCTGGGAGGCGGGAGCGGGGAGGGGAGCTTGATTGGGCTGTCCGCGCTGGGGGGGGAGGGGCTGCGGGGGCAGCAGCGGCAGGGAAAGGTAAAAGGAGGAAATAAGGGATAAAGAAAAAAGGGAAAATAGGCAGAAATAAGGCACAAAAGAGCAGAGATGAAGAAAAGTGCAGAAAGGTGAAAGATAAAAGAGGGTAGAAAAACGAGTGAAAACGAGTGAAAGAGCAGAGCGAGAGGAAGGGAAAATGAGCAGAAATAAGGCACAAAAGAGCAGAGATGCAGAAAAGTGCAGAAAGGTGAAAGATAAAAAAGGGTAGAAAAACGAGTAAAAACGAGTGAAAGAGCAGAGTGAGAGGAAGGAGACAGAGGTCCACTGGACCACCAGGGATGAGGAGCAGGGAAACCTGCGGGTGGAGGATGGCCTCGATCACCAACACTCGAGAGTGCAGGGGCAGGGGCAGGCCTCACTTAATGGTGGAGCTGCGAGGGTGGGAGAGGAATTTCACTGACAATAAGTCAGTGTTCTTGCTCGCCTGTCCCCGCAGCGGCCGCCATTAAGTAGGGGTCGGGGAGGGCTGGACAGCTGGGAGGAGGGAGCGGAGAGGGGAGCTGGATTGGGCCGTCCGCGGTGGGGGAGGGGCCGCAGGGGCAGCAGCGGCGGGGAAAGGTAAAGGGAGGAAATAAGGGATAAAGAAAAAAGGGAAAATAGGCAGAAATAAGGCACAAAAGAGCAGAGATGGAGAAAAGTGCAGAAAGTTGAAAGATAAAAGAGGGTAGAAAAACGAGTGAAAACGAGTGAAAGAGCAGGACGAGAGGAAGGGAAAATGAGCAGAAATAAGGCACAAAAGAGCAGAGATGCAGAAAAGGGCAGAAAGCTGAAAGATAAAAAAGGGTAGAAAAACAAGTGAAAACGAGTGAAAGAGCAGAGCGAGAGGAAGGGAAAATGAGCAGAAATAAGGCACAAAAGAGCAGAGATGCAGAAAAGTGCAGAATGGTGAAAGATAAAAAGGGTAGAAAAATGAGTGAAAACCAGTGAAAGAGCAGAGTGAGAGGAAGGAGACAGAGGTCCACTGGACCACCAGGGATGAGGTGCAGGGAAACCTGCGGGTGGAGGAGGGCCTCGATCACCAAAACTCGAGAGTGCAGGGGCAGGGGCAGGCCTCACTTAATGGTGGAGCTGCGAGGGTGGGAGAGCAATTCCACTGACAATGAGTCAGTGGTCTTGCTCGCCTGTCCCGCAGAAGCCGCCATTAAGTAGGGGTCGCGGAGGGCTGGACAGCTGGGAGGCGGGAGCGGGGAGGGGAGCTGTATTGGGCCAGTCGCGCTGGGGGGAGGGGCTGCGGGGGCAGCAGCGGCGGGGAAAGGTAAATGGAGGAAATAAGGGATAAAGAAAAAAGGGAAAATAGGCAAAAGTAAGGCACAAAAGAGCAGACATGCAGAAAAGTGCAGAAAGGTGAAGGATAAAAGAGGGTAGAAAAACGAGTAAAAGAGCAGAGCGAGAGGAAAGGAAAATGAGCAGAAATAAGGCACAAAAAAGCAGAGAAGCAGAAAAGTGCAGAAAGGTGAAAGATAAAAAAGGGTAGAAAAACGAGTGAAAACGAATGAAAGAGCAGAGTGAGAGGAAGGAGACAGAGGTCCACTGGACCACCAGGGATGAGGCGCAGGGAAACCTGCGGGTGGAGGAGGGCCACGATGACCAACACTCGGGAGTGCAGGGGCAGGCCTCACTTAATGGTGGAGCTGCGAGGGTGGTAGAGCAATTTCACTGACAATGAGTCAGTGGTATTGCTCGCCTGTCCCCGCAGCGGCCGCCATTAAGTAGGGGTCGGGGAGGGCTCGACAGCAGGGAGTTGGGAGCGGGGAGGGGAGCTGGATTGGGCCATTCGTGCTGGGGGGGAGGGGCCGCGGGGGCAGCAGCTGCAGGTAAAGTTAAACGGAGGAAATAAGGGATAAAGAAAAAAGGGAAAATAGGCAGAAATAAGGCACAAAAGAGCAGAGATGCAGAAAAGTGCAGAAAGGTGAAAGATAAAAGAGGGTAGAAAAACGAGTGAAAACGTGTGAAAGAGCAGAGCGAGAGGAAGGGGAAATGAGCAGAAATAAGGCACAAAAGAGCAGAGATGCAGAAAAGTGCAGAAAGGTGAAAGATAAAAAAGGGTAGAAAAACGAGTGAAAACGAGTGAAAGAGCAGAGCGAGAGGAAGGGAAAATGAGCAGAAATAAGGCACAAAAGAGCAGAGATTCAAAAAAGTGCAGAAAGGTGAAAGATAAAAAAGGGTAGAAAAACGAGTGAAAACGAGTGAAAGAGCAGAGTGAGAGGAAGGAGACAGAGGTCCACTGGACCACCAGGGATGAGGCGCAGGGAAACTTGCGGGTGGAGGAGGGCCTCGATCACCAAAACTCAAGAGTGCAGGGGCAGGCCTCACTTAATGGTGGAGCTGCGAGGGTGGGAGAGCAATTACACTGACAATGAGTCAGTGGTCTTGCTCGCCTCTCCCCGCAGCGGCCGCCATTAAGTAGGGGTTGGGGAGGGCTGGACAGCTGGGAGGAGGGAGCGGGGAGGGGAGCTGGATTGGGCCGGTCACACTGGGGGGGAGGGGCTGCGGGGGCAGCAGCGGCTGGGAAAGGTAAAGGGAGGAAATAAGGAATAAAGAAAAAAGGGAAAATAGGCAGAAATAAGTCACCAAAGAGCAGAGATGCAGAAAAGTACAGAAAGCTGAAAGATAAAAGAGGGTAGAAAAACGAGTGAAAACGAGTGAAAGAGCAGAGCGAGAGGAAGGGAAAATGAGCAGAAATAAGGCAAAAAAGAGCAAAGATGCAGAAAAGTGCAGAAAGGTGAAAGATAAAAAAGGGTAGAAAAATGAGTGAAAACGAGTGAAAGAGCAGAGTGAGAGGAAGGAGACAGAGGTCCACTGGACCACCAGGGATGAGGTGCAGGGAAACTTGCGGGTGGAGGAGGGCCTCGATCACCAAAACTCAAGAGTGCAGGGGCAGGGGCAGGCCTCACTTAATGGTGGAGCTGCGAGGGTGGGAGAGCAATTTCACTGACAATGAGTCAGTGGTCTTGCTCGCCTCTCCCCGTAGCGGCCGCCATTAAGTAGGGGTCGGGGAGGGCTGGACAGCTGGGAGGAGGGAGCGGGGAGGGGAGCTGGATTGGGCCGGTCACACTGGGGGGGAGGGGCCGCGGGGGCAGCAGCGTCTGGGAAAGGTAAAGGGAGGAAATAAGGGATAAAGAAAAAAGGGAAAATAGGCAGAAATAAGTCACAAAAGAGCAGAGCTGCAGAAAAGTACAGAACGCTGAAAGATAAAAGAGGTTAGAAAAACGAGTGAAAACGAGTGAAAGAGCAGAGCGAGAGGAAGGGAAAATGAGCAGAAATAAGGCAAAAAAGAGCAGAGATGCAGAAAAGTGCAGAAAGGTGAAAGATAAAAAAGGTAGAAAAATGAGTGAAAACGAGTGAAAGAGCAGAGTGAGAGGAAGGAGACAGAGGTCCACTGGACCACCAGGGATGAGGCGCAGGGAAACCTGCGGGTGGAGGAAGGCCTTGATCACCAACACTCGAGAGTGCAGGGGCAGGCCTCACTTAATGGTGGAGCTGCGAGGGTGTGAGAGCAATTTCACTGACAATGAGTCAGTGGTCTTGCTCGCCTGTCCCCGCAGCGGCCGCCATTAAGTAGGGGTCGAGGAGAGCTGGACAGCTGGGAGGCGAGCTGGATTTGGCCGGCCGCACTGGGGGGAGGGGCCGCTGGGCAGCAGCGGCGGGGAAAGGTAAAGGGAGGATATAAGGGATAAAGAAAAACGGGAAAATAGGCAGAAATAAGGCACAAAAGAGCAGAGATGCAGAAAAGTACAGAAAGGTGAAAGATAAAAGAGGGTAGAAAAACCAGTGAAAATGAGTGAAAGAGCAGAGCGAGAGGAAGGGAAGGGAAAATGAGCAGAAATAAGGCACAAAAGAGCAGAGATGCAGAAAAGTGCAGAAAGGTGAAATATAAAAAAGGGTAGAAAAACGAGTGAAAACGAGTGAAAGAGCAGAGTGAGAGGAAGAAGACAGAGGTCCACTGGACCACCAGGGATGAGGCGCAGGGAAACCTGCGGGTGGAGGAGGGCCTCGATCACCAACACTCGAGAGTGCAGGGGCAGGCCTCATTTAATGGTGGAGCTGCGAGGGTGGGAGAGCAATTTCACTGAGAATGAGTCAGTGGTCTTGCTCGCCTGTCACCGCAGCTGCTGCCATTAAGTAGGGGTCAGGGAGGGCTGGACAGCTGGGAGCGGGGAGGGGAGCTGTATTGGGCCGGTCGCGCTGGGGGGGGAGAGGCCACGGGGGCAGCAGCGGCGGGGAAAGGTAAAGGGAGGAAATAAGGGATAAAGAAAAAAGGGAAAATAGGCAGAAATAAGGCACAAAAGAGCAGAGGTGCAGAAAAGTGCAGAAAGGTGAAAGATAAAAGAGGGTAGAAAAACAAGTGAAAACGAGTGAAAGAGCAGAGCGAGAGGAAGGGAAAATGAGCAGAAATAAGGCACAAAAGAGCAGAGATGCAGAAAAGTGCAGAAAGGTGAAAGATAAAAAGGGTAGAAAAACGAGTGAAAACGAGTGAAAGAGCAGAGTGAGAGGAAGGAGACAGAGGTCCACTGGACCACCAGGGATGAGGCGCAGGGAAACTTGCGGGTGGAGGAGGGCTTCGATCACCAAAACTCGAGAGTGCAGGGGCAGGCCTCACTTAATGGTGGAGCTGCAAGGGTGGGAGAGCAATTTCACTGACAATGAGTCAGTGGTCTTGCACATCAGGCAATAACAGCACACAGACACGCAAGCCAAAGTCTAGAGCCACAAGCACGCACACTTCGGGGACTGATGGCACACACACAGGGGATGGGTCACAGACACACATACAGGCATCCACAAGCACTCCGCATTTCTCAGATGCTTCTCCCTCCAAAACACCTTCCCTTGCCTCACCTACTACCCCCACTTCCAAGCAGCTCTTCCTCTGTGACCTTGGCCTCTTCCCCACAGACCCATCTGCTCCAACTTACAAGGGGAAGAGGAAGTCACCATGCACAGAGGGGAGTTCCCCTGCAAAACGGACACCCTCCCCCAGGCGCATGTACACTGAGGCCTCCACCCGCAAGTCTCCCCGGACCAGGAAGGGTAAGACACCACCAAAAGCACAGGCTTCCACCTCACACTCTCCATCCTGCAGCCCCCCAGATGCCAATACACAGGTCCTACGGCCATTCCCTGCACCAGGTTCACCCACACACCCATACCACATACCCAGGATGCTTAGGCCCTCCCCCTTTCCACATGCACTTCCACCCCCACCTCACATGCTCAGCCTGTTCCTGCCACTGGTGTGGAGACCGTGTCTCCCCCCTCTGTCCTGCCCACCTCATCTGAACCCCATTTCACTCCTCTTGATGTTGGCACTGCAGTAGGAGGCACATCCCCCCCGTCTGATTTGGGCACTGCAGTTGAGAGCCCGTCCACCACATCTGTCACGAACACTGCAGTGGTGCAGGAAAACACCACATCTGACTTGTGCCCAGCAGTGGTGACGGCGCCCACTGTGTCAGACCCCTCCTTTGCAGTTGCTGGCATCACTCCTGCACCCACCACACCTCCCCTGCCCCATTCTCCTGTCCCCTGATCCTGTCCCTGCGGTGCCTGGCCTGCCACTATGTATGCCCCTCCAAGGGGTGAGATGTCCCTGGTCCATAGCAGTGCAGGCAATAAATGGATGACAAGTTTTCACCTGTTACCCTGGTTGGACTCTTTGATGGACTGGCCATTGGCCTTTTTGCATCGTGGCATGAACATTCATATATATTTTATTGCTGAATAAAGCCATTTTTGTTATCCAGTGGTGTTGCATATAATGTACATGAAGTTGATGATGTGTATCATGAACTTGCTATTGTAATGGTGTCTGTGTTTGTGCATCTGCACCACTGCACTGTTATGTATTTTCCTGGCCATTGGCAGTATGTTTTTTGGAGGTTTTACCCTAGTGTCCCTGCGTCTCCTGGCTCATCAGCCTGCACATTCATCATGTTTGGTATCTCCCATTGCTGACATGGTATGGGACTTGTTCACCTAACATCTACAGTCTCCACAGGATTCCTTAGTGTGTGTGTCTGTTGGTGTTGATATGTGTGTATTCCTCATGGTGCTCACTTTGCACATTGTCTAACTGTTCACTGTAGTCATTGTCAAGGATCATGGCCATTGCTTGTCTGCACATGGCAGAGGGTGTTCTTGTGATACACAGCAATATTTGCCAAACCACATCTATGTTTGTATGTGACACAACCACTACATTACCACAACATTGCTTGTGCAATTTGGACACGGACTCATGCATGCTGTTTTGAAGATGCTGCTATTTTCATGTACACAATGACCTTTTGGTCACTGTGGTGATGGGGGGTTTATGTCCCATTACCACAATGATCATTTGATGCTGGATTGGTGTACCCCACAATCACCTTTTGGTCACTGTAGTGATGGGGGGTTTAGACCCCATTACCACAATGATCAGTGGATGCAGGAATTTTGAACCCCACAATCACCTTTTGGTCACTGTAGTGATGGGGGGTTTAGACCCCATTACCACAATGATCAGTGGATGAAGGAATTTTGAACCCCACAATCACCTTTTGATCACTGTAGTGATGGGGGGGTTTAGACCCCATTACCACAATGATCAGTAGATGCAGGAATTCTGATGCACACAATCACCTTTTGGTCACTGTGGTGATGGGGGGTTTAGACCCCATTACCACAGTGATCAGTTGCTGCAGGATATTAGTGACACACATTAACATTTTGGGCACACATGTGTTGTGAGTCACATTGTATGTCCACTGCCACAATCTGTGTTGTGAGCATTTTTCACACACAAACATGCAATGTTGCAAAGATGGTAGAGGGGGTGGTTTGCTTAGTCTATGTGTGTGTATCCTGGTGTTGATGGGCATCCTGCCCCCTATGAGTGGGGATGGTCATTTTGATAGACATCCACCCCCCTATGGGGTGGACAATACTGTGAGTGTTAGGCACCCACCCCCCTATGGGGTGGACAATACTCTGAGTGATAGGCACCCACCCCCCTATGGGGTGGACAATACTGGGAGTGATAGGCATCCACCCCCTTATGGGTGGGATATGCTCGGAGTGATAGGCATCCACCCCCCTATGGGGTGGACAATACTGGGAGTGATAGGCACCCACCCCCCTATGGGGTGGACAATACTGTGAGTGATAGTCCCCCACCCCCCTCTGGGGTGGACAATACTGTGAGTGATAGGCATCCACCCCCCTATGGGGTGGACAATAGTGGGAGTGATAGGCACCCACCCCCCTATGGGGTGGACAATACTGGGAGTGATAGGCACCCACCCCCGTATGGGGTGGACAATACTGGGAGTGATAGGCATCCACCCCCCTATGGGGTGGACAGTACTGTGAGTGATAGGCACCCACCCCCCTATGGGTGGGATATGCTGGGAGTGATAGGCACCCACCCCCCTATGGGGTGGACAATACTGTGAGTGATAGGCACCCACCCCCTATGGGTGGGATATGCTGGGAGTGATAGGCACCCACCCCCCTATGGGTGGGATATGCTGGGAGTGATAGGCACCCACCCCCCTATGGGGTAGACAATACTGTGAGTGATAGGCACCCACCCCCCTATGGGGTGGACAATACTGTGAGTGATAGGCACCCACCCCCCTATGGGGTGGACAATACTGTGAGTGATAGGCATCCACCCCCTATGGGTGGGATATGCTGTGGGTGATAGGCATCCACCCCCCTATGGGGTGGACAATACTGGGACTGATAGGCATCCACTCCCCTATGGGTGGACAATACTGTGAGTGATAGGCATCCACCCCCCTATGGGTGGGATATGCTGTGAGTGATAGGCACCCACCCCCCTATGGGGTGGACAATACTGTGAGTGATAGGCACCCACCCCCCTATGGGGTGGACAGTACTGTGAGTGATAGGCATCCACCCCCCTATGGGTGGGATATGCTGGGTGTGATAGGCACCCACCCCCTATGGGGTGGGATATGCTGGGAGTGATGGGCATCCACCCCCCTATGGGTGGGATATGCTGGGAGTGATAGGCATCCACCCCCCTATGGGGTGGACAATACTGGGAGTGATAGGCACCCACCCCCCTATGGGGTGGACAATACTGTGAGTGATAGGCATCCACCCCCCTATGGGGTGGACAATACTGTGAGTGATAGGCATCCACCCCCCTATGGGGTGGACAATAATGGGGGTGATAGGCACCCACCCCCCTATGGGGTGGGATATGCTGGGTCTTCTACCAGGTAGCACAGTTCCCTCATGTGATCGGCTGCATAGATTATACGCATGTCCCTATTTGTCCCCCAGCAGTGAATGAATACATCTTCAGGAACAGGAAATCCTATCACTCAATCAATGTGCAAGTAGTTTGCAATGCAAAACATATCATAACAGACATTGTGGCGCAATTCCCTGGAAGCACCCATGACTCCTATATATTCCGACACAGTGGCATCCACACACGTCTGCTCAGGGGTGAATTTGGCGAAGGACATCTACTTGGTACACACATATACTTATTCACTACTTAAACCAAATGAATGTCAATGCATAACTGTGGCTAACCCTTTGCTTTCCACCCTGTAGGTGACAGCACATACGCCGTGCGGACCTACATATTGACGCCATACCTCAACCCAGCCACACCACATGAGCAGAGGTACAATGCAGCACACATCAGCACACGGAATGTGATTGAACCCACGTTTGGACTACTGAAATGCCACTTTTGCATCCTACACAAAACTGGTGGAGCGTTGCAGTACCGTCCAGAGACCTGCTGCCGGATCGTGGCTGCATGTGCCATATTGCACAATATTGCCACCAGGAGAGGTATACACATCGAGATGTCCGACAGTGAGTCTGAGGGGGACAACCAACCACCCGCACAACTCCGACAAACGCATGCGGCAAAATCAGCAGAAGGGCAAAGGAGACGTGCAGACATCACACAACATTATTTCTGAGGTAGGTAATAATGAGACAGGACACTTAAATGTCGAACAGAAAAGTATTTACTAACATGAGCCCATGTAGTAATGTGTAGCCACACAGAGATTTGTGCAAAATAGAACCATGATTGCATAGACGAATACCGTAAAATAAACAATTCCAAGCCCTGGATACAATCACTATAATGTTTTTGACCACGGTTACGTCACCGTGGGCAAACAAAGGAGGACATGTCTGGCTAGCGCTTCCTGCCACGCACCCCAAACACCTTTTGCCTGCATCCGCTACATCACCCTGATGTGCAACAGAAGGTGTTGTGCTGCGGGAACTGTGCCTCCAGGCAGTGGTCACTAGCACCGACAGGCTGCTAAGACTGGATGCCTCCTCACTCTCCTCCTCCCCCGTTAAGTTGCTGCCACCAACAGTACCGGCCTGGATCTGTTCCACAGCAGTGGTCACTTGTCCTAGGGCCCTGGCCAGATCCCCACAACAATGGCCCATATCAATTTGCATGGCCAAGGAGCGACGTTCCAGCAGCGCAGTGGTGCTGCAGAGCTTGTTGTTGGACCTGGTATAGGCTGTCATGCGCATCATGCTCTGGCGATGCCTTCTCCTCTTTGTGCTGTGGCCCGCAAGCTGCGCTCTGCTGAGCTCCTGCATGCTTGAGTTGGTCTCCCTATTTCCCTCCACAACCGCTGTGGTTAGTTCACGCACACTGTCTGTCATGAGGCTGATGTTCTTGCAAAATTTTGATACGTGCAGCTGGATTGAGCCCATGTGTCTTGCTTGCAGGCGCTGCACCTGCAACATCTGGGACTCAATGCCACCAAACACATTTGGAGCCTGGTCTTCCTGAGCAGCAATGCGGGCCCTTGAACTGCGCCTCCGTCCACGTTGGACCTGTGCCTGGGGTGTAGGTGGTGTGTTCACACAAGGCTGGCTGGTCACAGGAGTGGGTGCAGGAGCCATCTCTGATTCCATGGGCTGCAGTGAAGGGACTTGGGCCCTGCGTTTGGTGGGTGCGGGGGGTGTGCTTGCTGGGGCAACTGGAGTCTCCACATCAGTCTCAGCAGGAGTCTCCGAGATGTGTAGGCAATCACTGTCTTCCGAGTCTACTTCAGCTGCATCTGTGATGTGAAACAGTGCAATGTTAAATTGTGTTAATCTTACTATTGTGTTACATTATGCATACTTGGCTCACATTAAATCACTGACTGCGATCACTGACTGTCATGCAGTGTTGGTGTGTTTTACTTGCCATTGTTATGTTTGACTGCCCACTTGACTGACATGCCTACATCTCCCATAATGCATTGGGTTTATGAGGGAAAACGTGGACTGGAGTTTGACCTGTACACTGGGGTTGGCCTGGGGGTATGTGCACAATTGAACAGTACTTAGAAGTGTATGGTTGCATGCATCTTACCTTGTGTGGTACTAGCCGTGCCGGATGTGTCCAGCTGGGTCACTCCCACCACTGCCTCAGGCTGGATTGTCGCCTCCACCAGGTCCTCCAGGGCTGTGTTGTCGGGTACTGTAGATGGGCCCCCTCCTGTGCTCCTTGCCTCCTTTAGCCTTTCTGCAATTCGCTCCTTGGCACGGCTACGCAGATCGTACCACCTCTTCTTGAGTTCATCAATGCTGCGGTGTGTGACACCCACAGCATTTACCTTGCTCTTTATACGCAGCCATATCCTGCGTTTATCTGCCTCTGGCACTTTGAGTGAGAGTTTTCCAAAGAGCTTGTCATGGCTCTTGGACACCTGCTCAATGAGGTTTTCAAGTTCTCTTTCACTGAATTTCAGTTTTCTCTTTCTGGGCGTGGCACTCTCCCCTGATGTTGTCTGATCCATTCTGGTGCACAGAAAGTCACAGCTAACAGACTTGGGTGATGTTTCAGCTCAGTTCCAGCACTCTGCTTCCTCCTCTCACTTCCTCTGGGCACTGAATGAAGCATGGGCTGGATGACTTCCTGGTTGTGATGTCATCAGCATGTTTCCAATGTGACACGCTTTTTGCGAACTCGCAATTTGCGAAATTGCTAATCGGATTTTGCGCGTCTCTTTTGGGGAATCACTATTCACGTTTGCGATTGTTACCGAATCGGTAATTTTGTGCGAACGGGTTCATGCATTGCGGATAGCGATTTCTAAATTGCAATTCCTTATTATTCGCAATTTAGGAATCGCTATTTCTAATTTTGATGCATGTACCCGCTTATTTGTTAAGAATTTTGCTGACCATGCTGCACCAATGAGATATCTTTTAAAAAGAGGAACACATTTTTAGTGGGATGATACATGGGTGGCCACCCACACCTAATGAGTTGCAGGATGATATTCGCTGTTTTTGGGAAGTGAGACATGAATTCTACCTCCCATGGACTTAAGGAAAAGAATTGTGGGTTTGGCTCAGGAGGGTCATTTGGGTCGCATTATCACCAAGGCAAAAGCCAGAGCTATGTGTTGGTTCCCTGTAATGGACAGTATGGTGGGATCAAGTGTAAGTGATTGTGTTACATGCTCTTTAAGTGGCAAGAGAAAATTTGTAAGAACAGTGCCCCTTTCTGTAACGGTTCCAACCAATCCATGGTAGGAGAAGGTCATGGGAGGGTTTAGGTAGATTACTATTCTCACTGGATGTGTTTTAAAGTAGTCAGTCATATTATGACCCAAGACCTGATTGATTTCCTGTCAGACACCTTCATGACCAAGGGGACGCCCAGTTCCCTTATAAAAGACAACGGGGTTCAATTCACTTCAGAGAACATGAAGGCATATTTGAAAGAGTATCTATTATTCACTTAAAAACTGCATTGTACCATCCTAAGGCAAACAGCCTTGAGGAAAGGGTGAATCACACTCTAATAGCGCGGGGACACTCCGTTGGAGTAACCATTGCGCTTTACAAACTTCCTAATAATAGGGTGCATTCAAACAGCGCGTGTGTCTGGTGTACCTGTGGAATTTGTGGTTAAACAACTGTTGTGGTCATACCACACTGCGCCTAATTCAGTTACTGGGATTTCTCTTTTATGTTGCTCAAAGGTAGGCTTCTGGGTACTAAGTTATCCCCCAGTTGGTTGGGGTTACGAAGAGGTGGAGGAAAAAGTAAGGCAGCACCAAGAAGATTACTAGAGAAGATACAATGACAAACATGGTGTTAAGAGATTGGAAATGGAATGTAGGTGTTTGGGTGGTGGTAAAAAGAACATTTTCGTTTAAGGTGCTGTTAGAAAGTTTTCTACACTCCTGAGAGTAACCAAAGTGAACACTAATGTCAAACATTGGAAGATTTATTTAGAAGTATTTATTATATTTTATTTAGAAGTTTATAAAGCGCTCAGCTACCCCCAACGGGGGTGTCCCGGCGCTATGACAAGCGGCAGAAGTAGGTACCAGGAAGGGTCTAAGGGCTGGAAAACAGCCAGGTCTTTAGGACACGTCGGAAGATAGTTTCAGACTCAGCAGTACGCAGAGAGAATGGCAGGCTGTTCCAGGCTTTGGCAGTAATCACTGCAAAGGCTCTGCCACCCAATCTAGACCGGCGGAAACTGGGAGCCACCAAGAGGCGAAAATGATTCGATCTAAGGGTACGGCTGTACTGGCAGTGCTTGAGTTGAGCTCTAAGATAAGCTGGACCACGTCCCTGAAAAGCCCTGAAAGCCAGGACGAGAGACTTGAACTGAATACGTTTGATCACGGGAAGCCAGTGGAGCTTCCTCAAATGGGGTGTGATCAAATGGCGATATGGGATTTTGCATATCAGCCTAGCCGCCGCATTTTGAACGATCTGCAGGCGTCTGATCAAATATGCTGGTGCCTCCAGATAAAGACTATCTGCATAGTCGAGATGTGAGGTGATCAAGTCATAAATGATGGTCCGACGGGACTCCAGGGGGAGGAAGTGAAGGATTTTGCGGAGCATGTGAAGTTTACCAAAGCAGGCAGAGGAGACCTGACTAATTTGGAATTTGCAGGACAGCTCATTGTCAAACCGGAACCCAAGGTTCCTAGCCGAGTCCACAGGTTTAGGAGGGGGATTCAGCTCAGATGGCCACCAAAGCAATGGGAGAGGGGGGCTTTTTTGATTAAAGAATAGAACCTCGGTTTTGTCTGAGTTGACCTTAAGCGTATTCAGTGACATCCAAGTGGAGATATTGCACAGGCATTGTCTGAAATTTGCAAATGCCGCTTCGGAGTGATCATCAAATGAGAACACCAGTTGTGTGTCATCAGCGTAGGAGATCACTCTCACCCCACAGGATTCTACCAGTGCTGCCAGGGGGGAGAGGTAAACATTGAAGAAGAGAGGGCTCAGAGCAGAGCCCTGGGGGACCCCACAACTCAAGGGTTTCTCCTCGGAGACAAAAGGATGGAGAGAGACTGTTGAGTTCGGCCGCTAAGGTAGGACCGAATCCAGGACAAGGGGGTGCCTTGGATCCCAAGGTTGTAAAGTCTCTCTAGCAAGATGGATTGAGAGACCGTGTCAAATGCAGCTGACAGGTCAAGAAGCACTAGCATGGCTGCTTTGCCTGAATCCACGCATTCGCGAACGGTCTCAGAGACTTCTAGGAGGGCAGTCTCAGTACTGTAGCCGGATCTAAACCCGGACTGGGACTCGTGAAAAAGATGACGGGTTTCAAGATAGCTGGAAAGTTGTTCCTGAACTAGTTTTTCCAGAACTTTGGCTGGCGCTGGTAAGAGAGAAATAGGTCGATAATTTTTAAAGACCGACGGGTCAGCATCAGATTTTTTAAGAATAGGCACTAGGAGGGCCTGTTTCCAGATTGAGGGGAAAGTACCAGTGCAAAGGGAGGAATTACAGGTCTGGTTCAGAGGAGAAATAATAAGGGGGGCTAAGATACTAAAGAATTGCGCCATGCAGGTATCCTTAGGGGAGCCAGTTTTGCAGGCGAGAAGTTTTTGAAGTGAGGTATCGATGGAGATGGGGTGGAAAGTAGTCAGCGCATCGCTGTTAGCCGCCCCGGTGTCAGGGATGGGGGACAGTGATGATAGGGCAAACGTTGAGTAGATATCCAGAATTTTATCGTTGAAGAAATCAGATAGCCCATTACATAGATCCTGGGTAGGAGGTACTACGCTCGAGATGGCAGATGGCTTGGTGAAATCTTTAACAATTTTTAAAAGAGTTTTTGATGAGTTGCCTGCGTTGTGAATTTTATTGATGAAGCACTCTCTCATCGCAGAGCGCTTGTGTTTATGAATTTTTTTATGGCGGCTTTATAGACTGATTTAGCTGTGGGATCATAGGATGATCTCCAGCTGCAGCGGCTTTCTCGGCACGAAGCACAGGGGTAAACCAAGGGGCTGATGGCTTTTGTCTTGAGGAATTAATAGGTTTAAGGGGGCAGGAGTATCAAGGGCCGAGGAGAGCCAGCTATTGCAGTTTAACACATCGAGCTCCGGATCACCCAGCCAACTGAAGGGGGTAGAGGAGAGTGCAGGAGTCATGGAATTGCTGGTAATTTTAAACCATTTCCTTCTGTAATCCAGGGTAGTGGGAGGGTTAGAAGATTGAGGCGGTAGTGCCATGCTGAACGGAATTAAGAAGTGGTCAGACCAAGTGAGTGATAAGGGAGAAGCTGTAGCCAAATTGGGGTTGTTATTGAAAAGTAGGTCAAGCGTATGACTGGCCCGATGGGTGGGGCCACTAACCAGCTGGGTCAGATTAAGGCCCTCCAGTGTCTCTAGAAGCTGGCGGGCTTTAGTGCAGTGTATATCATCCACATGCACGTTGAAGTCTCCAAGGATCGTGAAGTGGGGGTGTTTAAGTGCCAGGTCAGCAACTAAATTGTAGAGTTCTAATAGGTGATGGGGAGGGGAATTGGGGGGTCTTTAGATCAGAATTCTGGCCATAGCTACATTAGGTGCTAATGTTATACTAAAGTACATAGCTTCTAAGGGTCCAATATTCAGGAGTTTCCTATATGAGATTTCCCAACTTGAGTGAAGGACAACTGCAACTCCGCCTCCCACCTTGTTGTCAGCCCTATTTACCCCCGCAAATTGATAGTCACTAGGAATAGCTAGGGTAAGGTCGGGATTAGAGTGGTCCTTGACCCATGTTTTGGTAAGGAGCATTAGGTCCCAGGCATGTGTTTCAAGGGAGAGCCAGATGTTGTCTGAGTGGCGGGGGAGGGATCTACAATTAAGTAAGCATGCTTTAATGAGGGGGGAGTGAGTAACGTTCACGTTTGAGGTGCTAGAGGAAGTAGGCATTGCTGGGAGTGGTACTGAGGGATCTACCATAAAAGTGAATGGGCAGGAATCACATTTAAATTGGGCAAGGGGCCCGGAGAGCTCATGGATAACCGGGGATACACAGTACCTATCTCTCAGATTGAGAAGTTGAGCCCTGGACCAGTGGATTGGATCATCAGAGGGGCTACCGACAGCATGGCTGGTGCTGGCCGTGGAACAGTCGCGGACGGGCGCAGACGGGCTTGCCTTTGGCGCGCCAGCGGTGCGCCAGCGGCGCTCCCGCTGCACGCGTCCCCTGCGCGTCGGAAATGACATGTGGCTTATATAGGCAGCGGGCGCTAGAGCGCTAACCGTCCAGCTCCGCCTCCATCAAAGGCCGGAAGAGGAAACCTCAATGCCACCAGAACCCTCCACAACAATCGGGCAAGCCCGTGGTGAACCGGGGTGCGGGGCGGAAGGCGCCTGATAGCCGCAGGGGGACTCCTTAAGGCAGAGTAAAGGTAAGAGCCGTAGCAATTGGCAATTATAATTTCAAAGTGCCAAGTGCAGAAGATGTCTACAAAAGCATGAAACTTGACAGGTATAGAATCAAAAATACAGACAACGGGCTAAAAGCAGTTTAAAATCGATATCTAAAAGAACGAGTAACTTGCCTCTGCGCGTCCGATGGCAAGGTGGCAAAGTCTGGAGCATGGATAGAATCTTTCATTGCAATTGCTCTCGTCTGGGAAACAGTGGTGCACCGGAGGTACCCACGACATCACTAGGAATTCAATATTATTTTAGTTTCCAACCCTGTCAACATCGTGCACCTAATTGGCATAAGGATTATGTTTTCCAGTAACTGCACTTTTGTATACTCTTTTTACACTTCTATGTCCTGTTTTTGGATTAGTGTGTAGAAGCTGTGTTGTGGTTTTACTTATTTTGTAATTTGTGTACATTGTCTGATTGATAAACTTGTATATTTCTCTTCACTCAGTGTTTGTATCTTATGTTTTGCATAGCATTTGGTATGTTGACTTGCTCCCCTTCCGTTCTGTCATAGCACATTCCATTGTGCTCTGCTTGGAGTGTCTGTGACAGTTGAACTGACCCTGCTTGAGGTTGTGCACGTTCATTCCAATGAAGCTGCACCAGTTTATACTTTTATCAAACAGATAATACATTATGTTTCTCACCGCTTCTTCATGCCAGAGTTCAGACCCTACAATTCTGATCTTTTTTATTAGGAGGGCCCCTTGACTTGAGTGATTCATTTTTGCCCACTTTTCCTGGCACACAGCAACACAGGACTAATGTCTAATTGTATTCCCTCTTGCCCATATACTTATTTTATGCATCTGAAATTCTGAATTGCAAATGAAAACGTTAGCTTTAGCATTCCAAGCTGGTTAATCACTTACATTTACTGTAAGTGCCTCAGAATCTTGGAAGTGGTCAATACGCTTCCCTTCATCACATGCCTTGTTTCTGTAACTCCTTCTCTATGGGCCTCACTTCTATAGGCGCCTTACTTCAGGGCCATGAAGCACTATATATATGATACATAAGGAGCAGCTATCTACTCCCCAACCCATAAAGCACATTAGGAATTTCAAGCTGATTAAAATGAACTTATAAATACAAGTACTATTCATTGGCTTAGACAATGCTTTTTTATTTCTTCTTATGATGCTTATTACACCACAGTGTTGAAACATTCTGCTGTGGCATGCTGAGGTATAGTCCTGTCTGCAGTTGTAATATTCAGTCTGCTGCAGCATGGTTCAGTCTGCAGTGGTGTAGTTCACTATGCTGGGATGTGTTTCAGTCTGCTCTGGTATGGTTCACTCTGCTGTGGTGCTATTCAATCTGCCATGGCATGGTTCAGTCTGCAGTGGTGTAGTTCAGTCTGCAGTGGTGAAGTTCACTATGCTGGCATGTGTTTCAGTCTGCTCTGGTATGGTTCACTCTGCTGTGGTGCTATTCAATCTGCCATGGCATGGTTCAGTCTGCAGTGGTGTAGTTCAGTCTGCAGTGGTGTGGTTCAGTCTGCAGTGGTGTGGTTCAGTCTGCAGTGGTGTGGTTCAGTCTGCAGTGGTATAGTCCTGTCTGCAGTTGTAATATTCAGTCTGCTGCAGCATGGTTCAGTCTGCAGCATGGTTCAGTCTGCAGTGGTGTAGTTCACTATGCTGGGATGTGTTTCAGTCTGCTCTGGTATGGTTCACTCTGCTGTGGTGCTATTCAATCTGCCATGGCATGGTTCAGTTTGTAGTGGTTTGGGCCAGTCTGCTGTTGCATTATTCACCCTGCTGACATGTAGTGCAATCTAAAATTACATGGTTCAGTCTGCAGTAGTGTTGTCAATCAATCACTCAATCAATTAGGATTTATAAAGCACGGTTAATCACCCAATAGAGTATCCAGGCGCTTGCAGGTCCCGGAGGCTTATTCTAACAGCCGGGTCTTGAGGGCCATTCAGAATTCCGGAAGTGAGGTGATGGTCTGGAGGTGCCTGGGGAGGCTGTTTCAGGTCTTTGCTGCAATGTGAGAGAAGGCGCATCCTCCACTTCTGCTTTGGTCGATGCGGGGAGTATGGGCAAGTGAAAAAGAGGTGGTGCGTAGTCTTCTTGACGGTTGATGGAAGTTCAGGTGGTGGTTAATGTATTCCTGGTCCATGGTTGTGTAGAGAATTGTGGGAGTGGGTCGGCAGCTTAAATTGGAATCTCTTCTGTATGGGGAACCAGTGGAGGTGCCTGAGGTTGGGTGTAATGTGGGTTCGTGCGAGGATGAGTCTGGCTGTGGCATTCTGAATGGTCTGAAGTCTCTGTAGGAGATGTGCAGTGATTCCTACTTAGAGGATGTTGCCGTAGTCCATTCGGCTGGGGACGAGGGCCTGTGTCATGGTGCATCTTGTGTGTAGGGTAGCCACTTGAAGATCTTATGTGGCATGTGCAGAGTGAGGAAGCAGGCGGAGGAGATGCCGTTGACCTGTGATTTCATGTTGAGCGTGGTGTCAATGATGATTCTGAGGTTTCTGGCATGGTCAGAGGGAATGGGTGTGGGTCCTAGGTCTGATGGCCACCAGGATATGTTCCATGTGTTGCTGCTGTTGCCAGAGATCAGTACTTCCTTCTTGTCTATGTTCAGCTGTAGGCAGTTGTTCTTCATCCAGTCGGCAACGTTTGTCATGCATCCGTGAATGTTGGTTTTGGTGGAGGTGGGTCTGCTGTGGTTTTATTCAGACTGCTGCAGCATGGTTCAGTGTGCTGTGGTGTGGTTGAAATGATGTTCTTTGTCACCATCCTATCCACAACCATTAAAGAAGTACATGAAATAACAGAGAGATGAATGTGTTTGTCACACTGGTGCCTTCATCTAATGAGGCTAAGTTTCTGACTCTGTCACTTTCAGACCTGCATTCCGCTTTCTTCGACACGCCATGGCTCTTATCTTTGCTGTAGAGGAGATTAATAAAAACCCTGAACTCTTACCAAACCTCACACTGGGCTACCAGATTTACGACTCTTGCACCAGTGAGATGAAAGCACTTCACAGCACTATAAATATATTATCAGCTAAAACAGAAGCAGTTCCAAACTATGGCTGTCAGAAGAAGGACATACTGTGTGGGATCATCGGAGACTTCTCTTCAGCAACATCCTTACCGATGGCTGAACTTGTGGGGATCTACAGGTATCCACAGGTAGGAGGGGCTGATGACTTTGTACGTTTATTGGTAACAGGAGTTTTCTACCAAACTGAGATGGAACCTTCTAGCATCATAAGAGATAAGTGGTTACAGACTGTACATATGCATATGTTGAAGCTAGAGTAAATCAGATTCCATTGTAGAGTTGTTTTATTTCCTGAGGTCACAACTACCTTGAGAGATGTGTCTATATAGATGCATTTTTAAAATGTCAACATGACTTCTTGAGGCCACTACACAGCAGGGTAGAGAAGGAAAGAAAAGTTCAAAAGTGTAAGAAATAACAAGTTTAGGTAGAGCTCGCCAAACACAAGTGGGATACCCCGATACATTAGTCCTCCATCATTGATGATGCCATCTCAGTTGCTCATTGAAATATCAGTCTGAAACATCTGTGTCCAGGAGTTCAGTGAAAGGAATGTTTCTATAACATGACACCAAAATATCGTGCCCCAGGCTATATAAGGCAAGAATATTGTTTTTCAAAATGTTTTATTCATTTTTGTGTTATAACTTATAATTTAATCGTAAAATTATTTCATTATTTTTAGTGTATTTTTTGATTTGGTAATATAGTTCGAGTTTGTTTTATTTTATGTCTTTTTTGAAAAATATGGTCATATGTTTGTGTTTCTTAATTGATTAATTACATAATTTATTGTGTTAATTAATAGTTTTTAATAATTTGGATATTAATTAATTATATTATCTTTAAGGCCTAACGGCTAGAGGGTCGACCTCAAAGCTGGGGCACCGGGTTCGAGTCTCGGCAGGGACACTCAACATCCTGTGATCCTGGGCAAATCTCCCTGTGCCTAACAAAATGAATGTGTCCATCTGTAACGCAACTGGTGCTCATGTAAATCCCTCGGATACCTTCGGGTCGAGTTTGCGCTATGCAAAACTCAAAATATATATAAGCTTCCAAACCATTAATAATTGGTCTAAGGATCTACTGCTTTGCCCTTGTGATAATGTGTCGAACCAATCAACCATGTACAAAGTGTTTTTTGTAAATTTTAAATGGACTTGAGATCATTTATTATACCTTTACTAAAATCTTTACATTTTAAACAATGTAGGCCGGCATTTTTATATTGATCCCCAGAATCTTAAAAGCAACATACAATACATAACAAAACAACAATAAATAGTTGTACCTAAAATTACACATGGCTGCATGGTTAAAACGTTATATAAAATTCAAATTACTAGTCGTGTGAGCCATAATTGTCTAACAGCAGAGAGTAATCAACCTGGAAGGAAAATCCTTGTGCAAATAATCTTACTCAATACATGGTCTCGCTCTTATGTCGCTTTTCTAGACTAACCTTTCATATAGAAAAAAGAAACAAAAATAAGAAAGGACACTGATTAATTGGTAATGAATTCCATTGAGAAGGTGCTCAGCTATCAATATTTAGGGGTGTGGATTAAGGACAGGGGGCACACAATAGCACACAACATATCAATTAGAAATGTGGCCATATTTTTAAGCACAATATTCTGTTGTATTTTAAAGAACATCTCGTGTTGACACAAGTCATTTGTGTAAGGTGATGGAATGTCAACTAACTTCAAAAATCCTATCTGGTATGATTATACTGAAAGAAAAACTGGATGACTGGCTTGAGATAATACATTGAGGGCGTTACCATGCAGACATTCAGACTTCCTCCTGCATCCCCCAAGCACAACTAAGGTTAGAGCTTAACTTGAACAGATGCAAATGGCGTATACAAGCCAGATTTATTGTCTATTTTTATAAGTTAAAAAGAGCTCACCCTGATACTTTGAGTTTTTACCTTTGGAAAATGATAAATAAAGGTTCTAGCTGATTTTTGTGTGATTTTTTTTAAGGGCCATAAAACAACAAGAAGCCAGGGACCTCTGGTTGAAATTATTTTCCAAATGATCTAATAAACTGGCTAAACGTCTCTCAATTAGGCAAGATATTGAAGTTTTAAGTAAAATATTGCATATTAAGTTGTTCCCTGTGCTATATGAAAAGCAGAGGGTTGCACATTATCTTATGCAACATTGGCCACTGGAACGGAAAAGAGCATTAATGAGATACCACTTTGGTTTGATACCCTTGAGAGCTCTTCTTTACCCCACTTAAAGTCCTGACACTTAGGGCCCGAATCCGATCTCGTTTGGGAGCATATTGAACGACTAGGGTCCGGAATGCTTACCATATGACTCGGGGGAGTCCGACCGAACGAGAATGATGCATTTGAATGCATCCGGATACGATTCGGTCGGGCTCCCATTGACTTCAATGGGAGTCTATGTACCGAACAGGTACACAGGCTTGCATTGACACAAGGGGTGGTTGGGGATAATCATGCACCCTGTGGCGGGCACCCCATGGTGCCTGCCACACTGTGCATGGTTGGGAAGAGAGGACCCATGGGTACCCCCACAGGCCTAATTTGGCGGGCCCCAGGTGAAGGGGGGGCTGATACCGTCCCCCAAAACCGATTCTGTAAGCCTTTTCGATCCGGGCAAACCAAATCGGAAAGGCTGTCCGAATCGTTCATCGTACTTGCTGTCCCGAAAAACCTAGTTGTTAGAGCTGTACGAATCAGCTCCGGAAGGCTCTATCTCTCTGAATTCCTTTTAGAACTGATTCAGTCAGCACTAAGGCTTTCCAGGCATCGTACTTGGTCATTCAGAACTGTGAACGATTCAGTTGGAAACAAGGGCTCTGGATCGGTTTAGGCAATTCCGAATCCAATTTGGAGCCCTTCTGACCGAGATCGGGATCAACCCCATAGTATATTTGGGAGTGCTTTTAAATCCACAAACCATTCTGCTTCTAAGCACTAGAAAAAAGCAGATAACTCAGGATCAAGACCACAGGTTAAATGGGCCTGGAGAAGCCTATTGTGTCCTGTTTTGAAAACCACCTTTATTTTCCAAAAGTCTTTCTGTGAATAATTCTGATAGGGAAGCATAAAATATATTGCAATGTTCATATTTACCTGCACTCTGCTAGCCAGTACTTGGATTAATTCTGAAGAGTTGAAAGAGGAAAGCTCATAATTTATTGCCACTACTAATAATCCTGTTTTGTTTGGTGTTTTGTACATGTGAGAACAGCTTGTTCTCTGGGAATTTTTTTTAAATGATCTGTTTCCAATGGTCACATTCAAGCAGCCTCATTTACCAGCCCTGTGCACCGCTGCTACATCACTTTTTTCTACGCAGTGGTGGCATAATCAGAGCGCCACATTGCTCCTTATCTACAAACTGACGCATTACACCTGCGCTAGGTATAATGGTTGCAGGGTAGGCGTTCCTACACAAAAAGCCACGTTGAAGTGGTGCAGTGAAATTTACCACAGGACTTTATATTCCAGCATGTGGAACCAGGCTTGTGGTATCAGGATCAGTACATTTTGAAACACATACAGGAATTGCAAGGTATCATCATCCTAAATAAGGATGCTTACCCCATGATATTAAGAGAAAGTTTTGTCCAGTGTATTAGGTGCTCGTTTGTCGTTGGCAACTAATGGTTTGAGGTTGAGGTCTCATTTGAGATGCAGGAAGAGAGAGATGTGGATGCTCAAATAGTGGAAGCTTAGATTACGGATTGGAAGTCTATCCTGCCAAACCAGTACTTCCATATCCCTGGATATGGCATTAGGAGGGGCCTAATTTATTTAGAGACCCGAGCAGAATGAACTTCCATTTTTGGAAGGCTTCCCCAGCCATTGAAAGCATGGAGCCCAAGATGTGTTTTCACAGTTTCTGGTAAAGGAAAGCCATCGGGTCTTGCCTGAATTCAAGGGTATCCTCCAACTCCTCCAGCTCTAGAGGGTGATCCAAATGGTACCTGTCAGAGTGGGAAAGAGTCAACAGTGGGATGTCTTCAAGGATGGGGCAAGTGGATTCCCTCTCAGGCCTAGGACACATACTACAGAGGGACCACAAATGTGGAGGCAATGGATGTACCCTCTGTGTGGATTGTGCTGTCTGGAACAACCTCACTTGGAGCCACATACAACACCAAATTGTGTTATCAGCCAGTACAGCAAGCAACTTGTCAGATTCATCTCCCCATTCATGGGCTCTCCTAGGGTGGGCCATCCAGTATTTTTTGGCCTCATCCAGAGAGAGTTGCCTGAGTGTGGCAATGTGAATAGTTCCTGGTGAGTAAATTTAAATGCAAACAATGATATTCCAAAGTTAAGATTCATGTCAGAAAAATGTGACTCACATTTGGTCATGTGTATCTTGGGCCAGTTAAATGATCCCTCTCTTTAATTGGATATGTCTGCACATGTTGCACATTTAGCACAGGTGGGGCATTAGAAACCTCTCAGTGCTCTTTATGTAATCTGGCCACTTATGGCCTGCAGTCTAATATCATGTGTTTTTTAAAAATGTCTTTGAATGTTCTTTTGCTCTTGTTTGCAGATCAGCTATGGCGCTCTCGATCCTCTCCTCAGTGACAAATTGAGATTTCCGTCCTTCTTCCGTACTGTCCCGAATGAGCTCTCCATGTACGCAGGAATCACTCAGCTGCTAAAACACTTTGGATGGACCTGGGTGGGGATCCTGGCCTCGTATGATGACAGCGGAGAGAGAGCTATGCGAGACCTGAAGACGATGATCACCCAGAGCGGAGGCTGCGTGGAGTTTTCCTATACATTGCCTACAGACTTAGCTTCCTTTAGTGCTAAAAGGATTCATCAAATTATTGATGCCATACAGAACTGCACTGCTCAGGTTATAATCATCTACAGCACCGGAGCATCAATGACAACACAATTTCTTTATTATTCTTGGGGAAGGGTACCCCATAAAATTTGGATTGGAACCGTGAGCATGTCTTTTTCTACAACGAGGACTGGATTAGAGGACCTGACTGTATTAAATGGGTCCCTAACTTTCTCTTTTAAGGAAGGACAGATTGTGGGATTTCGAGATTTCCTCTATGATGTGAATCCGATGAAGTTTCCAGATGACAATGCTCTGTGGGAGCTCTGGCTTTCAATGTTCGGATGTATCATGATCTCTAAAGCTGATATGGTCCATGCTCATTTACCACATTTACCTATATGTTCAGGAAATGAGACCCTCAGAGTCTACGACATGCCCTCCATCAACGCCTCCAGTTATCGATTCACCTACAGTGTGTACACGGCTGTCTACGCCTTGGCACACGCCTTACATGACATGTATGCATCTGAGTCCAGATCAGGATCTGCTGCTGGGAGCCTCAAGCAGGACTTCAAGCCCTGGAAGGTGATGGATTGTTGCATGCACTGCTCAAGGCACCATGTCTTGATTGCTCTCTCATTCCTTATCTTCTGCAGTTTTCCTCTCATAGTGAAGAGTTTACTTTTCTAGTTTTCTGACATTTTTGGATTTCCTTGGAATTTTTCTGTTCATAATGTTCTGCATGATTCGGGGATTTCAGAAATGCCTTATGCTTATTTCCAAGTCTGTGAATTCTTTTGGTAAATGATACCAAGTTAAGTTTAACATTTTATCCCCAGCATTACATGAAGGTTTGTGAAGTTACTTTGTTCCCTTCATTTATACCTCAGTTCACCTTGTCTTTGACCTTTAGATCCAACTTTAACACATTTAATGTCAACAACAGAAGGCAGACAATCTCCAGCGCCTAACTAGCAGAGGAGGGTGGAGAGATGAACAGTTTGTTCTCTGGCCTTCCAGAGCCCCCTTAACGGATCACTGCTTTCAAGATGTTTTGATTTATTAACATTTTTAAAGTTTAAAAAAGAAAGTATTACATTTCCTGCTATTTTACGAATTATCCATTCAATCCTTTAAAAGATGTAAAAACATTCCGTAGCACATTCTCACAGGTTCACTGACAAAATATCAATAGCAAAAATATAGATGACAAAAATATAGAATGCAAAAATATTGACTCCCTATACTTAAACAGGTAAGTACAAAAATATTGAATAAAAAATATCGAAGTTAAAAATACTCTTGGGAGTATGTTACTTTCCACCCTATTCCCCTATAAACCCACAACCTGCTACGGAACTAAAAACACAAAATTCAAATACAAAAATAATAACTACTAAAATGTTAACACATATAATAAACATACAAACAATTCTTATACAAAAAAAACATACATCACACACATATAAAATATATACTACAATACATAACGTTAATAAAAAAATCAATATTTTTAACAACTATATTTTTGCAAACGATATTAAACACTTCGATTTTTGAAATCGATATTACTTACCCAAAATTAATATTCTTGACCACAAGATTTTGCCTGTCGATATTCCTGACCCACGAAATCTTTGACACAATATTTGTGCAATTCAATATTTTTTACTTGATATTCTGTCTCTGCACCATCAGATATCTCATGTACAAGAGAGTAACAACATACACAGATATCTACTGTGCAGGACAGTGACAGCATGTACAAGTATCTTCCGCACTAGACATGTGCAGGTGTTTCCTAGGTGGGACAGTAACAGCATACAAAAGTATCAAAAGTATCTCCTATGTGGGAGTGTAATGGCATGTGCGTGCATCTAGTGCACAAGACAGAAACAGCATGCTCAGGTATCTTCTGTGTGGAATGCTAACAAAATGCATAGGTAACTCCTGCATGGGACAGGAACAGTAAGTAAAGGCATGCTCAGATATCTCCTGTGTGAGATACTAACAGAACCCATAGGTAACTACTACTTGGGACAGTAACAATAAGTAACATCTTTCTCAGATATATCCTGTGTGGGATAGTAACAAAATGCATAGGTAACTCCTGCATGGGACAGGAAAAGACTACA
This sequence comes from Calotriton arnoldi, assembly GCA_963921515.1. Taxonomy (NCBI): domain Eukaryota; kingdom Metazoa; phylum Chordata; class Amphibia; order Caudata; family Salamandridae; genus Calotriton; species Calotriton arnoldi. The sequence continues at coordinate 115,315 of CAWUFW010012483.1, read as the reverse complement.
CAGGTTTCCCCTGCAGGGGACAGTAACAGCATATGCAGAGGCCTCTTCTGCAAGGCAACAATAGTATGATAAACAATCAATTTACATCAGATATATCCTACATTTCCGTCCATCAGAAGCTCACATATTACATTACTCATGACATGGTCAGTTACATCACTGATGACATCTCAAATGACTGTGAGTGTGTTTAAAATGTTCATGAGTGTCAAATATATATACCAAGGAGGTCAAACACAGAACATGAAACAGCCAGCCTTAACAATTATTCTTCCGTATATTCATCACCCAAAAAGAAAGTCTCAAGTTGAGAGTCTATTTTTGCTCAAAAGGTGTGCATATCCACCACTCCTGCTGTTTCCAAGGAGCAGTCTCCACAATTAATATACAAATTCACCCAATGTGGAATGCACCACCAGAAACAAGAAATGATTATGTCCATCCACTGTCCTTTTTGTAGAAACAAATTCTTTATTCTTCATATTCAGTAAAATGACAGCCAAACAGCCGACGCGTTTCGTCCATCCAGTGTGGACTTCATCAGGGCTGCAGAATATATAAAACATATAATGTATAATACAACACGAACAATGATAAATAATCACAGATGGACAAGGACATGTGACCAACTACACACAATTTTTTTAACATACAAACGATTATTTTTTCACAAATAAAATAACACATTAAAAAATCATCCTTAACAAAGTCACATTGACAATTTGAAAAGTCGAAGGATAGTCAGAACAAAGTAGAATAGGAGAAAGCACATAAAAGAAATGTAGTAATAGTGTTCATGATATAGTGTGGTGGTACTCACAGTACGGCCCGCGGGCCGCCAGCGGCCCGGCAGGCCTTCCTTGGCGGCCCGCGGACCTTCCAGGTAATGTACCCATGGCCCCCCAGCTGTTCACAATTTCACCACAAAATTAGGACGGTGCAGTTTTGAAACTGTCAAGCCTTCCCAAGGCTGGACGCTTTCAAAATTGCACCCAATATTACCAGTGACAGAAGAGAGTGGAGTGAGAGAGTGGAGAGGTAGAGAGGTAGAGCGGTAGAGAGAGAGGTAGAGAGAGAGGTAGAGAGAGAGGTAGAGAGTGAGAGAGAGAGAGAGACTGTGCGTGAGAGAGAGAGAGAGACTGAGTGTGTGAGAGAGAGAGAGACAGAGAGAGACTGTGAGAGAGAGACTGTGAGAGAGAGAGACTGAGTGTGTGAGAGAGAGAGAGACAGAGAGAGACTGTGAGAGACTGTGTGTGAGAGAGAGACTGAGAGAGAGAGGCTGTGAGAGAGAGACTGTGAGAGAGACTGTGTGAGAGAGAGACTGTGAGGGAGAGATAGACTGTGAGAGAAAGACTGAGAGAGAGACTGTGAGAGAGAGTGAGACAGAGAGAGACTGTGAGAGAGAGAGAGACTAAGAGAGAGAGACTATGAGAGAGACTGTGAGAGAAGGAGACTGTGAGAGGGAGACTGTGAGAGGGAGACTGTGAGAGGGAGACTGTGAGAGAGACTGTGTGAGAGAGAGACAGAGAGAGATACTGTGAGAGAGAGAGAGAGACTGTGTGAGAGAGAGAGACTGTGTGAGAGAGAGAGACTGAGAGAGAGACTGGGAGAGAGACTGGGAGAGAGACTGGGCGAGAGACTGGGAGAGAGACTGAGAGAGAGACGGTGAGAGAGACTTTGAGAGAGAGACCGTGAGAGAGAGACAGAGAGAGAGAGACAGAGAGAGAATGCGAGAGAGAGACAGAGAGAGACTGTGAGAGAGAGACTGTGTGAGAGAGACTGTGTGAGAGAGACTGTGTGAGAGAGAAACTGTGAGAGAGACTGAGAGAGACTGAGAGAAACTGAGAGAAACTGTGAGAGAGACTGAGAGAAACTGTGAGAGAGACTGTGAGAGAGACTGTGAGAGAGAGACTATATGAGAGAGAGGGAGACTGTGAGAGAGAGACTGTGAGAGAGAGATTGTGTGAGAGAGAGAGTGAGACAGAGCGAGATACTGTGAGAGAGAGACTGAGAGAGAGACTGTGTGAGAGAGACTGTGAGAAAGAGACTATGAGAGATAGACTGTGAGAGAGAGACAGAGAGACTGTGAGAGAGAGACTGTGTGAGAGAGAGACTGTGAGAGAGAGACTGTGTGAGAGAGAGACTATGAGAGAGAGAGACTGTGTGAGAGAGACTGTGTGAGAGAGACTGTGAGAGAGAGACTGTGAGAGAGAGTGGGACAGAGAGAGAGAGACTGTGAGAGAGTGACAGAGAGAGAGACTGTGTGTGTGAGAGAGAGAGAGAGACTGTGTGTGAGAGAGGGAGACTGTGAGAGGGAGACTGTGAGAGGGAGACTATGTGAGAGACTGTGAGAGAGACTGTGAGAGAGAGACTGAGAGAGAGTGAGACAGAGAGAGATACTGTGTGCGAGAGAGAGAGAGACTGTGTGAGAGAGAGAGAGAGACTGTGTGAGAGAGAGAGAGACTGTGTGAGAGAGAGACTGTGTGAGAGAGAGAGAGGGAGACAGAGAGAGAGACTAAGAGAGAGACTGGGAGAGAGACTGAGAGAGACTGTGAGAGAGACAGAGAGAGACTGTGTGAGAGAGACAGAGAGAGACTGTGTGAGAGAGACAGAGAGAGACTGTGAGAGAGACTGTGAGAGAGAGACTGAGAGAGAGTTAGACAGAGAGAGATACTGTGTGAGAGAGAGAGAGACTGTGTGAGAGAGAGAGAGACTGTGAGAGAGAGAGAGAGACTGTGTGAGAGAGAGAGAGGGAGACTGAGAGAGAGAGGGAGACTGGGAGAGAGACTGAGAGAGACTGTGAGAGAGACAGAGAGAGACTGTGAGAGAGACAGAGAGAGACTGTGTGAGAGAGACAGAGAGAGACTGTGTGAGAGAGACTGTGAGAGACTGTGAGAGACTGTGAGAGAGACTGTGAGAGAGACAGTGAGAGAAACTGAGAGAGACAGTGAGAGAGAGAGACTGTGTGAGAGAGAGACTGTGAGAGAGAGAGGGAGACTGTGTGAGAGAGAGACTGTGAGAGAGAGACAGAGAGACTGTAAGAAAGAGACTGTGAGAGAGACTGTGAGAGATAGACTGTGAGAGAGAGACTGTGAGAGAGAGAGACAGACTGTGTGAGAGAGACTGTGTGAGAGAGAGACAGAGAGAAATACTGTGAGAGAGACTGTGAGAGAGACTGTGAGAGAGAAACTGTGAGAGAGACTGTGAGAGAGAGACTGTGAGAGAGAGTGAGACAGACAGTGAGAGAAACTGTGAGAGAGACAGTGAGAGAGAGAGAGACTGTGTGAGAGAGAGACTGTGAGAGAGACAGAGAGAGACTGTAAGAAAGAGACTGTTAGAGAGACTGTGAGAGATAGACTGTGAGAGAGAGAGAGACTGTGAGAGAGAGAGAGACTGTGTGAGAGAGAGACTGTGTGAGAGTGAGACAGAGAGAAATACTGTGAGAAAGAGACTGTGAGAGAGAGACTGTGAGAGAGAGTGAGACAGAGACAGTGAGAGAAACTGTGAGAGAGACAGTGAGAGAGAGAGAGACTGTGTGAGAGAGAGGGAGACTGTGTGAGAGAGAGACTGTGAGAGAGACAGAGAGAGACTGTAAGAAAGAGACTGTGAGAGAGACTGTGAGAGATAGACTGTGAGAGAGAGAGACTGTGAGAGAGAGACTGTGAGAGAGAGTGAGACAGAGAGAGAGAGAGACTGTGTGAGAGAGAGAGATAGAGAGAGAGACTGTGTGAGAGAGAGGGAGACTGTGAGAGGCAGACTGTGAGAGGGAGACTGTGAGAGGGAGACTGTGAGAGGGAGACTGTGAGAGGGAGACTATGTGAGAGAGACTGTGAGAGAGACTGTGAGAGAGACTGTGAGAGAGAGACTTTGAGAGAGAGTGAGACAGAGAGAGATACTGTGTGAGAGAGAGAGAGACTGTGTGAGAGAGACTGTTAGAGAGACTGAGAGAGAGACTGTGAGAGAGAGACTGTGAGAGAGAGACTGTGAGAGAGAGTGAGACAGAGAGAGACTGTGTGAGAGAGAGAGAGAGACTGTGTGAGAGAGAGAGAGGGAGACAGAGAGAGACTAAGAGAGAGACTGGGAGAGAGACTGGGAGAGAGACTAGGAGAGACTGAGAGAGAGACAGAGAGAGACTGTGTGAGAGAGACTGAGAGAGAGAGTGAGACAGAGAGAGATACTGTGTGTGAGAGAGAGAGAGAGAGAGACTGTGTGAGAGAGAGAGAGAGAGACTGAGAGAGAGACTAAGAGAGACTGGGAGAGAGACTGGGAGAGAGACTGGGAAAGAGACAGTGAGAGAGAGACTGTGAGAGAGAGACAGAGCGAGACTGTGAGAGAGAGTCAGAGCGAGACTGTGAGAGAGAGACTGTGTGAGAGAGACTGTGTGAGAGAGACTGTGAGAGAGACTGTGAGAGAGACTGTGAGAGAGACAGTGAGAGAGACAGTGAGAGAGAGAGACTGTGTGAGAGAGAGACTGTGAGAGAGAGAGGGAGACTGAGAGTGAGACAGCGATACTGTGTGAGAGAGACTGTGAGAAAAAGACTGTGAGAGAGAGAAACAGAGAGAGAGAGAGAGACAGAGAGAGAGAGAGACTGTGAGACAGAGTGAGACAGAGAGATACTGTGTGAGAGAGAGAGAGACTGTGTGAGAGAGAGGGAGACTGAGAGAGAGACTGTGAGAGAGACTGTTAGATAGACTGTGAGAGAGAGACTGTGAGAGAGACTGTGAGAGAGAGACTGTGAGAGAGAGACTGTGAGAGCGAGTGAGACAGAGAGATACTGTGTGAGAGAGAGAGAGACTGTGTGAGAGAGACTGTGAGAGAGACTGTTAGAGAGACTGTGAGAGAGAGACTGTGAGAGACTGAGAGACTGAGAAAGATACTGAGACTGAGAGAGAGACTTGGAGAGAGACTGCGAGAGAGAGACTGAGACTGAGAGAGAGAAAGAGAAAGAGAAAGAGAGACAGAGAGAGACTGATAGAGAGATAGATTTAGAGATAAACTGCGAGAGAGAGAGAAGAGAGAGAGAGACTGATAGAGAGAGAGAGACTGATAGAGAGAGAGAGACTGATAGAGAGAGAGAGACTTAGAGATAGACTGCGAGAGAGAGAAAAAGAGAGAGAGAGACTGATAGAGAGAGACTGATAGAGAGAGAGAGACTGATAGAGAGAGACTTAGAGATAAACAGACAGAGAGAGAGAGAGAGAGAGAGAGAGAGACTGATGTCAGTATATTGTGCCAGAGGTAGGAAACAACAAAAGATTACTGTAGGGGAGAAGCAAGGGAAAGAGCATGAGCTAGAAAAGGGCAAAGCTAAATAAAGAGAGAAATATTGGGGAAAGAGCAGGACATGCACTTCCCTGGAGTGGTAAACACAAATGGTAAAGAAATAAAAGAAAAGTTGTTCGCTGATATCAGCATTTCAAGGAAACAACTCATTCAATCAGGGTAAAGCCAAATTCCTCTAGGAGTGGGACCAGCACAAGAATAGAGAGAAAAGACATAAAACCAGGATCTGGCAATGGAATGGACAAAAAGCTGTGCAATCATGAGCAGGAGCTGAACCAAAGCCCACTCTAGGTACTATTGTATGCAAAGCTGTGAAAGACTTCTGAAGCCATCTATAGCGAGCCCACAAAACTGATCAGAAGAGTCAGCTACACTGAGAGTGCCGATGGGTAGTAGATCCAGGGGGTGTGATGGCAGTGTCATAGCGTGTCATAGCGTGTCATAGCGTGGATATGAAGGTGTCCGCCTTGTAGGATGCTATAGCACCGGAACTGCAGCCAACAAAAAAGTCACCTGTCATTTTGCTAATTTCAATAAACCTAAAGCACAAAATACTTCAATGCACGGTAACAATGATGTGTTATGTATTTAAAGCTATTCTTATATGATAGCATATCACGGATGAAAATACAGTAAGTAACATTAATATTTGACATACAGCATTACTATTGACAAAAAGAAACCCTTTCACATATCAGGGAGAAAGGATGAAGTAAACAGTGAAAGAGGGATAGTCTTCATCACCCCAGCAGTTTGTCGTATGTGTATTGCTTCAGCACGGCTGGATCGCCATCCCCTGTCCTTCCAGCAATGGCAAGGGCGTTTCTTAGAGTCTGCACTATAAGAGCGTAAAGGGAGGAAGGCCAGGCGGAAGGGGAAGAAAATCTGGGGGCCCTCTCAGACTGGCCTCAGCGGTCATGGAGTTTGCTCCAGGAATAAAAAGTAAACTCTTGGAGGCCTCTTGACCTTCTTCAGTTTTTGCTCCTTGCCTTTCCGCCATTCCGTTTGCAAGACATTGCTGGCTATTGCGGGGTTAAGGGTGGGCCAAAAGTAATCCTGTGATGGAATTGGGGTCAAAGTGTGTATGAAGCTATGCAATGCCTCTTAAGATTGCTATTGTCTGCTAATAAAAATGTATTATCAAAATGTGCTCTTTGTAGTTACATCTGCTTTTGAAATACAGCATTGTCGCATTGTCTAATTTTTACTCTAGCCCCGCCCCCTGACCCCGCCCCCACTAACCCCACCCCTACCAGTGCGGCCCTCGGCCACAAACCACACTGTAATTTTGGCCCCGACAGAAAGTTTGTGAGTACCCATGATATAGTGTAATCAAGGTAGGGACACAACAACGTGACATGTATTCGACCACCCAGAGTGAGGGCTAAAAATTGTTCTATAGGGTAAATGCAAAGGAGGGAGAGGTATGAAACACCTTGTTGAGAAATGTCAGTACACACAGACAAGGACCTATGGTATATGACAAAGAGTCGATTGTATCCGGAACCCGTGTTATAATAAAAGCCACATGTGGGGAGCAATACCTCCATCTGAGTATAAAATGCGTGAGAGGCGTACCTGCCCATATGGAGAAATAGATCCAGGCATCCGAGGATACATGCCATAATATTAAGGATACCAAGATTGTGCCACAAAATTGCGTTCGATAATATAAAGGTTTAAGCGCGAATTAATCCCAAGCCACAGTATATTAAAAAAACTGATTGAAAAGGTTCCTCCCAGCCTGTTTAGTATAAGGCCCCTGCTTACCGTGCCAAGTATGAGAACACGACTGGTCTAGTGACTCAGGACGCAGGGCCTCAGTGGTCCATTAATGGCACAGCGACTGGTGACGTAAATCACGCCCGGGCTTAAAAGAAGGGAGTTGCCTGAAAGTATGACAAGCCCAGTAATGGGAGCCCGCCGTCATTACGTAAACAAAGAAAGAAGCGTGGAAGTCAAGAGCACGCTGTTGAGTATAAGGGAGCATGTATAAAGGAAGTAGTATAACGGTCACAATGGGAATTCATTAGTCCCCATACACTCACAAATAATGAAAAGCTAGGTAAGTCTCACTCGGGCTGGCAAGAAGGGACTTGCTAAAGAATATATGATGAGCCGTGTGTTGGCAGCCCGCCGTCATTACGTGGGAAGAGATGGAAGTGTGGTAGTCAAGAACACAGTATAAGTAGATAGTGAGAAGGATCAATGAATAAGAAACAAGTCAAGAACAATACAGCTGCCTTGTTATTGCTAACATACGGTGGACAAAACAATTGGCTATTGATGGTATAAAGCCAAAGAATGTCCGCCTTAGATATGAATTATGTCAATATATCATGGTATAGACAATTTAACAGAATAACCATAAAATAATATCGGGATTATAATGCTTGAAAAGTGCACACTGTCAGTTCAGACTCAAACTAAGTGAGGATTGCACATTATAGGAAGTAGTGTAACTCTTCGTCCGTGTTATGTCCAAGTGTAACACTACGCAAACGGCAAATCCAGCCAGCTTCATTGCGTCGGAGGGCCAGTTCCCTGTCACCTCCCCTTGCCCTTTTGGGGACATGATCTATCCCATGGAACCATATTTCTGGTTTACCCCTGTGTTGTTCCGTCGTGTGGGCAGTCATGGGATATCTGGTGTCTTGAGTTTTTATGGCTCGTACATGTTCCTGGATCCTGATTTTGAGGGTCCTGACTGTGCTCCCTGCATATATAGTGTTGCATCCGCAACCAATTATATATGTTACAAAAGGTGATAGACAAGTTATGGTATGGCGAATGGTGTAGACCTGCTCGGTGTTATATTGGAATTGTTTGAGCTTGTTTTTGCCATAATGGCAAATATTGCATTCTGTGCATGTATAGAAACCTAATGTTTGTTTAGTCAGCCAGTTTTCTCTCGTTTGTTTCGATGTAATGTAGCTTGGGCAAAGTCACTTAAAGTAATGCCACGTCGATATGTAATACTGGGCCTAGGCGAGATCAAATCCTTAAGGCCCGGCACTTCATGTAGTAAAGACCAGTGTTTTGCAAGGGTTTTATAGATACCCTGGCTGTGTTTACTATACTTAGTAACAAAACGGACTTTAGGTATCCTGTCTGGTGTTTTGGCAGCCGACTTCACTTTTTGCAATGTGTCCGTTCTGGATCTCTGGTTGATTCTATGTTCTGCAGGTTGTAGAACCTTTTCCTGGTAACCTCTCCTTCAGAAGCGTTCTTTAATTGCTTCCAGGTTGGTAGTGTAAGTGTCAGTCTCACTGCAGTTCCTACGTACCCTCACCATCTCGCCATAAGGGATGTTGTTGACAGTGGCTCTTTGGTGTGCACTGGTCGCATGCAATGTACTGTTACTAGTTATTGGCTTGCGGTATAGTGTACTGTGGATACGTCCTTCCTTGGCGTAAAAGGTAATGTCTAAGAAGTCTATCCTGTTCTGTCCATATGTCATCGTGAGGGCAACATTGTATGGGTTGTTGTTCAAAAAAGTAAAATAGTCCTGAAGTTGTTTCAATGACCCATTCCAAATGATCAGCACATCTATATACCTCCCCCAGAAAATGATGTTTTCTAACCAGGGGGAGGCATGATGGCCCCAGGCATGTTTTGTTTCCCACCAGCCCATAAAGAGTCCCGCGTACGATGGGGCAAATTTAGAACCCATTGCGGTCCCTTGGAGCTGGTGGTACCAGTGTCCATTGTGTAAGAAGTCATTTTTTGATAAAATGAGATCTGTCATTTCTAACAGCATCTCATTGTGTTCGTACCAATCAGCAGTCCCGTTTTTTAGGATATGTGTAAGAGCATGGAGGCCAAACTGTTTCTTGATACACGTATAGAGGCTTGTGACATCGAACGTGACAAAGGAAAGCCCCTCACACCATAGTAAATCCTCAAACTTGGTTAGGATGTCTTTACTATCTTGGATGAAAGCAGGTAGGTTTTTCACCAATGGCTGTAAAAATGTATCCACGTATTCTGAGAGGCGTTCAGTCGGGGAGTCTATCCCTGCAATTATGGGCCTGCCTGGGGGAAATGACACGCCTTTATGCACCTTAGGGAGAATGTAGATGCAAGGGTAACTGGGATTTTGAACCGCTAGATACTTGAATTCATCATCAGTAAGTAAACACTTGTCTCTCCAATCATTCAGTTTCATCCTGATGTGTATAGTGAGTTCTGTCATGGGATTGGTGGGGACAAGTTCATAACAGATGCTATCCCCTAATTGCCCGACCGTTATACTTATTTCCTTTTTTACATGCTCCCTTACACTTAGTAGCGTGTTCTTGACTTCCACGCTTCTTTCTTTGTTTACGTAATGACGGCGGGCTGCCATTACTTGGCTTGTCATACTTTCAGGCAACTCCCTTCTTTTAAGCCCGGGCGTGATTTACGTAACCAATTGGTGTGCCATATAATGGACCACTGAGGCCCTGCGTCCTGACTCACTATTTGTGGAAGACGCCGACTAGACCAGTCGTGTTCTCATACTTGGCACAGTAAGCAGGGGCCTTATACTAAACAGGCTGGGAGGAACCTTTTCAATCTGTTTTTTTAATATACTGTGGCTTGGGATTAATTTGCGCTTAAACCTTTATATTATCGAACGCAATTTTGTGACACAATTTTGGTATCCTTAATATTATGGCATGTATCCTCGGATGCCTGGATCTATTTCTCCATATGGGCAGGTATGCGTCTCACACTCATGAATTTTTTACTCAGATGGAGGTATTGCTCCCCACATGTGGCTTTTATTATAACACGGGTTCCGGATACAATCGACTCTTTGTCATATACCATAGGTCCTTGTCTAAGCTGGTTAAAGACCGCACGGTTTGGGATACTTTCCCTGCAATTATCGGCACATATTTTTTAAACGTTCCGATTGCTTTCCACATGGGCCTGCATGTTTCTGCCAGTAAGCTAATAAAAAGTTTTTTCTTCCTCTAAAAACTCCCTAAATAATAGGGTTGATATCGCTGGCTCAAATTTTGGATAGCTGTCCGAAATTACGGGTTTAGGCATTCTTTATCTCACTCAATTAAAGACAAGACTTTCTGTTAAGCAATAGGTTTGTTTTTCTCTTCAGTAATTATCACTTCTCTTTATAGGCACAGAAGCCCTTTTTCTCAACTGTCCCTGGACCCAGGAGGGAACAGTTTCCTCTGATTATATGAACTGAACATCCTTTACAGATCTACTATGTTATAGGAGTTATACTGATTTGCAAAGGTACGTTATCCTTAAAGAAACCCACTTTCCTTGGGTGTCCGTGCTTGATAGTTAACAGGATGGAGGAACCGCCACTCTGTGTGTACTGACATTTCTCAACAAGGTGTTTGATACTGTTAGATTTGGGGGTCTCTAGTTGGCAGAGGTAGGTACCTTTGACCAAATAGGGACCCTTGCGTCTAGTCAGGGTAAGGGGCTACACTCCTAAAATAACCCCTGCTCACCCCCTTGGTAGCTTGGCACGAGCAGGCAGGCTTATCTCAGAGGCAGTGTGTAAAGCATTTGTGAACACATACAATAATACAGTGACAACACTACAGATGGACACCACACAGGTTGTATTATAATAATAAGTATTTTTATATATACTTAACACAAGACCAAACGACAAAAGTCCACAATACTGTACTCAAAAATAGACTTTAAAATAGTAGAAAATAGCTCAGTTCTCTCAAGTTGTAAATGTAACACTTTACTCTCAAAGTACCTTGGATGCGTAACGCAAAGCAAACAAAAGGGTCGCAGGGAAGGTAATGCGTCGGTTCCTTACACTCAGGGGAGTGGATGCGTTGGTTCCTTACTGCTGCGCAGGGGAGTTGATGCTCGCTTCCTTACTGTGTGGGGAGTAACCCTGGGCGTCAAATTCCGCTCCGCTCGCGGAATTTGCGGAATTTAGGCAATTTCACGTTCCGCGGAGAACGCGAAATTGCCAACAATTCCGCGATCCGCGGCGTAGCGGATTTATTTTCATGTTTGCGCTTTAAAAATGCGTTCTAGTGCGCGCTATATCGACTTACCGGGATTCCTGCGTTCGCCGACGGGTTTTCCTATCCGTTCGCCACGAGATTTCGGTAGCCGGCGCGCGATCCCGCGAGAATTTGCGATCGCGAACACGTCATTCGCCGCGCCATCGGACAACGCGAGAGTGTGCGATCGCGAACACGTCATTCGCCGCGCCATCGTGCACAGCGAGAGAGATTGCGATCGCGAACACGTCATTCGCCGCGCCATCGTGCACCGCGAGAGAGATTGCGATCGCGAACACGTCATTTGGGCGCGCCATCGGACATCCGGCGGAATGTTGGTAAAGCTCGCGATCCCGAACACGCAAAATCTTCAATCTGGAGAAGAATAATATCTCGAGCAGCATAAAACCTTCTATAAAATGATGATTTGGATGAAAAAAAAACTCAGATTGATATTTGGCTGTCCTTTTTTGTCAAATTTTTTGGGGGAGAGGGAGCAAGTGCCACAGAGTCTCCTACTTCCTGTTCCTGTCCAGCAGGCTCCTCCCAGTGCTTTGTCCATCTCCTGTTCATTTTTCACTTGGATTTGAGCTGGAAGGATCACTCTTTGTGTCTGCTGCATCATTATCATTGGATTTGAGGACTTTTGGATTTGAGATTTTACAAGTAAGTTGGTGTTGTTTGATTGGGGCATTGCAGTTGCTGCAACTACAATTTTGGTACTTTTCATCATTTTTAAAAATAAATAGTTGTGGGTAGCCAGTAGGCCCAGAGCTAGTCATGGGTGGGTGCATGATGAAACATGATGAAACAACTGTTCCTTTGCTGTGTGATGTATTTATTAATTTCAAATATCATTTAGGGCACATGGATGACATTGGATTGAATTGCAAAATGTGTATTTTTGGGTGTATTTCAGTTTTTTGGGGTGTGTGTTAAATACATGCCTTAGTTGTGTGTGGTGTGTTGCAGGCCTTGTTTAGCCCTGTGGATTTTCGTTTTTGCATTTTATTGCATTACAGGCAAAGCAGTGTGGTTTAGCATGCAGCCTTTGCCTGGCTATTATAGGCCTGTTTTCAGTACATTGTTTTCCAGGCCTCCTGCTTGTTGCTTGTGATTTGTGAGTGTCCATGTGGCTGGCAGCCATTTCTGGTGGGAGTTATAAGTGTGCTACTTTTGCCATATAGGCCTGCATGTGTTTCCTTTGTGGCCTAGGCTTCTTGTTGTGGTCCTGGCCATGAGGCTAGTGGCCATTTTGAAGCCAGGTAGTGTGCTTTTTGCCATTAGCCTGCATTGTCTGTCTTCAGTTTCTTGTTGTTGTGGGCCTGGCCATGAGGCTGGCGGCCATTTTGAAGCCAGGCAGTGTGCTTTTTGCCATAGGCCTGCATTGTCTGTCTTCAGTTTCTTGTTGTTGTGGGCCTGGCCATGAGGCTGGCGGCCATTTTGAAGCCAGGCAGTGTGCTTTTTGCCATAGGCCTGCATTGTCTGTCTTCAGTTTCTTGTTGTTGTGGGCCTGGCCATGTGGCTGGTGGCCATTTTGAAGCCCGGTAGTGTGCTTTTATCCATAGGCCTGCAAGCTTGTGGCCTAGTCTGCCAACAGGCCTTTCATCCAGTAGGCTCAGAGGTAGTCAGGGGTGCATGAAACAACTGTTTCTGTGTGTTCTGTTGAATTTAAACATCATTTAGGGCATGGATGGCATTGGATTGAATTGCAAAATGTGTATTTTTGGGTGTATTTCAGTTTTTTGGGGTGTGTGTTAAATACATGCCTTAGTTGTGTGTGGTGTGTTGCAGGCCTTGTTTAGCCCTGTGGATTTTCGTTTTTGCATTTTATTGCATTACAGGCAAAGCAGTGTGGTTTAGCATGCAGCCATTGCCTGGCTATTATAGGCCTGTTTTCAGTACATTGTTTTCCAGGCCTCCTGCTTGTTGCTTGTGATTTGTGAGTGTCCATGTGGCTGGTAGCCATTTCTGGTGGGAGTTATAAGTGTGCTGCTTTTGCCATATAAGCCTGCATGTGTTTCCTTTGTGGCCTAGGCTTCTTGTTGTGGTCCTGGCCATGAGGCTGGTGGCCATTTTGAAGCCAGGCAGTGTGCTTTTTGCCATAGGCCTGCATTTTCTGTCTTCAGTTTCTTATTGTTGTGGGCCTGGCCATGAGGCTGGCGGCCATTTTGAAGCCAGGCAGTGTGCTTTTTGCCATAGGCCTGCATGGTTTTCCTCTTGGCTTACTGCTTCCATCCATCCCCTTTGCCAGCTGCAGCTCCCTGAATGATGTGATGAGCAAATAATTTAATGCCAAACAGGGTCCACTTCTATTACATTTGTATTTTTGTTGTTGTTCCTCTTCCTTCCTATCCTTCCTGAGAGTGTACACAGTATACCATGAAAGCCCTTGTTGACAGTCTCACAAATGGCTACACTAACTTATATATTGTATTTGTTTGTTTGTACTACTAGTAATTGAACCACAACAACAAATGCAACATTTCACTGATGTTCTTCTCCTGGCTTCTTTGCTTTTAGGTGCACAAAAAGACAGAGGAGGAGGTGTCATCATCATCACCCGTTGTACTGCCAGACAGAAGTCCTGCTGCGCACCACGTCACGTCCACGTGTGACCACAGACATCTCTGCAACTTGTGCACCTGCGTCCTGCTGACATCTGAAGAAGATGGCCCCAAAGAAAGGTACCAGGTCCTCCAGTACCAAGAAGGTTGCCAGTGAGAAGAAGAAGGAACAGAAGAAGGAAGTGGCACTTGCCAAGACTGGTGTGCCGGCCGATGTGTTTTTTGGTTAAAAAAACTTACGCCTTCAGCAGCGGTGTCCGGCGGGGACCAAGCTGGAAGCAGCACCTCCGCATCAGCGGGCCCACCCCACCAACCTAGGCCCAAGCCCATGAGTGTGGCAGAGGTAGCCAGTCTACTAACGAGCAGTGATGTTGAAATGTCATTATTGCAAAGTAGTACCCAATCCACGCACTCGCAGGCGGAAACTCAGCAGATAAGTGGGCAACCACAGCCGCAACCACAGCCGCACCCACAACCCCAGCCGCAACCCCAGCCGCAGCCGCAACCACAGCCCCAACCGCAGCCGCAACCACAGCCCCAACCGCAGCCACAACCACAGCCCTAACCGCAGCCGCAACCACAGCCCCAACCGCAGCCGCAACTGCAGCCCCAACCGCAGCCCCAACCGCAGCCCCAACCACAGCCGCAACTGCAGCCGCAACCACAGCCGCAACCACAGCCGCAACCACAGCCCACAATAGTAGTTGTTCCACCTGAAGTAGGGGCAGTTCAGGAAATCGAGCTTTTTGCAGACGAAGAGGAGAAAGCCACTGTTTCAGAAGATCCATTGTCTTCCAGACCCCCAGCAAGGAAAAGGAGGGTTAGTCCATCAACTTCTTCTTCAAGCCCCGCTTCTGATGATCTAGATGCCACTTGGAAGCCACCAGCTCAGTCTGAGAGTGATGCACGCCACAAGACAAGGCTAGTGAAAAGGAAGGTTCCAGAAAGCCTTAGAGTTATGGAGGTAGATGTAGACGAGGGGGTGATGATGATGAAGAGCCAGTCATCATGAACATCACTCCTGGGCCTGCGGAGATGGAGACCAACATTATTAGACTATCCAAAATCGCTGCGAGGGATGTAGCACGGATACCACCAACACAGGTAACACCAACATGACCTCCAGCTTCAATATTTGCCTTTGCAAAGGCCCGGCAGGGACCTACATCCAGCTCAACCACCACCTCAGTAGGTGGTGGTAATGTAAGTGCACAGAGTCAAATTCCAGGCACACCCTCCAGTTCATCTGGTATTGAAAGTGGCACCTCCAGCAGCGCCAGAAAGTTCTCCTCCCCAGTTTGGGACTTCTTTTCGGTTAGCAGTAAGGAGGATAACATTGCTATATGCTCAATTTGTCGGCAGGCTGTTAGGCGGGGTAAGCTTGGTACAAACTATGGTACCGGAGGACAAACAAGTCATCTAAAAAAACACCACATTATCAAGTGGGAGGCTCACCTACTTCACTTACAAAAAAGTAAAACTGGACCCATTGCTGTTGTTGGGGATGAAGAAGTAGGGGAAGATATGATCGCGGTGGAAGGTCAACAAGAGGGAGACATTTCTAGCCCTATCCCCAGCAGTGTAGTGGTACCGCCCACATCCTCAGCAACATCTCAGTGGCACCGTAGTAAGAGTCAGCCTGAGACACCAAGGCAACCGGGCACAGCAATGAGCAAAAATGCGGCGTCGTTGAGCCTAACTGGGTTCAAGAAGAAAGGTGCACCACAAAGGAAAATATTCCAGCCTACCATTGACAGCATGCTTAGGTCGGAGGGGCAGTACCAACGCAACCACCCAACGGCACGGTTGTACAATGCGAAGCTGGCTAAAATGTTAGCGCTGGACCTTCTCCCTTTTTCATTTGTGGAAGGGGTGGGTTTCCTTGAATTTGTGTCAGCCATCTGCCCTAAATGGAAGGTTCCCAGCCGGTCCTATTTCGCCCGAGTTGCTGTTCCAGCACTACATCACGATGTGCTGGAATTGGTTGGACAAGCTTTGCAGCAGAGTGCTGTTCACAAAATCCACCTGACAACAGACATGTGGACCAGTTGCCAAGCCACTGATTACATGTGCATCACTGCATACTGGGTCTCTTTTGTGGGGGTTAGAGAAAAGCTATCTGAAGTAGGTGCTGTTGACACAGCTGAGATTTTTAATGCTTCTCGGAAACATGCAACTGTAGCCATGTTCGCCATGGAGAAATCTCATACTGCTGCAAACATTTTGGAAGAGTTTAACAGCATGGTCTTTGAATGGCTGCGCCCAAGAGGGCTTAACATTGATTTTGTTGCCACGGATAATGGCAGTAATGTACTTAAGGCCATGGAGGTTGGTGCCTATTTCAGGGTCCCGTGTTTGGCGCACTGCATTAACATTATAGTTCAAGACTTTCTGAAAAAAGAACCCATAGTCAGCAACTTACTGACCACCTGCCGCAGAATATGCACTCATTTCAGCCATTCTTTTAAAGCCCGGAAGCAGCTGAGGATCATTCAACGTGACTATAGAATGCCAGTCAAAGCACTCATCCAGGAGGTGGCAACACGTTGGAACTCAACGTATTACATGCTTGACCGTCTGTTTGAGCAGTACAGACCAATCAATGAATATGTCATGCGAAGGGCGGATGCTACTGTGAAAGGCATGACCCTTCAGATGGACCAATGGTGCCTAGTTAAATCTCTTACAGAGATGCTTCTTCCTTTCGAGGTCTTCACACGTGAAGTCAGCAAGGAGGACTGTACTATGGGCCAAGCTATCCCATTGTTGCACATGCTAGAGAAACAGCTGAAGGAGGTGTCTGAAGCGTACATAGGTGTGGAGGAAAAAGAAGAAGCATATGAGTTGGTGGAGAGCTTATCATGTCGCTTAACTGAAAATGCAAGGGTGCAAACTAAGATTTTGTCAGAAGAACATTACATCCGTGCCACAATTCTGGATCCACGGTACAAATTGGCACTGAACAGTAAGACATTACTCCCTTTTTCAGAAGTGGATGTTGCCCGGTACAAAACTTGGATAGCTGAGGCAGCCAGTAAATTGGAAAATGAACGGCTGGTAATTAAAGGCCTCAAACCAACAACAAGTACTGCAGCAGGGCATCCTGCGTCAAGTTCAACTTCAGAGCCTGAGGGCAGTGCATTTGGTTCACAGCTGTCACCAACACTATCGACAACAGCAAGAACCGGATCATCAGCCCCAGTAAAAACGGCACAGGATTGGTATTTACTGCAAGGACTTGCTAGGTCCAGTGCTGATGCAAAGACAAACGAGGCCGAACAAAGTGTAGCACCCCTGAACATTGACCGGAGGGTCCAGGCCAACCTGGATGACCCAACAGAGGTCTACATTGATCAAAACCCATTGTGGTATTGGTACGCAAAAGGGGCCAATGGCCAGTGCTCAGCAGGCTGGCGATAAACTATCTGGCTTGCCCTGTACAAGTGTCTCTTCTGAACATGTTTTCAGTGCTGCTGGTTCCATTGTAACAGTGAAAAGGACCAGTCTCTCACCAAAAAACGTGGAGAGGTTAACCATGATCAAAATGAATCAGCAATTTATACCACCGGATTACACACTACATGAATCAACGCAGGAAGATGAGGACAGCGGCTCAAGTGACGGAAGTAGCGTGTTAGATGCTGATTACCTACTTCTGGTTGAACCCCCAGAGTTTGAGGACGAGCTATACTTCCCTGACAACTAGGCTCCCACTTCCTACTGTCGTCCTCCCTTATTTACTTTTATTTGTGTGTCTGTCTTTCTGGTTGGAAACTTCAAATCACAACAAATCCATCACCACCGTCTTCGTCTTTTATTGCCATATATGAGTTTCAGCTGTCTGCATTTCAGTCCACTCCTCCGAGTCCTGCTCCTCCATCCTCCTGAATTGACCTAAATCTATTGCCCTCAAGCCAGATGATGATTGGATGTAGCATAATCGAAGAAAAAAGACAATCTTGCCTCTTTGAGTCTCTCCAAAAGAAGTGTAACATGATGATGACTACTATAGCTATCCTCCTTTCCGAGCCGAGAGAGACTGCCCATTAACTGAAGATGAGAAGGAACAGGTAATGAATGATGACATGCATTGGACGCTGACTGAGTGATTTGTGTTGTTGTTGTTTGTAGTGCATGAAGGTAATTCATTGTGTACTATTATCTAATCTACACACTAAAAGTAACTCAATGCAATGTTTGTTTCCATTCTTGTTTTTTAATAACAAATTTCGACTTCTACTGCAGGCCGATCCATTGCATTTTGAATATGGAAAGGGGACTCAATCTGTACACTACTGCACACTGAGTTGGACAACACACCATGATGATGACCACAGTGACATTATCTCTTCGCACTCCAGTCACTCAGTACGATCCGAGATGATTGATGGAATAACTCAGTGCGTTTCATGAGTGCATTACAAGGTAACCAAGTCAACAACAACCACTGCAGACCTACATGTCTGTGTAGTGGTGGAGTCGAGTGTGGTGGTATGACTGACAGCGGGGCATTGATTTAGTCACTTAATTTGTAAAATGCTATGTTGCTGTATATCTGCTTTGTCTGCCTCTGTCAAAAAATGTACGCTAAATGGAGGATGGGTCACGGGTGCCGTGGGCCTGCTCTGTCTTGTTGTTGTTGGAGGTTAATGCTGGAAACAGACTACAGTAGACATGATGTATCCATGCCGCCTCTGAAAGTGTTCTTGTTGCACTCCACCTTAATTTATGCATTTTTTTTCTACTTGATTTTTCAATATCCCTTTTGTTTTTCCATCTACAATTACAGGCCGGCCCTTACCCTATGCTATACTGGGAAAAACAACTCTCACTTACCTTACCAATGAATCTACGTGTGCCAGGCAGGCAGTGGCGTCACCCAAGATTGATGGCCGGAGCGTCCATGGGATGGAGGACCAAGACGAATGCCGAGATGCAACTCCCCATTTTGACCAGGATAACATACAGTAACAGTATCAACTTTCATCATCTTTTAAATTTGATTCATTTTTTGTCTGCAATCATTACTACTGTGTGTTGTTGTTGTTATGTTTGCTCTCTGCTTATAATTCAATTCATCCCTACAGCATTTTTTGACTTTTCTTTGCTATCTTTAAGCCCGGGCGGGTACAAAAGAACAGAAACTGTATGTAATTCGGGTCTCTCGGAGGGCAGACAGGCAAGGCAAATAGCATAATATACTGCTGCCCTGTACTGTCTAATTGTCTAGTAGTAGTAGTTAGTAATATCATTAACCATCAAGTTATCATCATCATGCTTGCATTTCCTTTTTCTCCCTTAACTGATTTATGGATATGGTTGTCTGCCAAGATTGTGTTTTGTTGTTGTCCATGCGTACTGTTTTTCTTTCTCAAACCTTTCCCAAAACCCCCCTTCCCAACCATTTATCAAACCCTAACCCTCTTCCCCCGGGCTGTGTGACTTATTGAGGTGTGACTAAATTAAATGTACACCAATAATTTATCACACGCTTGCTGGGGCGGATGTGGCAAAAGCAACACAAATTCAATTTCAAGGCAGGGCGAGGATCTTCTTCTGCTTGCCCACTCATGAGCAGTATATTTGCGAGATAATTTTTTTACCAAAGGAATCTAATCCATCAGCATTAGTTGCCGGCATCGATTGGATTTGTTGTCATCCTCCTACACAGCACTAACGGTTACGCTTGTGTCGAGTGTACTGTAGGCCTAGTCGAGTGACTCGACACAGCTAGAGTTTGTAACTCTATGTACTAGGCTATCCCCGCCACCATTATGTATTATTGTATTTTAGCATATTATTGTTTGGCAGTAAGTTCCGTACTGTACTTCGTTCTACTACTCCTCCCACAGTCTCTCTCAGGCGACTGACTGTCTCATTTTCTTTTTTTTGCAAATGCTACTGCAAGGGTCTACTACTACTACCACCACAACCATGGCATGTTGGGAAAGAAAACCATCATCACCATGCAGCCATCGCCGTGCCTAAGTTAAACATCAAGCACAGGTAAGAGAAGAAGTTTGGGGGAGGCATAATTAATAATGGACATTTTTTCATTAATTCTATTTCACACACCCCTTTGAGTCCAGTTGCAGAATGCATAGACTAGGAGGAGAGACTGACAGTACTAGTAGGACAAGTCCCTCAGTGAGGGGTACTGCATCTATCTGTTTGTGTCTTACTAAGTCAGCCAATTATTTAAATCAAACACTGGCTGTGGCCCTGCACCAGCAAGGAAACAGTGTGACGTAAAACAGTAACCCCACCCACAAAACATTAACAACATCGTATATAAAGTATAAATATATAATTTAATCCCCTAACAAAAATAAACTATGTAAAAAAAATCCCACAACACCTGACCCACCCCTCTCCCTAACCCCAACCAATGTCCATTGCCTGGAACGAAAAAGTCCAACAAATTAAATGTCCAATTGCCCAAAAGTGAAAACCCCAACGCCCGATTCCCACCCACCAAAATAAGCAATAAAAAAGGGGCAATCAACAGGGTCTGTTCATGAGCGGGCTCGCCTCTCCAGGACACGAATACGCTCCTCTAGACAAGCCACGCGGCGCTTCAATGCGCGGCAATTGCATCCACGGGGGGGCAGCAGTGCTTAATGAAGTACGGCGGCGGGCAGCTGCCAGACGGTGGCGCCGTAACACTGGAGGGGGGTGGCTGGGGCCTGGGGCATTGGAGGAGGCTGCAGCTGCTGCCGCCTCCTCCTCCTCTAGAACCACCAGCCGTCGGTATTCACTTTGTATGGCCTCCAGCTTCCGGCGCCGGGCCTTGGCTGCCAACTCCTTCCTGTCTACTTTCACTTTGGAAGGAGTAGCTATATCAAGAAGAAAAAACAAGACTATTGTAAAATATACTCTTAGCAAAGCAGTAAGACAAATTAATTCTACACATAGTGGCACAGTAGCACTAGCAAGCACAGTACATAACATTTGTGGTATGTATCTATCCTCCCACTACCTCGGCCTCTAACATTTGTGGGAGTTTCAGGCATTCCACCACCCATGCATCTGATTCCTATCAGACACCTATGCATGCATCCCACGTATCCTTCTCTGCCAGTCATCAATATTAAATCTCGCACGTCCTTCCTCCTTCCACCCTTCTTTCCCTTTTCGTTCAACCCATCCATCAAGGTCATCTGATCTGACTTTTAGTCTTCTCCATAAAACTTTCACAGCTGAGTGGAAGTCAGATAGAAGAGGCCATTGGTTACTCAACAGTACACTGCCGTCGCTAATGCTATTGCTAATGCTAAGTAAAGGGTGTCTTCTTCAACCGTTCACAACAACTTCTTACTTAAGTATCAACGGTACAGTATACATTACACCCTTGCAGCGAGTGTAATGTCAATAAGTAAGGATTAGGAATATAACTTACCACCGCCTGCCACTGCTGCTGGCTCCCCCCTGCAGCTCCTCCTGCAACTGCTGCATCTCCTCCTGCACCCTCAGCGGCCGCGTCACCTTCGCCGCTGGCCCCGGTACTGGTGGTCGGTAGTACGCCTAGAAAAAACATTACACATTTTTCAGATGCCATATACACCTCCCCTATTTTTCACTAGCAAGATTGAAAAAAAGTTAATACATACATAATACATATACAACATACATCACTAGTACAAATCAGGTAGTAGAGTAGACACTAGTAGTGTTATATGGTCCCTAGGGTCATTCTAGTCTTTGCTAAGTTACACCGAGCCATGCAACCATTTTAGCTTTGTGTCTTTTATTTTTGCGCAAGTTACCTCGCAGCTTGTTGTGTAAGACGCCTTTGAGCCCACATGAGCTCATACTGCTACTGTCTGAGCGCTGCGTACAAGGTCGAAAGCAAGCCACTTTGTTATGGAGTTCTGGTGTTAGTCCATATTGCTTATCCATAAAAATACTACACTTTTTGGCACGACTGAGAAATGCTTGCACTATAATAACGCGCACCATTTTTCTCATAACAGATGGAAGATACCCTTCTACGAACCAGAGCTTTTCAGAGCTTATGATGTAACCAGTACTAGGTTCTTCTAAGGTGAGGGGTCCCCAGAATTCGCTCAGATCTCCATTTATAATTTTATATAAACTATATTCCTACCAAGGGAGGGTGGTTCTTCCACCACTGTTCAGTTATCATGATTTCGCCTTTTGTCTTCTATGGACTTGTAGTTGTAAGTGTAACTAAGTGTAACAATGTTTAGTGTTTTAATCTTATGCATTTTGCTGTTGCTGCTGCATTATAGAACAACGTACAGAGCTTGTCAGTTGAAAATAAACCTTTTGAACTTACATAGACTCGGTGGAATTTGGTGTGGACTTACACGAGTGAGTGAGCGAAAGGGTGTGCATTGCTTCCGCGACTGAGAGGTCGGGAGTGTTATGTTCTGGGTTGTCTACTCATTGGGTATCTTGGGAGGGGGGTTTCGGAGAGCTAATGAGACACTATAACTAGTCGGTCAGGGGATTGTGGTGGCTTCTGATTGAGGTGTGAGGAAGGTCCAACCTCCCATCACCAACATCCTATTTTCTTGTGCAAAGTTCTGTATGTGCAGAATCCCTACAACAGTAGTAGTATGTCCTATCCTATCAAAAATAGTAAAATCTGGTTGGGCATTTTCTTGGTGGGAATTGTCGAAAAGCCTCAAGATTAAGAAGACTAGAAGTAGTAGAAGAGGACAACCCAAAGGACTGGACTCAATGGCTAGATCTATTGGTGAATCTGAGTTTTATTTAAAATATTTTAAATAAAGAGTGGCCAACTGGGCAAGCTTAGCTACAGACAGACTAATAGTAGTAGTACAGAGAGTCATAGCAGACGCAGTTAGAGGCAGGGATAACAAGAATTTAGAAACAGATAGTCTAGATCGAAGAAGAATTTGTAAAAAATAGAATTAGGAAACCAAAATAATAGTTCGGAAAAAATAAGGTGCAGGAAAAGTTAGGGAAATATAATTATTAATATTAACCACTGGAGGACTTACTGGGGCCAGCAGCAGAGCCCTCGGTAGAGGAGCGGTCCTGGCCCTGGGAGGCATCTTGATGATCTTGTCCCGCCGCCTGTGACCCCGTCTTCTTGCCCCTGGGTGCTGATCATGTAAGATTTCATAAAGAAAGAGACAAAAATTAAAGTTTGGTGTGAAACAAATAAAATATTTTAAAATACGCTCCAAAAACATTTTTGTGAACAACAATTGCAATAAAATTGACCTATCTAATTCTGATCGACTAGTAGTATTGCGAGATTCACGGACCGTCTAGTAAGCCTAAGTACCACCTGACCTAGCCCACCTATTCCAATCCAGACAGGCCAATTGTTCAGTAAGTCTGCATTTCCATTTATTTTAGTCCTCAAAAATGCATAGATGGAGGACACATGCATACATTTTTGCATACACCAAATTGTTGGCTGGTTGCTGCTGATGTTCTGCTAGTGATAATATAAGCCTATTAACACTCACTAAACAAACTACAAAAGGTTCTACTAAGGACTGAGGTAAGCAGCACTCAGCAGCACGTGACGTGACAGAGGATGCGTCACGCAAACCACTTAAAAATTACCAACTAATAAGTAACTAAACCTATCAATCCAACACTATCCCTTCTTAATGGCAGGAGGACAAAGGAAGGACTAGAGTTTCTCTAGCATTACCTAACTTAAGTTCTCTAAAGTAAACTCTTACATAATCATCAGGCCAAGCAAGCGCAAAGTTGCAAACAAGTAAGATTAGTAGCGCCGAGCGCCTGTGTCATAACAATAACAGAAGATTTTTAAACGTAATTTACCTGCAATGTAAGCAGCAGCATTCTTGCTGGTAGGAAAAAAAAATATTTGCAATATATAACACAGAGCAGAAGAACACAAAGTAGTAATATTAAATAGCTACTCACCAAGCCCCGGGACCTCCACTCCTAGCAGGTCCAGCAGGTCCTGCTCCCGGTCCAGAATATCGGACCACCGGTGCGTAAGCTGGTTATTGGTGCGCCGGACACCAGAGCAGTGAAACACTGCCCGACGCACCTTGCCGCACCGCTGCCGACGCTCCCGGAGCCCGTACCCGGACCCAGGCCTGCCGCCTGCTGCCAGGGTTAAGGGGAGGTGGCGCTGCACAAAAAAAACCAGTGCGCCCACCTCCGCCTCACCAAATATGGCCCGTGCCTGCACCCCTTTTTGGCGCCACCTTCCGCAAGGAAGGCGGTCGCGGCTCTGGCTACGACGAGCCCTGTGGCCCTTTGCCATGGTTCTGGGTAGGCGGGGGGGCGGAAAAAAAAAGGTAGGAATTAAAAAAGTAAGTAAAAGAAATGAAAAAGCAGGTAATAGAAAAAGAGTGAAAAAGTAGTGAAAAACACACAAAAAGTAGAAAAAAACTCAAAATATAGAATCAGGAAAATAGAGAGATAGATAATAAATAAAAAGATCAAAAAAAAGTTTCCAGAGACAAAGGATTGAAAAGATAGAGGGAGGATTGAAAAGCAGGCCCAGAACCATAGCAATAGAGTGAAAAACAAGATGGCCACGCCCATTGCGACCGCATGGGCAAGTTCACGCGATATTTCCCCCGAGCACGCAAAAGCATTGCAAACCACGTATCACGCGTTCCCGAACAGGAAATACTTATCGCGAACGGGTGGGAGCATGCAATACGGGACCCGGAACTGGAAATAAGCATCGCGAGCGGGCGGGAGCATGCAATATGCGACCCGGAACAGGAAATAACCATCGCGAGTGGGCGGGACAAGTGAAAAACAAGATGGCTGCGCCCATTAGCGACCGCATGGGCAAGTTAGCGATATATTTCCCCGCGAGCACGCAAAAACACATCGCAAACGGGCGGGACAAGCAATTCCGCATCTTCGTGGAATTTCTACGTGCTCGCGGAGATTTTTAACAATTTCACAGAGATTTGCGTAACGCGACTACGCAAATTCCGCCCACCCCTAGTAGGGAGGTGATGCGTTGGTTTCTTACTGCTCTCCGGTGCGATGCGACAGGATGGCGCCTCGATGCGATACTCTTCTCTGGGCGATGCGACAAAATGGCGTCTTGGTTACGATGAGACAACGTTGATGCGATGCGTGCACGCCTGATGGCCGTGCGGCGACTCGATGATCTTCTGAGCCGCAACAGGCCCTGCGACACGCTTCTCCGGTGATGCGACGGCGACCTCTGCGGCAGTGGCACGCTTCTCCGGTGATGCGACGCACTTCGGTGATGCGATGACGACAGCGGCGGCACGCTTCCTTGGCGATGCCACGGCAACTGCTGCGGCGGCGACACACTTCTCGTTGTTGAGTCGCGCTTCCAGTTCCCAGCGACACGCAGTCTCTCAGAAGGCCCAGCACAACAGCAGGCACTACAATTCCCAGCAAAGGAATTCAGGGGGAGCTGGTTGGTGAAGTCTTGTATCCCTGAGACTTCAGGCAGGAGGCAAGCTGAAGTTCAAGCCCTTGGAGATCTTCTGCAAGTTGATGAAAAGCACACCCAGTCCTTTTCTCCTTTCTTTGGCAATGAAGCAACCACTGCAGGCCAACCCCCAAACACACAGCGCAGGGGTAGTCTCCTCCTTCAGCTTCCTGTTTCTTCTCCTCAGCAAAGGTTTGTCTTGATTCCCAGAAGTGATCTAAAGTTCTGGGGTCTGGGTCCCCCTTTTCTACACCAAAATCCTTTGTCTCTGAAGGCAGAGAGTGTCTGTGCCTAGTCCAAAACAGTTCTGTGCAGTCCTGGAGCACTTTGTTTACAGGACTCCTTCTTTCCTTTGACAGTGTGGGCCAGGGTCATCAGACACACCACAGGAGGTGGAGCCAGCATTGTGGAAGGCAGGCACAGCCCTATTCAGGCCCAGGTGCAACTCCTCCCACCACTCTACATGCAGATAGGTCTATTCAGCCCTGTGCTGACTCACTCTGTCTCCTGGACCCCCCCAGCCCCTGTCACTCTTAAACCAGACAAGGAATACCCAACCTAGCAGAGGCAGGCTTGGATAGTTAGGCAAGAAAATACCTACTTTCTAAAAGTGGTATTTTCAAACACAGAATGTTAAAACCAACGTCACTAAAAGATGTATTTCATCATTCTGAGTTCAGGCATACTAAACTCGAATTTCTACCTAGTTCCCTGAGTCAGTTAGGATTATAAGATGTTATAATCAAACTGCCAATTCTGGCCTATGGGGAACAGGTAGCCTTGCAATAATGAAAAACAAAAATGGCTGTAATTCACTATCAGGATATGCCACACACAAACGGGCATGTCCTACCTTTTACATACAATGCACCCTGCCCTTGGGCCTACCTTAGGGGTGACTAATATGTAGAAAAGGGAAGGTTTTAGGGTCAGGCAAGTGGGTGCACTTGCCAAGTCAACATGGCAGTACCAGACTGCACACAGGCTCCGCAATGGCAGGCCAGAGACACACTTTACAAGCTGCTCCGGTGGGTGGCACAATCAGTGCTGCAAGCCCACCAGCAGCATTTGATTTACAAGCCCTGGGAACACACAGTGCACTGTACTAGGGTCTGACAAGTAAACCAAATAAGCCAATCATGGAGTCACTAATCCATACATCAATTTAACATAGGGAGCACTTGCACTGTGGCACTGAATAGCAGTGGCACAGTGCCCAAAGCATCTAAAACCAGCAAAAATATAAGAGGCAACAGCAAAAAATGGAAGGGAGACCCACGCCAATGGTGCCAGGTCTAACACGTGTTTCCTCAAGCTGAAATGTGGGGAGAACTACCCTACCTCTTGAGAGTTCTCATCACTAAGATGGAAAAATCTGGACAGAACATCAGCATTGGCGTGTTCTGTACCAGGGCGGTGTTCCACTGTGAAGTCCATCCCCTGTAGGGAAATGGACCACCTCAACAGCTTTGGATTCTCACCCCTCATCTGCATCAACCATCTGATTGGCCTGTGGTCTGTCTGAATCCGGAAGTGAGTCCCAAACAAGTATGGTCTCAACTTCTTCAGTGCCCAGACCACAGCAAATGCCTCACGCTCAATTGCACTCCACCTCTGTTCTCATGGAAGTAACCTCCTACTGATGAAGGCTACAGGCTGGTCTAGGCCCTCCTCATTCATCTGTGACAGAACAGCCCCCACAACATGCTCTGAAGCGTCTGCTTGAACAATAAACTCTTTTGAGAAGTTGGGTGCCAGGAGCACGGGCGCCGTGCACATGGCAGTCTTCAGGGCATCAAAAGCTTTCTGACAGGTGTCAGTCCAGTTCACTTTCTTGGGCTGTTTCCTGGAAGTCAGCTCTGTCAAGGGTGCAACAATGCTGCCATACCCCTTGACAAACCTCCTGTAATACCTAGTGAGTCCTAAAGATTCTCTCACTTCTGTCTGGGTCTTGGGGGGTTCCCAAGCGAGGATAGTCTCAATCTTGGGCTGTAGGGGCGCCACCTGGCCCCTCCCCACCTGGTGTCCCAAGTACACCACGGAACCCTGCCCGATCTGGCACTTACTCGCCTTGATCGTGAGGTAAGCTCTCTGCAGCGCCATCAACACTTCCCAGAGTTGGCGCAGATGTTCTTCCCAACTGGCGCTGAACACTGCAATGTCATCCAGGTAGGCAGCACTGAACTCTTCCAGTCCAGCCAACACCTGGTTGAGCAACATCTGAAAGGTGGCAGGGGCATTCTTCATCCCAAAGGGCATAACCCGGAATTGGTAGTGCCCATCTGGTGTGGAGAATGCTGACCTCTCTCTTGCCCCATCAGTCAAGGCGATCTGCCAGTACCCAGACATTAAGTCAAACGTGCTGAGGTACCGCGCAGCCCCTAACCGATCAATGAGCTCATCAGCTCTGGGGATCGGGTGTGCGTCAGTCCTGGGGACTGAATTGAGCCCTCGGTAGTCCACACAGAACCGCAGTTCTGGCGTGACACCCGGTGCGGCAGCCTTTGGGACCAAGACCACTGGGCTGGCCCAAGGGCTGTTAGAGGACTCAATCACCCCCAACGCAAGCATCTTGGAGACCTCCTCCTTGATGCAAGCTCTCACCCTGTCAGTCACTCTGTAAGTTTTGTGCTTAACAGGAGGACTGTCCCCAGTGTCTACATCATGGACGCACCAATCTGTGACACTGGGAATCAGGGAGAACAGGTCAGAAAACTGTCCCAGCAACTGGTGACAGTCATTCTGTTGCTCAGGGGTCAGGGTGGAAGAGAGGTTCACACCATCCACTGACCCATCTTGCTCTGTTGCAGACAGGAGGTCAGGAAGAGGCTCAGTCTCGTCCTCCATTCCAGCATCTGTTGCTAGGAGCATGCCCACTTCGGACCTCTCTAAGTGGGGCTTCAGGCGGTTGACATGCAGGACACGCAAAGGGTTCCTTGGAGACCGCAAGTCCACCAAGTAGGTGACAGGACTCTTGCGCTCCACCACCTCAAATGGTCCGGTCCACTTATCCTGGAGCACACAGGGCTCCACTGGGGCCATGACCCACACTTTCTGACCAGGCTGAAGCTCAACCAGAGTGGCATTCTGGTCGTACCACTGCTTCATCTCCTCCTGGCTGGCTTCCAGATTCGCCTCAGCGAGTTGTCTGAATCGCCTAGTCTGGTTCCTGAAGGCCAACATGTACCTATATACATCCTGGGGAGGTTTCCTGGGAGATTGCTCCAAGCCTTCCTTGACCAAACTCAAAGGTCCTCTCACTGGGTGACCATAGAGAAGTTCAAAGGGGCTGAACCCTAGGGACTTCTGTGGCACCTCACGGTAAGCAAAGAGAAGGCATGGTAAGAGGACGTCCCACTTACGCCTCATGGGTTCCTCAAGACCCATAATCATGCCTTTGAGGATCCGGTTGAATCTCTCAACCAGCCCATTACCTTGGGGGTGGTAGGGAGTGGTGAACTTGTATGTTACAACGCACTCCTGCCACAGGGACTTCATATACTTGGAAATGAAGTTTGTACCTCGGTCTGACACCACTTCTCTGGGGAACCCCACACAGGAGAAAATCCCCATCAGTGCACGTCCCACCACGGAGGCCGTCACTGTCCTAAGAGGGATGGCTTCCGGGTACCGGGTGGCATGGTCCACCAAGACCAGGATGAACCTGTTGCCCATGGCTGTCTTGGGATCCAGAGGCCCCACAATGTCAATGCCCCCCTTTCAAAGGGGGTGCTGACCACAGGGAATGGCTGGAGAGGAGCCTTGTGCTTCCTCCCACTCTTTCCACTTGCCTGGGAAGTCTGACAGGTCCTGCAATGAGTGTCTGAACTCTTGCGCATTTGGGGCCAATAAAAGTGGGTGACAAGCCTTTCAAAGGTCTTGTCCTGCCCCAAATGTTCTGCTAAAGGCACATCATGATACAGCCCCAGTAGGAAGGCTCTGAAGCGCTGGGGTACCACCAGCACACTGGTTGACCCAGGCTCAGCAACCTTAGGCTCACTATACAGGAGACCATTCTCCCAGTAGATCCAATGTGATCCAGACTGATCACCTGCTGCCTGGTTTGCAGCCTGTTGCCGCAAACCGACAAGAGAAGGGCACTTCCTCTGCTCCTCGCAGAACTCTTCCCTGGAGGGTCCTCCTTCCTGCTGCCAATGGGTCAGCTCAGGCAGGTCCCCCAGTTCAGCTACCTGTTCCCCTGTAGGTTCCAGGGCATCCCCCTCAAGGTCTGCCTCCTCCTGGACCGTGGGAACTGTGGGTGCAGGTTTCCCATGCCCCCGGCCTCTTCTCTTTAAGGCAGGCACCTGGGCCACTCTTTCAGGCTCCAGGTCCTCTTGAACACCCTTACTGGCTGCCATAGACCGAGTGGTCACGCATGCCCACTCAGGCAAACCCAACATCTCCAAATGAGCTCTTTGCTCCACCTTAGCCCAAGGGGAGCTCTCCAAATCTTTACCCAACAGACAATCAACAGGCATGGCTGGCCTCACAGCTACTTGAAGAGTCCCTGAGACCCCCCCACTCAAAGGGAACCTGTGCCACCTTGCAGTGGCTCTCTGTGTTGTCAACGGCAACAACTGGGTAAAATGCATTGGGGACTACCTGCTCTTCAGACACCAGCCGACAACTGACAGCTGTCACACTGGCTCCGGTGTCTCTAAGAGCTTCCACCCTCTTGCCATTGATGGTCACCCACTGCCTGTACTTCTTAGTGTTATCTGGGTCCTGGGGACCACCTCACAGTCTCCAAAAGAGACTAGGGACATCTCTGCGGGACCCCACCCACCTTGGGCACCCATCTCCTCTCCCAGGGCTACACTAGCCATCTGCCTGGGTGGTGCACCAGTGGGTGCTGTCTTCCCATACAGGGGACATTTAGCATCATAAGAACAGTGGCTTACTAGACCACACTTAAAACAGGTCTTGGGCCCCCTGTGAACAGGCTTATCTGTCGGGCCCCTGCCTTCTTCTCAGGGGGAGGCTAGGAACCTTTCCCTTGGTTCCCTTGGGGATTACTTTGGGGCCCTTTCTGGAACACCCTCTGTTTACCCTTGTCCCCCCCACTCTTCTGCTGGGGACCCTGCCCACCTTTGGCAAAGTCTCCCACATGACCCTTCTGGACCCGGGTGCTCACCCAGCGGTCCGCCTCCTCAGCAAGCTTCCTAGGGTTAGTCAGCTTGCTATCAATAAGGTGCTGGCGTAGCTCTGGAAAACAATTATTTGACAAGTGCTCCCATGCAAACAAATCATAGAGCGCCTCAAAATTATCCACTTTGCTACCCTTCACCCAACCATCCAATGCTCTACAAAAGAAAGACACATATTCCACCCAAGTGGTAGATTCCAGTTTTCTGCAATTCCTAAACCTTTGTCTGTACAACTCTGGGGTCAAACCATATCTGGACATTAGGGCTCCCTTCATGTGAGCAAGTTACCAGAGTGTTTGTTTCAACCAGTAGCTGCCTTAAAACACCAGCAGACATTGATTGAAAAGGACGCCTCCCTCTTAGTTCGGAAATGTGCCCTTTTCAATGCAAGGTCTCTGGTTAAACATAGCTTAGAAGCTGCCTCTCTTATTGAGGATGAGAAGTTACTTGTTACATTTATTACCGAAACATGGACGGACGAGGCGTCCGGTCCGGACTTGGTGAAAGCCACACCTCCCGACTACCTCTGTTACACGCTAAACAGATTACAGAGGAAAGGGGTGGATTAGCGGTCATCTACCATAATTCTATCACAGCGTCTTTTAATCCTATAGTTAATGAGGAATGTGAAGCGTTGGAGTTTTGTATTAATTTGTTGCACCATTATACTTTTAGAGGTTCTCTCATTTATAGGCCGCCGGGCCTGAGAGGACGATTCTTAACACATGTAGGTAGCATACTTGAAAAAGGAATAAGCACCAATTCCTATACTATTTTAGGAGATTTTAATTATCATCTCGAGTCACCCTCTAACTCAGATACTAACAGTCTGCTGGATCTGATGAAGGGTGGAAACTTAGATCAACAGGTGACAGGTGCAACTCATCAGGCTGGCCATACGTTAGACGGCATTTTTTCTAACAATTTGCAGCTATCTGTCACGAGTATCCTTCCCTTAGTTTGGTCAGACCACGCAGCAGTTTTGTTTGAGCTCACCATACCGGACCGCACGATTCCGAAATTATCAACAAAATATTTAGAGAAAAGAGAATGGAATAAAATAGAAGCAGAGGAGTTACATCAACTGCTGACCTCTACTTCTACCCCAACACTTAGTGATCTGGACGAGGCAACTGGATCTTACACGAGATGGCTAGTAGCAGCAGGGAATAAGTTAGCACCAAAAAAACGCCTGCGCAATACCAGACAGCACCCTTCCTCCCTCTGGTTATCTCAGGAGCTTAGGAACCAAAAATTGGCCTGTAAGCTCCTGGAAAGAAACTGGAGGAAGGAATACAAGGAAAGGGATAAAAAGGAATATAAAGTAAGCCTTGCATATTACAAACAGCTGCTTCAAAGGACAAAACAAGAGTATTTTTCTAAAAAAATCAAATTTGCCGAAAACTCGCCAAAAGAGCTTTTTAAAATAGTAAATAACTTAGCCCACCCATGCTCTCCCACCATTCCAGCTAGTCAAGAGCTGTGCAATAAAATTGCCAAATTCTTTTTCGATAAAGTTAATGGTATTTTCTTAACTTTCTCGGACTTCTCATCTAAAATAATGAGTGATTTGGCAGTGGATCAAATGAAAGTAGAAAAGGATGCCCTACGATTAGATAGTTTTGCCTTTTTAACGGAATCAGATACTCTCAATTTATTGGCAAAAGTGAAGTCAGGCTCCCCGTATGATCCATGTCCGAGTTCGGTAGTAAAATTAGCTGCAGAGCCAGTGTCACGAAAACTGACTTCCATTTTTAATACAATGTATACAGACGGTTATTTTCCCAGGGACTGGAAACATGCATCAATTCTGCCCCTGTTGAAGAAACCCAACCTGGATGCCAATGACTCAAATAATTTTAGACCTATATCTAGACTACCATTCCCGGCAAAAATGATAGAAAGAAATATGAATGCTCAACTTAATAAATTTCTGCATGACTCCCAGGCGCTGAATCCAACTCAGTACGGGTTCAGACAGGGCCACCGTACGGAAACCGCGCTCCTTAAATCCACAGAAGAGATTAGGACCATTCTGGACCAAGGAGGGAAGGCAGTACTGATCATGTTAGACTTGTCTGCGGCGTTCGACACAGTCCATCATGCTTTGCTGATGGGCCGATTGGATGAGATAGGAGTCAAGGGCACTGCCTGGAAACTTCTCAAATCCTTTCTTTTGGACAGAATGCAGACGGTGGCCCTGGATAAATTTGAAGCAGAGGCTTTCTCCCTGCCCTGTGGTGTGCCACAGGGGTCGTCGCTGAGCCCGACACTTTTTAATGTTTATGTGTCTTCATTGGCACCCCTAGTTGAATCTTTTGGTTTCATGCTGACCTCCTACGCCGATGACACCCAAATTGTGGTGACATTACAACCAGGAGTGATCCAGGAAACCGCGTCGAGGTTGCAGGACTGTATGAACGCCGTGGGGGGATGGATGGCCCAAAACTGCCTGAAACTCAACTCCGGCAAAACGGAGGTTGTATTGTTCGGTAACAACTCCAATTTTTGGACACCTGAATGTTGGCCGGAGGCTTCAGGTCCGCTCCCCACTCCTATGAGGAAGGTGAAGAATCTGGGAGTATGGATAGACGATAAATTAAGTTTCAGGGACCATGTGAACACAGTGGCCTCTTCAACATCGTATATCCTTAAATCTTGCAAAAAAATAATGCCACTACTACCCAAAGATGCGCAACAAACAGTTGTTACTGCACTAATAATGTCCAGATTGGACTATTGTAATAGTCTATATCTTAAGATCCATGAAGGTTCGATGAATAGACTACAGATTCTGCAGAACGCAGCGGCCAGACTTCTTACATCTACTTCAAAGTTCGAATCAATTTCAGCCAAAATTAAAAAACTTCATTGGCTGCCGATCAGGAAAAGGACTCATTTCAAGTCTCTATGTCTGGTCTTTAAAGCCCTCCAGGGAACCGGACCCGAATTTTTAAAACAGCGCTTTCGCTGGTATACACCAAATAGAGCACTGCGGTCATCTGATGCAAAACTCGTGACTGTTCCTTTGGTGAAAAAAACCAACTGGGGTGGCAGAAGCTTTGTAGCTAATGCGGCCTAAGCATGGAATGCTCTGCCACTATCCTTGAGAAGCATGACTAATCTTTTGACCTTTAGGAAAGCACTGAAAACGTGGTTGTTTTCAAATTAATCTGGTTAAATTCGCATTCCGTCTTTAGCTGCAGTAGGCCTTCACACAGCGCCAGGACACCTTCGGGTAACAGTTAGCGCTCTACAAATACCTATAACATAACATAACATAGGACACCTGCTCCTCTGTAGGTAAATCTAACAAAGTGTCTCGCCCATCACTAACAAAGCGGCCCCACAACCCCGCTCCCCAATCCTTCTCAGGGACCTGGTGGGCCAACATTGCAGCTTCATAAGCCCTAAACCATTGACCAATATCCTCATTCTTGTGGAAATCTTTAACTACTTCTTTGGGGATGTAGGCCCTTGCTTCTACAGGCACTGGCGGTATGCTGCCACCAGAGGGAGGAACCTCTAAACTTTTGGCTTTGAGTTCCAATTCCCTCAACACTCTCATGTTCAAAATGCATTTTCTTTTCCTCTAAGGCTAACTTCTTCATTTCTAATTCCATCCCCAGCTCTATTCTCTTGCTCTCTATGTCTTTCCCACCTTCCATTTTGAGCTTAGCTAGCTCCAACTTGTGCACCCTCTCTCTCTGTCCTCCAGCTCTCCTGGGGACAGACCCTTGGAAGAAACACTGCTGCCCACCGTGGAAGGTACTTTCTACCTGGTTGGGCCCACTAGCCTCTCAAGCTGCTCATCTAAATCCTCTGCCTCCACCACTGGCTCCTCAGGATGCTCACTGGCATTCCTAGATTCCAACCAGGCCCTCAGCGCCTTTTGGTATTCCTCTTTCCTGGTGAAGCCTTTCACAGAGATTTTAAATTTCTTGCACAAAGCTTTGAGATTTGGCACGGTGTATGCATCAATTCGCTCTTCTTCCAATTCAATGTCTACAGATGCAATGGATGCTGGTTTACTCATGGTAGAAAAGACTGGCAGTTCTCAAGGATCAAAAATAGAAAAGAAGTTCCAAGGAAAAAACTCTACCAAAATGTATGTGGTTGCGTTATGGTCTGCACTCACTACTAGTGTACACCAATCACTGCATATGAGTCACGAATGCAAGTCCAAATCCTCACCGCTGACCACCAATGTTAGATTTGGGGGTCTCTGGTTGGCAGAGGTAGGTACCTTTGACCAAATAGGGACCCTTACGTCTAGTCAGGGTAAGGGGCTACAATCCTAAAATGACCCCTGCTCACCCCCTTGGTAGCTTAGCACGAGCAGGCAGGCTTATCTCAGAGGCAGTGTGTAAAGCATTTGTGAACACATACAGTAATACAGTGACAACACTACAGATGGACACCACACAGGTTGTATTATAAAAATAAGTATTTTTATACAGACTTAACACAAGACCAAACAACAAAAATCCACAATACTGTACTCAAAAATAGACTTTAAAATAGTAGAAAATAGCTCAGTTCTCTCAAGTTATAAATGCAACACTTTACTCTAAAAGTACCTTGGATGCGTAACGCAAAGCAAACAAAAGGGTCGCAGGGAAGGTGATGCGTCGGTTCCTTACACTCAGGGGAGTGGATGCGTCGGTTCCTTACTGCTGCGCAGGGGAGTTGATGTTTCCTTCCTTACTGTGTGGGGAGGTGATGCGTCAGTTTCTTACTGCTCTCCGGTGCGATGCGACAGGATGGCGCCTCGATGCGATACTCTTCTCCGGTACGATGCGACAAAATGGCGTCTTGGTTACTATGCGACAACGTTGATGCGATGCGTGCACGCCCGATGACCGTGCGGCGACTCGACGATCTACTGAGCCGCGACAGGCCCTGCGACACGCTTCTCCGTTGATGCGACGGCGACCTCTGCGGCGGCAGCACGCTTCTCCGGTGATGCGACGCGCTTCAGTGATGCGATGGCGACAGCAGCGGCATGCTTCCTTGGCGATGCGACGGCAACTGCTGCGGCGGCGACATGCTTCTCGTCGTTGAGTCGCGCTTCCAGCTCCCAACGACACACAGTCTCTCAGAAGGCCCAGCACAACAGCAGGCACTTCAATTCCCAGCAAAGGAATTCAGGGGGGAGCTGGTTGGTGAAGTCTTGTATCCCTGAGACTTCAGGCAGGAGGCAAGCTGAAGTTCAAGCCCTTGGAGATCTTCTGCAAGTTGATGAAAAGCACACTCAGTCCTTTTCTCCTTTCTTTGGCAATGAAGCAACCACTGCAGGCCAACCCCCAAACACACAGCGCAGGGGTAGTCTCCTCCTTCAGCTTCCTGGTTCTTCTCCTCAGCAAAGGTTTGTCTTGATTCCCAGAAGTGATCTAAAGTTCTGGGGTCTGGGTCCCCCCTTTTATACACCAAAATCCTTTGTCTCTGAAGGCAGAGAGTGTCTGTGCCTAGTCCAGACCAGTTCTGTGCAGTCCTGGAGCACTTTGTTTACAGGACTCCTTCTTTCCTTTGACAGTGTGGGCCAGGGTCATCAGACTCACCACAGGAGGGGGAGCCAGCATTGTGGAAGGCAGGCACAGCCCTATTCAGGCACAGGTGCTACTCCTCCCACCACTCTACATGCAGATAGGTCTATTCAGCCCTGTGCTGACTCACTCTGTCTCCTGGACCCCCCCAGCCCCTGTCACTCACAAACCAGACAAGGAATACACAACCTAGCAGAGGCAGGCTTGGATAGTTAGGCAAGAAAATACCTACTTTCTAAAAGTGGTATTTTCAAACACAGAATGTTAAAACCAACTTCACTAAAAGATTTATTTTATCATTCTGAGTTCAGGCATACTAAACTCGCATTTCTACCTAGTTCCCTGAGTCAGTTAGGATTATAAGATGGTATAATCAAACTGCCCATTCTCGCCTATGGGAAACAGGTAGCTTTGCAATAGTGAAAAACGAAAATAGCTGTAATTCACTATCAGGATATGCCACACACATCAGGGCATGTCCTACCTTTTACATACAATGCACCCTGCCCTTGGGCCTACCTTAGGGGTGACTAATATGTAGAAAAGGGACAGTTTTAGGGACAGGCAAGTGGGTGCACTTGCCAAGTCAACATGGCAGTACCAGACTGCACACAGGCTCCGCAATGGCAGGCCTGAGACAAACTTTACAAGCTGCTCTGGTGGGTGGCACAATCAGTGCTGCAAGCCCACCAGCAGCATTTGATTTACAAGCCCTAGGAACACGCAGTGCACTGTACTAGGGTCTGACAAGTAATCCAAATAAGCCAATCATGGAGTCACTAATCCATACATCAATTTAACAGAGGGAGCACTTGCACTGTGGCACTGAATAGCAGTGGCACAGTGCCCAAAGCATCTAAAACCAGCAAAAACATAAGAGGCAATAGTAAAAAATGGAAGGGAGACCCACGCCAATGGTGCCAGGTCTAACAGATACCTGTCCCCTCCTTTGCATTTACCTTATAGAACAATTTTTAGCCCTCACGATCGAATCCATGTCACGTTGCTGTGTCCCTACCTTGATTACACTATATCATGAACACTATTACTACATTTCTTCTATGTGCTTTCTCCTATTCTACTTTGTTCTGACTATCCTTCGACTTTTCAAATTGTCAAAGTGACTTTGTTAAGGATGATTTTTTAATGTGTTATTTTATTTGTGAAAAAATAATCGTTTGTATGTTAAAAAAATGTGTGTAGTTGGTCACATGTCCTTGTCCATCTGTGATTATTTATCATTGTTCGTGTTGTATAATATATTATATGTTTTATGTATTCTGCAGCCCTGATGAAGTCCACACTGGATGGACGAAACGCGTCGGCTGTTTGGCTGTCATTTTACTGAATGTGAAGAATAAAGAATTTGTTTCTAAGACAGTGGATGGACATAATCATTTCTTGTTTCTGGTGGTGCATTCCACATTGGTGTGAATATATATACCAAGGTGTATTGATAAATCAGTGTATGTATGAGTGCCTGCATCAATGATTCAGTGGGTAGGTGACTGACTGTATAAGTAAGTGATTAGGTGTCTCACTGAATGCATGGGTGAGCGACTAGGTTTTAAGAATGTCTGTATCAGTCTGTCAGATGGTGTCTAAGTGGCTGTATGGGTTGGAGAGTGGGTACATGAGTGGCTGTATGGGTGATTGATTGGTTGTCTGAGTACCTATATGGATGAATGAGTACCTGTGTGGGTGGGTGAGAGGGTGTGTGACTGCTTGCATGGATGAGTGAGTGAGTGAGTCAGTGGCTGTATGGGTTAGTGAGTATGTAAGTGAGTGACTGTATAGGTGACTAAGTATGTGTATGGCTGTGTTGGTGAGTAAATGAATGTATAAGTGGTTTATGGGTGAGTAAATTGATATGTGAAAGGCAGTATAGGTAAATGTTTGGTAGTGTATGAGTGACTGTATGTGTAAGTGAGGGATTGTGATAGTGGCTGTATGTGTGAGTGTGTGCTTGTGTCAGTGACTGTATAGGTGAGTGAGTATATGTTAGTATCTGTATGAATACGTGAGTGGTGTGTGTATAAGTGTATAGGTGAATAAATGGCTGTATGATTGACTTTATAGGTGAGTGGGTAGGTGTGTGAGTGGCTCTATGAGTGACTGAGAGTGTGTGAGTGGCTGTATGGGTGTATGAGTTGGTATATCAGGGGCTGAATTAGTGAGTGAGCTGGTATATGAGTGGCTGTATGGGTGACTGAGTGGATGTGTGTCTAGACTTATGAATCAGTGAGTGGGTATGTAGAAACTGGTATGGGTGTGTCAATTGTTTTGGGAATGTTAGTGTGGAAGTTGGAGTGGGTGTATGAAAGGTTATAAGAGGGTGTGAGTGGGTGAGTCAGAGATTCTGTGGATGATCTTATCAGTGATGTCATCAGTGAAGTCACTGACCATGTCATGAATGATGTAATATTGTGGTGCATTATGGGGGCACGAGTTATAGTTAGCTCAGCTAACTATAACTGCTGAATTTCACTCGTTTTGTAGTAGTGAAATGTCAGGCTAACGATAACGTTCCTGCAACCTTTGTTTTTTTCAGTGAATTCCTAAGTTTTTTAAAATTCTATTACCTAACTATAACGTCCCTGTAACCTTTGGTTTTTTCAGTGACATTCTAAGGTTTTTTAAATGCTAATTCGTAACTATAACATCCCTGTAGCCTTTGGATTTTTCAGTGAATGTTTTATTAACTAGTAGCTGCGTTTGCAGAGTGGTAGTGTGAGGTGGCAGGGCCTCCGACCAGATCTCAGGAATTCTGTTATGTAGTGCTTACAGGAGGTACCAGGAGGGCTTTTTGGCCCCCAAGGTCCCTCAGGAGTAAAGTGGGCTTCATTCCCCCAACCAGAAGTGCGCCAGAGAAAGGGGGCGTGGCCTCCGAAGGCCTCTTATAAATTCCGCTGTGTGGGACTTACTGGAGGTAACAGGAGGGGTAGTTGGCCACGAGGATGTCCTTGGAGGCCAACTGCTCCTCCTATTACCTCCAGTAAGTCCCACACAGCAGGATTGCTAAAACCTGGTAGGAGGCCACACCTGCCTCTAAGGCTCACCACCAGGGCCAATTTGGCTAGCAGATTGCTCCATTAGTAGTTGTTGGAAGCTTTGCTCTTTTTGTAATGCTTTTATACATTTGTACAGTGTAGGTTGGGTTCTGCCTAATGTGGATTGGAAGGCATTGTGCCACCCTTCCACTGCGTTGTTTGTTTTGGCTTTCTGTGCCAAGGTGCTGTCATAGGCATTCCACCATGGTATTTGTAATTTTGGCTGGCGTCTGTGTCCTGAGCTATGCAGTCTGCCAACCCAAGTGTCTTCAAATAGTCCATTAGGGAACTGAGTTGTCTCTCAACTTTTTCAGTAGAAAGAGATTTTTATTAGTAAATTGAAGTGGGTTGTTATGTCTGTGACGGGGTAGTAGGTTAGTGATATCATTTGTTTTAAATCAAAGGCAAATTGGATGTTTGTAGAATATTCTACACTTAGGGCCTCATTACAAGTTTGGCAGACAGGGTTACTTTGTCACAAACGTGACGGATATCCCATCCACCTTATTACAATTTCATTATATCTTTTGGAACTTGTAATACAGCGGACAGGATATTCGTCATGTTTGTGATGGAGAATCCCATCCCCAAACTCGTAATCAGGCCCTTCGTACAGATTTTTGGAGGTGCCTCCGTATACTTTGATTATAATTATAGTAACACCTTTGTATGGCTGTGTAAGGGTACATTTTTAGTATGGTTTGAATCATGGCTTTTTCAAAGTCAATGGTTATTTTTTGGGGGTAGTAGTAATTTGTTTTGTGTTTGATATGAGGTCGTAGTAAGTGCTGCTTTCTTTATTTGGTTTTGTGTCACATATAAAAGGAATATTTGTGTTTTGATATTCACTGTGTACGGAGTATATCTGAGGGAATGTTTTGGGACACATTTTGAAGGTCCCAACTGTTAGACGTCAGGTTTCCTGTACCCTATTCCAGGTATAATTCCAGAAACTACATCTCCCATAATGCCTCAGAAAGGTGTGTTGCTTTGTGCCTTCCCATGCTGCACAGGGACTGATCAGCTGACAAACTCGGCTTATAAGCCGTGAGCACCCAATCTATGATGCTTGGCTTCACTTCCAGTTGGGACCTCGCCCTTTGCCTGTTTGGATTTCCTCGGACCTTCCTGTTCCCGGTAATCACAATCTGCCTCTTCGTGGAATCACCTTTGTGACCGCCAGTGCTAGGAAGCGCGGTGCACAACCTCTGCGGATCGCTGCTGTCAGCGCCTGGACTCGCTAGTCTCACCTGGTTCTAATCACAGAAGCCAGCGCGAGCCCGCGCTGTTCCCTTCACCACTCTCCCACCATCTCAAGGAAGCGTGGTGCTCAACCTCTACGGATCGCTTCTATCAGCGCCTTGACTCGCTATTCTCACCGGGTTCTAATTACAGAAGCCAGCGCGAGCCCGCGCTGTTTCCTTCACCGCTCTCCCACCATCTCGAGGAAGAGCTGTTTTTTGTCTTTCCCTTTCTGTTTATTTTTGATTCCTTAACCACAAAACGCGAGGAAGCGTTGTCATACTTCAATTATTTTGTTGTTTCCTATTTTACGGAGTGAAGGGACTCTCACGCCTCCCCCTTTTCCAACACCTTAAAACGAAACCTTCGTCGCAGTGCTCGGACGCGCTGCTCCTGATTTTACGGAGGTAGAGCAACGTGAGTACTTTTAAATTGTTGAAGTGACTTTTGCCAAAACAGAGGTGGCGACGGTTTGTGCCTTGGTGGAGAAACTAGTGGCACATCAAACTCCTCCTGTCTCTTGAAGGCTTGATTTATCTGCTTTCTGCTGTTTGGAATTGGGTATAAAAGCCACGAACAAGTTCCCTGACAATAACCCCCTCGTGAGTATGTGAGAGCACAATGAACACACCTAAGTCTGATAGAAGATATTAGTGGGGAAAGTATAGAGTTTTCCTTAACCTGTTCTTTCTCATTTTCTATTACTGCAGGTTCTTTCATATCTACTGAGACGTCCCCTCTACCTCTGTGTCTTGATTTGGAAGCCCCTGGTGGTCCCTCCCTGTTTCCTCGCTCCCTGGGGATACTGCTCTACCGCTCTGAGTCTATGAATAGACGGAGACAGTATCTCAGGGGAGAGGAGAGATTCTATCTTCGCTCCCGTGGATATTGGTAATTCCGATTTGGGCTCCTAGACCGCGACAGAAAGCCAAGCCCACGGTTATATTATCCCCTGAGCGAAGATGAACACGGGAGCCTCATTTGATACCCTTATGGATGACTCCCTATCCCTTGAGACATCTTTACCCACTATGAATGAGTTAGCGGCAGCAGTTATAAACTTACAAACAGAGCTTAGAGTAATGAAAGGGGAAAATCAGCGTCTGGTTTCTGAGTTAGATGGAATGAAAACACAAAGACAGACTGAAGTCAGAGAGGCTGCCACCTATCCCAAGTTCAAAAGAGTTACATACAGCCTGCGCATTTCCAAGGCTCCGCTTCTGCCTCTACCTCAGATTCAGTAGTCTCTCCCCTTCTCCTGTTAGTGTGACAGTTGTAACACCTCCACTGACCCCTTTAGCAATGCCTGAGAGATTCAGTGGAGACACTAGCAAGTACGGAGTATTTATGAACCAGTGTCACCTCCAGTTTTTATGTAGAGCTTCCTCATTTCCAGATGACGCGGCAAAGATAGCTTTTATTATCTCCTATCTCAGTGGGAATGCTGCTCTGTGGGCGGTGCCTCTTGTACAAAATGACGACCCCATTTTGTACAACCTCCCACAATTCAAAGAAAGAATGAGAAGCCTCTTTGCCCGTCACTCTTATATGCAGGCTAGTGACAATGAACTGTTGAGTCTTAAACAAAGTTCAGGGGATCTGTTAACATATATCACCACTTTCAACCGACTAGTGACTGAAACACAATGGCCTGAAGAGAAGAGAACTTCTTTATTCTACAGAGGATTAAAAGACGAACTAAAGGATATATTGTCTCAAATAGTGAACCCGCCTGAAGATTGTCCTTCATTTATAGACCTAGTGGTCAAACTAGACCATAGATTAAGGGAAAGAAAAGGAGAAAAGTCCAAGGGGGAATACACCCGTCTTTTTTTGCCAAAAGCGAGAAGAAAGAGTTAAAGGACACAAGTGAGCCCATGCAGATAGGAGGAGTTAGAGGACCAATAACGGTAGAAGAACGTGAAAAACGACGGAAATTGAACCTCTGTCTTTACTGTGGCAAGGGTGGCCATTTTGCTAGAGAATGTCTTGTCAAACCAAGATCACCTCTGAAGACCCCAGCTTGCAGAATGGGTGCAGCCATGTATCCGGAAAACTAAAAGACTTGGAGAGTACCGAGGTCGCCCTTCCAAGTCCTTCTCCCATGCAGATCTCACACTTCTTGGCTAACACGATGATTTTAGTGCCTAAACACTTCACCATCACCGTGGTAGTTATATTGCCGTCACAACATAGACAGACTATGCCCATACTATTAGATTCTGGAGCAACCGGAAACTTCCTAGACATCTCATTGGCCAAGAAACTCGGGATTGAATTCGTTCCTAAAACGCGACCTGAAAAGGTGAGAGCTGTTGATGGAACTGAATTGTCATCTGGTTTAATCACCTATCATACCCCTGAACTTGTAATGATGTGTGATAACGGTCATGTTGAATCTATTTCATTTGATCTCATTAACACCCCCAACTTTGGTGCCATTCTTGGAGTCCCGTGGCTACAGCTACATAATCCGCTCATTGATTGGGTCTCTAGGAAAGTTACGCTCCGCTCTTCGTATTGTCTAAAGCATTGTTACCATGAGACAGCCCTATGGCACACTCCTCTAAGTTGTGCAGTATCATTACCGGACTCGACGCCGTTGCCCCTGAGTATCATGAGTTTGCAGGAGTATTTGACGAAATAAAAGCCGTGGCCCTACCCCCTCACAGATCCTACGACTGCAGGATTGATCTAACGCCGGGTGCAGTACTTCCTGTCAGTAGGATATATGCTCTTACGGAACCTGAGACAAAATATCTCCATGAGTACCTTCAAGACATGTTAAAAAAGGGGTTCATACGCCATTCGACTTCCCTGTCTCTTCCCTATTTTTTTTATTCCCAAACGTGAAGGTGGCTTAAGGGCGTGCCTGGACTATCGGGCCTTGAATAAGGTGACGATAAAAATAAATACCCTCTTCCACTCATCTCCAGTCTCTTGGATCAGGTGGGTAAGGCTAAAATCTTTACTAAGCTGGACCTGAGGGGAGCCTATCACTTGATCCAAGTCAGAGAAGGAGATGAGTGGAAGACGGCTTTCCGCACTAAGTTCGGACTCTATGAGTATTGCGTCATGCCCTTTGGATTATGCAATGCCCCCGCGGCATTTCAATTCTTTGTAAATGAGATCTTAAGTGAATATTTAGATATTTTCGTTATTGTCTATATTGACGATATTTTAATCTATTCTCAGACTGAAAACGAACATGTGGAACATGTCAAATTGATTTTACAGCGACTACAAGACCACCATCTGTTTGCTAAATTAGACAAATGTCTCTTTCATGCCCAAAAGGTGGAATTCTTAGGGTTTGTCATCTCTCCTGAAGGTATACATATGGATCCTGCCAAGGTCTCAGCCATAACTGAGTGGAAAAGTCCTAAGACTGTCAGAGAGGTGCAATCCTTTTT
The DNA here is from genome assembly GCA_963921515.1 of Calotriton arnoldi. NCBI lineage: Eukaryota > Metazoa > Chordata > Amphibia > Caudata > Salamandridae > Calotriton > Calotriton arnoldi. Next base: position 71,663 of record CAWUFW010012483.1, on the reverse strand, counting down.
AGGATTTGCAAATTTCTACCGGCGATTTATCAATCGTTTTTCTGATCTGGTCACTCCCATCACCAGATTATTGAAAAAAGGAATATCTTTTGAATGGAATGATATTTCCGAGCTGGCTTTTCAAACGCTGAAGAATAGTTTCACTTCCGCTCCCATTATCAGACATGCGGACGAAAATCAGCCATACTATGTAGAGGCCGATGCCTCTCAATATGCAGTTGGGGGATTCTTTCACAACGTGATTCACAATCAGGAACAGTCCATCCAGTGGCCTATTTTTCTAGAACTCTTTCTCAAGCTGAGCAAAATTATACCATCGGAGAAAGAGAACTCCTAGCCATTATCTTTTGGGTTCACCTCATACCATCACTATTTACTCAGACCATAGGAATCTTCAGTTTTTTAGGTCTGCCCGTGCCCTTACTCCTCGACAAATGAGATGGGTATCCTTTTTTCTGAATATGATTTTGTTATCACTTTTCGCCCTGGCTCAAAACACGGTAAAGCAGACGCTCTTTCCCGCTTAGGAAAAGATCAGAAATACACAGTGGAAACTCCCTTACCTATTATACCTGAGGATAAAATCATATCCATTAGCGAAAAAACCGACACTTTTGTTTCACAACTAAATCATGCCTTTTTGGCGCTTGATCGTGAGAAGTGGTTGACAGATCCTGTGAACAAAATAGTGAGCGATTTGTTTTATCATGAGGATCGTTTGTTTATCCCTACAAAAGAAACCCAAGACTTGATAATACGATGGTGTCATGCCTTGCCATTGGCTGGTCATCCTGGAGGAGAAAAGACTATTCAAATATGTCAGAGATGGTTCTGGTGGAAAGGCATGACTCAAGATATACTCAATTTTGTCAAAGCGTGTCCAACTTGTGCCCGTCAGAAATCATCACATTGTGCTCCTGCAGGTCTTTTACAGCCTCTGCCCGTCCCAGATATACCCTGGTCATCCATCAGCATGGATTTTATCACAGATCTACCCACCATAAGAGGATTCACCACTATATTGGTGGTGGTGGATATGTTGTCCAAAATGGCCCATTTCATCCCTCTTAAGAAACTACCTAGCGCCAAAGAACTCGTAGACACATTCATTGAAAGCATAGTCAGGCTACATGGGTTGCCCTCAGTCATTTTTCCGATAGAGGACCACAGTTTGTGTCTAAATTCTGGCAAGGATTATGTAAAATTCTTCATATAGACCATCGTCTCTCCTCGGCTTACCATCCGCAAACGGATGGTCAAACCGAAAGAACGAACCAGACTCTGGAACAATATCTCCGATGTTTAATCAGCACTACTACTAGTGATTGGCTCCAGGCTCTTCCTTAGGCTGAATTCGCGTATAATAATTCCACCCATTCTGCTTCCAAGGTTTCACCCTTTTTCTTCACCACAGGATATCATCCAAAATTTCTTCCCCTCTCTTTCCCTCTCTCAGATGTCCCCGCAGTCACAGACCACTACACTAATCTTTTATCTATATGGGAACAAGCCAAATTAGAACTAACGGAAGCCAAAAACTCCATGAAGTCAGATGCAGATAAACATAGACGTCCTGCCCCAGATTACAAAGAAGGTGGACAGGCATGGCTGTCCACGAAAAACCTCAGGTTACCAGGCCCTCGTAAATTACAACCCAGATATGTAGGGCCTTTCACTATTGTAAGAACGATCAACCCAGTTACAGTAAAGCTAGATCTCCCACCTGAAATGAGGATACATCCCGTTTTCCATACTTCCTTGCTCAAGGAGTATATCCCTCCCTCCTGCCCTGAACCTCCACCCCTCCTATCGTCGTAGAAGGAGAGTTAGAATATGAGGTGAAAAGCATCTTAGATTCCAGACTATTTAACGGAGAATTGCAGTACCTCATAGATTGGGTGGGGTATGCCCCTGAAGACAGAACTTGGGAGTCTGCAGAGAATGTACATGCTCCTGTGTTATTGAGAAGGTTTCACGCTCTACACCCCTCTAAACCTAGACCGGTGTATAGACCGTTAGGGAGGAGAACTGTTAGACGTCAGGTTTCCTGTACCCTATTCCAGGTATAATTCCAGAAACTACATCTCCCATAATGCCTCAGAAAGGTGTGTTGCTTTGTGCCTTCCCATGCTGCACAGGGACTGATCAGCTGACAAACTCGGCTTATAAGCCGTGAGCACCCAATCTATGATGCTTGGCTTCACTTCCAGTTGGGACCTCGCCCTTTGCCTGTTTGGATTTCCTCGGACCTTCCTGTTCCCGGTAATCACAATCTGCCTCTTCGTGGAATCACCTTTGTGACCGCCAGTGCTAGGAAGCGCGGTGCACAACCTCTGCGGATCGCTGCTGTCAGCGCCTGGACTCGCTAGTCTCACCTGGTTCTAATCACAGAAGCCAGCGCGAGCCCGCGCTGTTCCCTTCACCACTCTCCCACCATCTCGAGGAAGCGTGGTGCTCAACCTCTACGGATCGCTTCTATCAGCGCCTTGACTCGCTACTCTCACCGGGTTCTAATTACAGAAGCCAGCGCGAGCCCGCGCTGTTTCCTTCACCGCTCTCCCACCATCTCGAGGAAGAGCTGTTTTTTGTCTTTCCCTTTCTGTTTATTTTTGATTCCTTAACCACAAAACGCGAGGAAGCGTTGTCATACTTCAATTATTTTGTTGTTTCCTATTTTACGGAGTGAAGGGACTCTCACGCCTCCCCTTTTCCAACACCTTAAAACGAAACCTTCGTCGCAGTGCTCGGACGCGCTGCTCCTGATTTTACGGAGGTAGAGCAACGTGAGTACTTTTAAATTGTTGAAGTGACTTTTGCCAAAACAGAGGTGGCGACGGTTTGTGCCTTGGTGGAGAAACTAGTGGCACATCAAACTCCTCCTGTCTCTTGAAGGCTTGATTTATCTGCTTTCTGCTGTTTGGAATTGGGTATAAAAGCCACGAACAAGTTCCCTGACAATAACCCCTCGTGAGTATGTGAGAGCACAATGAACACACCTAAGTCTGATAGAAGATATTAGTGGGGAAAGTATAGAGTTTTCCTTAACCTGTTCTTTCTCATTTTCTATTACTGCAGGTTCTTTCATATCTACTGAGACGTCCCCTCTACCTCTGTGTCTTGATTTGGAAGCCCCTGGTGGTCCCTCCCTGTTTCCTCGCTCCCTGGGGATACTGCTCTACCGCTCTGAGTCTATGAATAGACGGAGACAGTATCTCAGGGGAGAGGAGAGATTCTATCTTCGCTCCCGTGGATATTGGTAATTCCGATTTGGGCTCCTAGACCGCGACACCATCCATCATCCATGTTTCACATTGTCTTAGTTTTAGTACGTTATCCGCTGTAGACAATATTTAGATTTGTTTAGGTTGTCATGTAAAGGAAAGGTTCCTCATTAAGTGTCATTGTTAAGTGTTCATGTATGTCTTTGACTTGGTATCATCTAGGGGTAGTTGGGGTATCGCTGATGGCGTGTTTATTTCATACAATGAAACATTTTAAAGTGGGGATAGGTGGTAGTTGGCCTGTTATGTGTTTGGGGACTTTAGGTAATATGCCTTTCAGGATTTTGCATGTTGGTTCCCGGGAGCTAGTGCTTGCCTCTCTTACATCCTACAATATATCTTTTACTTCTATTTCTGTTACATTTGGGGGTGGTTGTGCTCTCTTACATGAATTACAACATCATCTTTTGTAGTTGCCCTCCCATAGTATGCATTAGAATAATATTTTTGACATTTCCATGTAATAGTTTCTGTTGATGCAATTTCTTGGCTGAAGCTGTAACCATGCTTTCCTTTCTGAAAAGACATAACATTTGCAGATTTTGTCATTGTATCTGAAAGTAGTGTAAACGTATCAATATATAGAATACTATATCATATTTGTATTTATTACTTACAGTTAAAATTATGCAATCCCCTTATTTTGTATGCTGACATGTATGTTGTGTATAGATGTGTCTCGTGATTTTTCAGGTTTTTCGTTGGGGGCGTTCTTATGTGAATCAAGTGCTTTCTTTTCTGTTGGATGAAAAATAAATTGTAAGTTGCACTTTAAATGTCAATATGTTGTTAGGTTTGTTTTTGCTTGCTATTTGGGTGACTTTATACTTTTGTATTAATTTATGTATACTTACTTCATTATATCTTTTTGATGGTTATTGATTGTTGTTTTTTCAGTCAGTGTATCACTGTTTCCAGGCGTGGGTTTTACTTTTAGGACATCTATGTAAAAAGAAAGAAGTTGGATTGTATTTTATTAATTATTTTTTATTTATATTTTTTAAGTTAATAACAATTATGTTTTAGTGTAAAAGTAAGTTTTACATATTTGGTTAAGTAGTTGTTGAAATGTATATATTTTTTCTGTAATGGTTTGGTGAGAAAATCCAGCAGAGTTTCCTTGTCTTGCTTAGTCTACCATTTTTGAAGCAGTTAGAAGTTTAAATTAATGTGCCTTTTATATTGTGGATTTAATTGTTTATTTGGATTTATTGTTTCTTATAAAGCGCATGGCTACCCAAGCACAGGCTATCCAGTGCTAACAGGTAACCTGGATGAGGAAGACTGAAATCATTTCAGGAGAACAGACAATCTAGGTATTATTTTGATGTGTAATATATAGTTTGCTACTTTTGAATATATATTATCTACTGGCGGTCGCCAGTAGATAGTTATAGTTAGGACCTATTTTCCATAGGAAATCCGCACCATTCTATTTGAAATAACTTTGGCGCCGGTTGACGAATCTTCGCGAAATTTTCCAACTTGTTGGGGCGCTCCGGTCTGCTCCTATCCTGAAAGTCTCGGGGTGATTCGGCAAGCGGGGGCCGAGAAAAAAGGGGGGTCCCAAAACGTGTTTTCCCCATGCAATTTTCCATAGGAACCTTTAGTCGCAGCTACAGCCCGAACTGCTGAACGGAATTACACCAAATTTGCCAAAAAGGTAGCCCTTGGTTCAGGGTCGTGCCTTTTGCTTAAATGGTGTAAATCCGATCAGTAGTTCCTGAGAAATTTGAAAAAGAAAACACATATATATCTGGGCGGAGCCTAACCACACATGTCATCGTGAGATCTGATTGGCTGTCAGCACTTCATCCTGGAATTGCCGGCAGCCATCTTGGGGCCAATATAAATGATAGTACCCCATTGAAATGTATTGTAGTGAATCGAAGATTTTGAGGGTTACCAAAAGGAGAACTATAAAGGGTGATAACAGACTTTAGTTACATTAGAATTCATTTGTTGATGGTACCATACTAATTTCAGGAATTGTGGTGTGTTCTAAGGTGATTTTACCCTGTGAAAAACCTTCTGCTGGGATATCATGAATCATGTTTGAGAGAAAACTATTTTCACATGCTTGTCCCATACAGTTTTGTAAGGTGCTCCAGAAGCTAAAATGAGAGCATATTTTCTGTAAATTCACATTATCTTTCTCAGTCATGTGAGAATGAAGTCTGACATTCTCAGTAAAACATGTACATCCAACAAGGGCAGAGACTGTCAGTTGATTCCTTTGTGTTCTACTGCAGCTTCCCAGAGTGTACTAAAGAACAACTAGAGCGCTAACAGTCTTACTTATGACAAAATGAAGGCACACCTGAAGTCATCTTGATTGGAATAAAATGGTAACACTTAAAACATTTAATTTAAAATGGAACAAAATGAGGGGGTTCATTTTGCCATAGAAATTATGGTTAGTGCTGTAGAAAGAAAAATTAGGACATGTTTCAAGTGTGATCTCAAATATCTTCCTGTTATATTTCAACAGGAGCAGCCTGTCAGTTGATGCCTTTGTGTTCTACTGCAGCTTCCCAGAGTGTTCTAAAGAACAACTGGAGTGCTAACAGCCTAACTTATGACAAAATTATGGCACACCTGAAGCCATCTTGATTGGACTAAACTGGAAACACTTAAAACATTTAAGTTAAAAAGGAACACAATGATGGGGTTCATTTTGCCATAGAAATTATAGTTAGTGCTGTAGAAAGAAAAATAAGTGCTAAAACACTACCCCCAGCACGACACCCTACACTACCCAAACATAACTGCACTACCCTAAACCCTAAAACACTACCACCAGCATGACTCCCTACACTACCCAAACACCACTGCACTACACTAAACCCTAAATATACCCCCAGCATGACCACCCACACTACACAAACACCACTGCACCACCCTATACCCTAAAACACGACCCCTACACTACACAAACACGACTGCACTACCCTAAACCCTAAAACACTACCCACAGCATGACCCCTTCACTACACAAACACCACTGCACTGCCCTAAACCCTAAAACACTACCCCAGCACTACCCCCTACACTACCCAAACACCACTGCACTAACATAAACCCTAAAACACTACCCCCAGCACAACCCCCTATACTACACAAACACCACTGCACTACCCTAAACCCTAAAACACTACCCCAGCACGACTCCCTATACTACCCAAACACCACTGCACTACCCTAAACCCTAAATCTACCCCCAGCACGACCCCTACACTACCCAAACACCACTGCACTACCCTAAACCATAAAACACTACCCCCAGCATGACCCCCTACACTACACAAACACCACTGCACTACCCTAAACCCTAAAACACTACCCCAGCACGACCCCTACACTACCCATACACCACTGCACTACCCTAAACCCTAAAACACTACCACCAGCACGACCCCTACACTACTGCACTACCCTAAACCCTAAAACACTACCCCCAACATGACCCCCTATACTACCCAAACACCACTGCACTACCCTAAACCCTAAAACAATACCCCCAGCACGACCCCCTACACCACCCAAACACCACTGCACTACCCTAAACCCTAGAAAAGAAACCCCCACCCCATGCCCAATCCCCCTTACCTCTCACTCCTCGTGGTTCCTCTCTCCTCGTGGTTCCTGCTTCACGTCGTCTCTGAGGGGCGGTGCACGTAGTTGTGAGGAAACGGAACAGCCTACGTTTCCTTACAACGACATGGATCGTCTACATGTTTTTTAGAACGCATGGTCATTTACCTTACATACCTTTACAACAAAATTCGTTGTAAAGGCATGCGTGGTAAATGACCATGTGTTCTAAAAAATGCGTAGTAATGACTTCGTGATGTACAACGCATGCGTGGTAATGCATGCGTTGTAATGGTATCACAAAGTAAAAAAGTTGTTGTAATGGCTGTTTACCGATCGAAGCTGGCCCCTGTTCTTCAGTGAGACGTTTATTTGATTAATTAGGAGGAAGGAATGTGATTTTTTTACCGAAAAGTGCATTCCCGGCTGTTATATTGTGAAAGTGTCCGCGTGGCCTGGTTTCACTTCTGGTGAGAGAGTGGAAGAGTCTGTTTGGATCTAAAGGAGTTCTGTTGTTGGACGGGGCCGGCGCGACATGTCATCAGAAAACATAGCTAATGGAAAGCGTCCTCCCTGAAGTGTGGAGCAGTGCCATGAGAGGTCAACGAGTGTGCATCCCACCGCAGTATGACCGTACCCCGTGACCCATGTGCCGCCTCCAGGATATGGGAGACAGAAGCGGCATCGCAGGTCCTCTTGTAGACCGTTGTAGCACTAATTCTACATTTTGGTACTAGGGCATTTTAACTTCGTTGTTCCTGCCAGATACAAAGAGAAGATCCTGTGTTATTCAGTGCCCTCGTTACCTTTTTTGTGGGTTGTGGTGCTTGTCACTTCGCTGCCCCGCCAGTGCACACGACTGGGCACCCCTTGACCTTGCCAGGTAGGTCGCTCCCCCACCACACAGCTCCGCCTGTGTTGTCTGCCCGCTGCTCCTGTAGGTAAGATCGCCCTCCGCTTGTGGCCCCGGTGCCCGTTTTTGTCTGCTCTCCCCTGTTTTTCCTTTCTGTGCCCCTCGCTGCCCCACTGTTGTTGTGCCCGTGATTTTGTCTGCTGTCCCCCTGTTTTTCCTTTCTGTGCCCCTCGCTGCCCCACTGTTGTTGTGCCCGTGATTTTGTCTGCTGTCCCCCTGTTTTTCCTTTCTGTGCCCCTCGCTGCCCCACTGTTGTTGTGCCCGTGATTTTGTCTGCTGTCCCCCTGTTTTTCCTTTCTGTACCCCTCGCTGCCCCACTGTTGTTGTGCCCGTGATTTTGCCTGCTCTCCCCCTGTTTTTCCTTTCTGTGCCCCTCGCTGCCCCACTGTTGTTGTGCCCGTGATTTTGTCTGCTGTCCCCCTGTTTTTCCTTTCTGTGCCCCTCGCTGCCCCACTGTTGTTGTGCCCGTGATTTTGCCTGCTCTCCCCCTGTTTTTCCTTTCTGTGCCCCTCGCTGCCCCACTGTTGTTGTGCCTGTGATTTTGTCTGCTGTCCCCCTGTTTTTCCTTTCTGTGCCCCTCGCTGCCCCACTGTTGTTGTGCCCGTGATTTTGTCTGCTGTCCCCCTGTTTTTCCTTTCTGTGCCCCCGCTGCCTCTCGCCACTCCCGCCGCTGCGTTCCCTGCGGCCCCGCCCCCTGACTGCCCATTCGCTGCCCCTGCCTCCCGCCTCCCAGCTGCTCCTCCCTCCCACCTCCCCATAAATGGCGGCCGCTGCACGGTGAGGAGAGCGACCCTTGACCTTGCCAGGTAGGTCGCTCCCCACCACACAGCTCCGCCTGTGTTGTCTGCCCGCTGCTCCTGTAGGTAAGATCGCCCTCCGCTTGTGACCCCGGTGCCCGTTTTTGTCTGCTCTCCCCCTGTTTTTCCTTTCTGTGCCCCTCGCTGCCCCACTGTTGTTGTGCCCGTGATTTTGTCTGCTGTCCCCCTGTTTTTCCTTTCTGTGCCCCTCGCTGCCCCACTGTTGTTGTGCCCGTGATTTTGTCTGCTGTCCCCCTGTTTTTCCTTTCTGTGCCCCTCGCTGCCCCACTGTTGTTGTGCCCGTGATTTTGTCTGCTGTCCCCGTGTTTTTCCTTTCTGTACCCCTCGCTGCCCCACTGTTGTTGTGCCCGTGATTTTGCCTGCTCTCCCCTGTTTTTCCTTTCTGTGCCCCTCGCTGCCCCACTGTTGTTGTGCCCGTGATTTTGTCTGCTGTCCCCCTGTTTTTCCTTTCTGTGCCCCTCGCTGCCCCACTGTTGTTGTGCCCGTGATTTTGCCTGCTCTCCCCCTGTTTTTCCTTTCTGTGCCCCTCGCTGCCCCACTGTTGTTGTGCCCGTGATTTTGTCTGCTGTCCCCCTGTTTTTCCTTTCTGTACCCCTCGCTGCCCCACTGTTGTTGTGCCCGTGATTTTGCCTGCTCTCCCCTGTTTTTCCTTTCTGTGCCCCTCGCTGCCCCACTGTTGTTGTGCCCGTGATTTTGTCTGCTGTCCCCCTGTTTTTCCTTTCTGTGCCCCCGCTGCCTCTCGCCACTCCCGCCGCTGCGTTCCTGCGGCCCCGCCCCCTGACTGCCCATTCGCTGCCCCTGCCTCCCGCCTCCCAGCTGCTCCTCCCTCCCACCTCCCCATAAATGGCGGCCGCTGCACGGCCGCGCCGCTGGCGCGCCGAAGGCGCGCCTAAGGCAAGCCCGTCTGCGCCCGTCCGCGACTGGACCGCGCCCAGCGCCAGAACCCCTGGAACCCACCAACGCAACACTACTCGACGGACCTACGACGCCGCCACACTCACCGCACTCAATGCCGGCAGGAACCCTGCCTGCTACCGAGCCTCACCAAGACGCACCCACAGACCCTTCGCCTGCCAAGCCTGCCGATTCACCTGCCCCCGGACGTGCACCACCTCCGCCAAGTCGAGCAACAGCAGCAACCACCTGAAATGCATCCTGCTGAACACCCGCTCCGTCCACAGGCACGCCGTGGAACTCTGGGACCTGCTCGACGCAACAGCACCGGACATCGCCTTCCTCACCGAGACCTGGATGAACGCCTCCTCAGCGCCCGACATCGCCATAGCCATCCCGGATGGATACAAGATCACCCGGAAGGACCGCGTCAACCAGACGGGAGGAGGCATCGCCATCGTACACAAGAACACCATCCGCATCTCGACTAACTCCGACGAGACCTTCTCCGCCGCCGAACACCTACACTTCCAGATACACACTGACCCCAAGACCACCCTCCGAGGCACCCTCATCTACAGACCCCCGGGACCACGCACACTATTCAGCGAAGACATCGCAGACTGCCGGAGAGCTGGAAGCACGCCGAGCTTACCGCCCTCCTGAAGAAACCAACGGCGGACCCCACCGACCTCAAGAACTACCGTCCCATCTCGCTGCTTCCGTTTCCGGCCAAAGTCATCGAGAAGACCGTCAACAGACAGCTTGCCGCCTTCCTCGAGACGAATGGATCCCTCGACCCCTCGCAGTCCGGGTTTCGGGCCAACCACAGCACCGAGACCGCCCTTATCGCAGCCACCGACGACATCAGAACCCTAACCGACAACGGGAAACAGCTGCCCTCATCCTCTTGGACCTCTCTGCGGCGTTCGACACCGTCTGCCACCGCACCCTAGTGAAGCGCCTCAGCAACATCGGAATCCGAGAGAAAGCACTGGAATGGATCATCTCGTTCCTCGCCGGAAGAACCCAGAGAGTCCGCCTCCCCCGTTCAGATCCGAAGCCACCGAAGTCATCTGCGGCGTTCCACAAGGATCCTCACTCAGCCCAACCCTCTTCAACGTCTACATGAGCCCCCTCGCAGCCATCGCACGCCGACACAACCTCAACATCATCTCCTACGCCGACGACACCCAGCTGATCCTCTCCTCACCAACGACCCCACCACCGCCAGAGCCAACCTACACGACGGGATGAGAGACGTCGCCGACTGGATGAGGAACAGCCGCCTTAAACTGAACTCAGACAAGACGGAAGTCCTCATCCTGGGCTCATCACCCTCCGCCTGGGACGACTCCTGGTGGCCCCCGGCCCTGGGCACCGCGCCCAAGCCAACGGACCACGCACGCAACCTGGGCTTCATCCTGGACTCCTCCCTGTCGATGACCAGACAAGTCAACGCCGTCTCATCTTCATGCTTCAACACCCTGCGCATGCTCCGCAAGATCTTCAGATGGATCCCCACTGAAACCAGGAAGACCGTCACCCAGGCACTCGTCACCAGCCGACTGGACTATGGGAACACCCTCTACGCCGGAACCACAGCCAAACTTCAAAAGAGACTCCAGCGCATCCAGAACGCCTCCGCACGACTCATCCTGGACATCCCCGACACAGCCACATCACCGTGCACCTGAAAGACCTGCACTGGCTCCCCGTCAGCAAGAGAATCACGTTCAGACTCCTCACCCACGCACACAAGGCCCTCCACGACCTGGGCCCAAAGTACCTCAACGACCGCATGACCTTCTACACGCCCACACGCCAGCTACGATCAACCAGCCACGCCCTCGCCACCGTACCACGCATCCGCAGAACCACCGCCGGAGGAAGATCCTTCTCCTACCTGGCAGCCAAGACCTGGAACTCCCTCCCCACTCACCTTCGGCGAACCCAGGACCATCTCTCCTTCAGGAAGCAGCTCAAGACCTGGCTGTTCGAGCAGTAACTTACCCCTCCCCCAGCGCCTTGAGACCCTCCCGGGTGAGTAGCGCGCTCTATAAATGCCGTGATTGATTGATTGACCTCGTGTGCCATCTGCAGGGCCTCTGCCCTCGGATCACTGGTTTCGGTTTCTGGAGTGGCAACATAAACAGTTGCTCCCAAAGGACTAGCCTGAACACTTAGGTGAATATCCCCTGCACCAGCAGTCCACGGAAATTCTTTCCTAGCTCTCCCACGTCAACGAGCACGGCTCCGCTCGCGACACCGTATGACATCATCGGAGCCATAAGAGGACCTCGTCGGCGTGCTGACGTCAGTTCCACCCATTTTTTCCGTGCCACCGAGGCAAACAGGGGACCGAGACATTTTCACATGTACACATAGTATAATAAATATATATATATATTCACTGAAAAACCATAGGTTTCAGGCACGTTATAGTTAGAAATTAGCATTTAAAAAACCTTAGAAATTCACTGAAAAAACCATAGGTTTCAGGCATGTTATAGTTAGAAATTAGAATTTTAAAAACCTTAGAAATTCACTGAAAAAACCATAGGTTTCAGGGGCGTTATAGTTAGTTGGACATTTCACTCGTACAAAACCATAGAAATTCCCCGTTATAGTTAGTTCAGCTAACTATAACTTCGTGCGCCCGCAATGCACTGCTGATGACGTCACATATTACATCACTCATGACATGGTCAGTGACATCACTCATGACAACACTCATGACATCACTGATGACATCATTCAGTGAATGTGTGTTTTTCTGAAAATTAAATATGTTTTATATATGTATATCTCAAGGTCGATGGAAGAATAAATGGGTATATAAGTGTCTAAATGGATGATTTGTTTTTGTAAAATTGATTGTATAACTGACTAGGTGTATCTTAGTGAATACATGGGTTAGTGAGTAATGTTTAAATATGAAAAAATCTGTATCAGTCTCTCACTTTGTGTATAAGTGGCTGCATGGGTTGGTGAGTAGCTACATGAGTGTCTATATGGGTTATTAGTTGGTTTTTGAGTATCAGTATGAGTGTCTGAGTGTCTGTATGGTTCGGTGGGGGGTATTACTTAGTGCATAGATGCATGAATGAGTGACTCACTGTTTGTATGTGTTGAAGACAGCATGTGTGCAGGACTGTATAGGTGGATGAGTATGTGTATGGGTGTGTTAGTGAGTGAATGACTGTCTCAATAGTGTCTTTATGAGTAACTACATATGTTTTAAACTGGTATATGTGAGTATTGGTGTATATAAGTGAGTATATGTGAGAGTGAGAGATTGGAAGACTTCCTGTACAAATAAGTAGGTGTTTCTATAAGTGATTGTTTAAGAGAGTAAGTATGTGTAAGTTTCTGTAGAAGTAAGTGTGGTAGTGTGTGTATAACTGTATATGCAAGTAAATGGATGTTTGATACTTTGTTTGCATGTGTGACTGTGTGTGAGTAACTCTATGGATGAGTGGCGGTGTGTAACAGGATGTATAGGTGTATGAGTACATATGATGAGTGAGTACATGTATGAGTGACTGTATAGGGACTGTTGGTGAATGAGTGGATGTGTGTGTAGATCTTGGAATTAATGAATAGGTGTGTTGTAACTTGTATTGGTATGTCCATTGTTTTGAAAATGTTAGTTTGTATTGTTGAGTGTGTGTATCAAAGGTTATATTAGGGTGAGAGGAGGTCTGCCACTCTATCACAAGGATGATGTCATCAGTGATGTCATTTGAGATGTCATCAATGATGTCATGAGTGATGTCACTGACCATGTCATGAGTGATGTAATATGTGACGTCATCAGCAGTGCATTGCGGGCGCGCGAGTTATAGTTAGCTGAACTAACTATAACGGGGGAATTTCTATGGTTTTGTACGAGTGAAATGTCCAACTAACTATAACGCCCCTGAAACCTATGGTTTTTTCAGTGAATATTATCTACTGGCGGTCGCCAGTAGATAGTTATAGTTAGGACCTATTTTCCATAGGAAATTCGCAACATTCTATTTCCAATAACTTTGGCGCCGATTGATGAATCGTCACGAAATTTTCAAAACTCGTGGGGCGCTCCGGTCTGCTCCTATCATGAAAGTTTCGGGGTGATTCGGCAAGCGGGGCCGAGAAAAAAGGGGGGTCCCAAAACGTGTTTTCTCCATGTTAATTCCCATAGGAAATTTTAGACACGGCTACAGCCCGAACTGCTGAACGGAATTACACCAAATTTGGCAAAAAGGTAGCGCTTGGTTCAGAAAGCGACCTTTTTTTAAATGGTGTAAATCCGTTCAGTAGTTGCAGAGAAATTTAAAAAAAAGAGTCAAAAAATCAATTTCCCATAGGAAACTTTATGCAAGGCTACAGCCCGAACTGCTGAACGGAATTACACCCATTTTGGCAAAGAGGTAGTTCTTGGTTCAGAAAGAACCCTTTTTGTTAAATGGTGTAAATCCGTTCAGTAGTTCCTGAGAAAATCAAAAGTAAAAACACATATATATCTGGGCGGAGCCTAACCACACATGTCATCGTGATATCTGATTGGCTGTCAGCACTTCATCCTGGGATTGCTGGCAGCCATCTTGGGACCAATATAAATGATAGTACCCCATTGAAATGCATTGTAGTGAATCGAAGATTTTGAGGGTTACCAAAAGGAGAACTATAAAGGGTGATAACAGACTTTAGTTACATTAGAATTCATTTGTTGATGGTACCATACTAATTTCAGGAATTGTGGTGTGTTCTAAGGTGATTTTACCCTGTGAAAAACCTTCTGCTGGGATATCATGAATCATGTTTGAGAGAAAACTATTTTCACATGCTTGTCCCATACAGTTTTGGAAGGTGCTCCAGAAGCTAAAATGAGAGCATATTTTCTGTAAATTCACATTATCTTTCTCAGTCATGTGAGAATGAAGTCTGACATTCTCAGTAAAACATGTACATCGAACAAGGGCAGAGACTGTCAGTTGATTCCTTTGTGTTCTACTGCAGCTTCCCAGAGTGTTCTAAAGAACAACTAGAGTGCTAACAGCCTTACTTATGACAAAAGTATGGCACACCTGAAGCCATCTTGATTGGAATAAACTGGTAACACTTAAAACATTTAATTTAAAAAGGAACAAAATGAGGGGGTTCATTTTGTCATAGAAATTATGGTTAGTGCTGTAGAAAGAAAAATTAGGACAAGTTTTAAGTGAGATCGCAAATATCTTCCTGTTATATTTCAACAGGAGCAGCCTGTCAGTTGATGCCTTTGTGTTCTACTGCAGCTTCCCAGAGTGTTCTAAAGAACAACTAGAGCGCTAACAGTCTTACTTATGACAAAAGTATGGCACACCTGAAGCCATCTTGATTGGAATAAACTGGTAACACTTAAAACATTTAATTTAAAAAGGAACAAAATGAGGGGGTTCATTTTGCCATAGAAATTATGGTTAGTGCTGCAGAAAGAAAATTTAGGGCATGTTTTAAGTGAGATCTCAAATCCTCTTCTATTTCATTAGAAAATTCTGACATGCAGACTGAAACAATCACTTTCAATACCAGAAGTAGACTTCCAGTTAACTACCTGGTGAGCAGTAGCTTTACTACAGTGATCTAATGAACAACTAGAGTGCTTACATTCAGATTTTATGGCAAATGTGTGACACATCTGAATGCCTTCTTGATGGAATCAAAGTAAAAAACTGAAAGCATTTCCTACTGAGGAGACTGCAGTAAATGAGGAAATTAGGAAACTTCATAACAAAGAAGTCTTCCAAGATGGCCACCAGAGAAAAAAGAGGCCAAATGTAGCACAAATATCACCCAGATGTAGCCCACATATAGCCCAATGACAGAAGTGTGCAAAACACTTTTTATTTTTAGTTTTTCTGCAGTTTTATATAGTGCAAACTGGTCAGGTATTGGAGCGTTACATCTTACTTGGACCCCTTATTGCGTATTTTGCACAAAGTACATGAGATTGATCTTGCGAAACATTGACCTTTATGATTCTGTTAACCTGAAGTTGCTCTGAACCGGGCTTTGTAACACCCGTTTTTACCTACTGGTTTTAATTAATTCTCACTGTATTGTATTAGGAAAGAGGATTTACTGTTTTTATGTACACTTTTATGATCTATGTTTCTAAATCAGATCAAATAAAGTGTAATGAATTCTATGGCAGGACGGAGGCGAGGATTATGCATATCTTTCCTCACTTTATTTGCATAGCAGTTCAAAGAAAACGTAACACAACAATCATTAAACAAAAGACTACACAACCCATGAACCATTAGGGGGTAGTCTCCCAGGCAACTATAGTCCAATCATATCACAGTCCATCGTATATAATATCGTGACGTCCCTTCCGCTTCCTCTTTCTTCACTGCTCGTCAGTTAAGTGCATTCCTTACATTCTTGGCTTAATCTGACGTTGTTGCTGGTTGTATAGCGGTTTCTTGTGCACGTTATTAGCATTATTGCCTTGGTATTGTTTCATATTCCCTGCGCAGCAGGCTCTTGCCCGAGCGCGTTCTCCCCTCGCAGTTTCTCCCGCTGTGTGCTCTGCGCGCGGTGAGATCCTGTCAGGCGCGTCTGGTCCGAGCGAGGCAGCTCCGTCGAGCGCTCCCGCTGGTCTTTACGGGCGTTTGGGAATCCGGTCACTCCTTTAGTGTCCGATTGATTCCCGACCAACCGTCGCCTAATTATGACACCGCTACGCGGTGATTTCCCCACACGGCCACGTTAGTGACCAGCGCCACCTGGTGGTGGTAATTGGTATTGCGCCTCAGTCTATTCTTATAACAGCTTCGGGGAAAGCCCAGCTGTTGGAACACCGGCGAGTGGGCTGCCTTAAGGATTTTAAGGGCATTTGTTCTGTGCTCACACCCTCTGCTATCATGTCTTCTCCAGAAGACCATTTTTACTCCTCCTACCAGGAAGTGGAGGAGGAATGGCCCCCAACTTCTCCCTCCAGCAGTGGACCAAGCCCTCTCTCTGGCTATTTCTAGGGCGCTGGCTCCTCTTAGGGATCAGGTTGATAAGCTGGCGAAAAGCATCCCTGTGGTGTTCAGTGACCCAGATCTGGTGGTGGCGGGTCCCAGTAGCTCCCAGATGGGGAATAAAAGGGCCGTTAAGCATAACGCGGGGCACTTGGAAGGATTTGATAAACTTACGGAGACCTTCCTCAAGAGTGCGCGAACGCTAAAACATGCACCCTGCCGGGAGGAGGAGGGGCCCGGAGAAAATTGCGACACTGTCACCACTATTGTAGACCCCGACGGCGGATTTCCCTTAGAGGGAGAGGGTGTATCGGAGGACGATTTCTCCTCCGATGAGGATAAGGACTCGGGGCGTCCCTGGCGTCCAGAGTCCCACTCCTCTCAGTCCCCGGTTGGGGATGGGGTCCACTCGGACATGTTCGAGCCTACCCAAATTTACCATCCTAGGTCAGCGGAGTGGACACCTGACGCCAAAGGGGCAGAGTATGTGGTGGGGAAAATCCATCAACCCCTTGAAAGGGAGGTCAGGAATAGGATGAGGGGAGAATGCCCCAGGCCCTCACTGAAGGGGAAGGTGGCACACACGCATGAAATTGATGAGAAACTATGTACCTTTTTCTCCAAGTATATGAGGGATCCCAAGAAAGGAATTGATAGGTCTTGGACGTGGTAGGGCCCTTGACCCAAATTATTCAATTGACGGAGCGTTCCAAAGAGTCAGGATCCCCTTTGTCCACGGATATTGTGGCTGGTTGGGCGCACTACCCTAAACCCTAAAACACTACCCCTCCACTACCCAAACACCACTGCACTACCCTAAACCCTAAAACACTACCCCCAGCACGACACCCTACACTACCCAAACATAACTGCACTACCCTAAACCCTAAAACACTACCACCAGCACGACTCCCTACACTACCCAAACACCACTGCACTACCCTAAACCCTAAATCTACACACAGCACAACCCCCTACACTACACAAACACCACTGCACTACACTAAACCCTAAAACACTACACCCAGCACGACCACTTCACTACACAAACACCACTGCACTGCCTTAAAACCTAAAACACTACCCCCAGCACGACCCCCTACACTACACAAACACCACTGCACTACCCTAAACCCTAAATCTACCCCCAGCATGACCCCCTACACTACACAAACACCACTGCACTACCCTAAACCCTAAAACACTACCCCCAGCACAACCCCTTCACTACCTAAACATAACTGCACTACCCTAAACCCTAAAACACTACACCCAGCACAACCCCTTCACTACCCAAACACAACTGCACTACCCTAAACTCAAAAACACTACCCCCAGCACGACCCCCTACACTACCCAAACACCACTGCACGACCCTAAACCCTAAAACACGACCCCCTACACTACACAAACACCACTGCACTACCCTAAACACTAAAACACTAGAACCCAGCACGACCCCCTACAGTACACAAACACCACTGCACTACCCTAAACCCTAAAACACTACCCCCTACACTACACAAACACCACTGCACTACCCTAAACCCTAAAACACTACACCCAGCACGACCCCCTACACTACACAAATACCACTGCAGTACCGTAAACCCAAAACACTTCCCCAGCACTACCCCCTACACTACCCAAACAGAATTGCACTACCCTAAAACCTAAAACACTACCCCCAGCATGACCCCCTACACTACACAAACACCACTGTACTACCCTAAACCCTAAAACATTACCCCCAGCACGACCCCCTACACTACCCAAACACCACTGCACTACCCTAAAACCTAAAACACTACCCCCAGCACAACTCCCTACACTACACAAACACCACTGGACTACCCTAAACCCTAAAACACTACCGCCAGCACGACTCCCTACACTACCCAAACACCACTGCAGTACACTAAACCCTAAATCTACCCCCAGCATGACCTCCCACACTACACAAACACCACTGCACTACCCTAAACCCTACAACACTAACCCCAGCACGACCCCCTACACTACCCAAACACCACTGCACTACCCTAAACCCTAAAACACTAACCCCAGCATGACCCCCTACACTACCCAAACACCACTGCACTACCCTAAACCCTAAAACACGACCCCCTACACTACACAAACACAACTGCACTACCCTAAACCCTAAAACATTACCCATAGCATGACCCCCTACACTACACAAACAACACTGCACTACCCTAAACCCTAAAACACTACCCCCAGCATGACCCCCTTCACTACCCAAACACAACTGCACTACCCTAAACTCAAAAACACTACCCCAGTACGACCCCCTACACTACCCAAACACCACTGCACAACCCTAAAACACGACCCCCTACACTACACAAACACCACTGCACTACCCTAAACCCTAAAACACTAGAACCCAGCACAACCCCCTACAGTACACAAACATCACTGCACTACCCTAAACCCTAAAACACTACCCCCTACACTACACAAACACCACTGCACTACCCTAAACCCTAAAACACTACCCCCAGCACGACCCCCTACACTACACAAACACCACTGCACTACCGTAAACCCAAAACACTACCCCAGTACTACCCCTACACTACCCAAACACCATTGCACTACCCTAAACCCTAAAACACTACCCCCAGCATGACCCCTACACTACACAAACACCACAGCACTACCCTAAACCCTAAAACACTACCCCCAGCACGACCCCCTACACTACCCAAACACCACTGCACTACCCTAAACCCTAAAACACTACCCCAGCACGACTCCCTACACTACACAAACACCACTGGACTACCCTAAACCCTAAAACACTACCCCCAGCATGACTCCCTATACTACCCAAACACCACTGCACTACACTAAACCCTAAATCTACCCCCAGCATGACCTCCCACACTACACAAACACCACTGCACTACCCTAAAGCCTACAACACTACCCCCAGCACGACCCCCTACACTATCCAAACACCACTGCACTACCCTAAACCCTAAAACATTAACCCCAGCATGACCCCCTACACTACCCAAACACCACTGCACTACCCTATACCCTAAAACACAACCCCCTACACTACACAAACACAACTGCACTACCCTAAACCCTAAAACACTACCAACAGCATGACCCCCTACACTACACAAACACTACTGCACTACCCTAAACCCTAAAACACTACCACCTAAACTACACAAACACCACTGCACTACCCTAAACCCTAAAAAACTACCCACAGCATGACCCCCTACACTACCCAAACACCACTGCACTACCCTAAACCCTAAAACACTAACCCAGCACTACCCCTAAACTACCCAAACACCACTGCACTAACATAAACCCTAAAACACTACCCCCAGCACAACCCCCTACACTACCCAAACACCACTGCACTACCCTAAACCCTAAAACACTACCCCCAGCACTAACCCCTACACTACACAAACACCACTGCACTACCCTAAACCCTAAAACACTACCCCATCACTACCCCTACACTACCCAAACACCACTGCACTAACATAAACCCTAAAACACTACCCCCAGCACAATCCCCTACACTACACAAACACCACTGCACTACCCTAAACCCTAAAACACTACCCCCAGCACGACTCCCTACACTACCCAAACACCACTGCACTACCCTGAACCATAAAACACTACCCCCAGCATGACCCCCTACACTACCCAAACACCACTGCACTACCCTAAACCATAAAACACTACCCCCAGCATGACCCCCTACACTACACAAACACCACTGCACTACCCTAAAACACTACCACCAGCATGACCCCCTACACTACTCAAACACCACTGCACTACCCTAAACCCTAAAACACTTCCCCAGCACGACCCCCTACACTACCCATACACCACTGCACTACCCTAAACCCTAAAACACTATCCTCAGCACGACCCCCTACACTACTGCACTACCCTAAACCCTAAAACACTACCCACAGCACGACCCCCTACACTACGCAAACACCACTGCACTTCCCTAAACCCTAAAACACTACCCCCAGCACGACCCCCTACACCACCCAAACACCACTGCACTACCCTAAGCCCTAGAAAAGAAACCCCCACCCCATGCCCAATCCCCCTTACCTCTCACTCCTCGTGGTTCCTCTCTCCTCGTGGTTCCTGCTTCACGTCGTCTCTGAGGGGCGGTGCACGTAGTTGTGAGGAAACGGAACAGCCTATGTTTCCTTACAAC
Organism: Calotriton arnoldi; assembly: GCA_963921515.1. Lineage (NCBI taxonomy): Eukaryota > Metazoa > Chordata > Amphibia > Caudata > Salamandridae > Calotriton > Calotriton arnoldi. Next base: position 50,922 of record CAWUFW010012483.1, on the reverse strand, counting down.
GACATGGATCGTCTACATGTTTTTTAGAACGCATGGTCATTTACCAAATATACATTTACAACAAAATTCCTTGTAAAGGCATGCGTGGTAAATGACCATGTGTTCTAAAAAATGCGTAGTAATGACTTCGTGATGTACAACGCATGCGTGGTAATGCATGCGTTGTAATGGTATCGCAAAGTAAAAAGTCGTTGTAACGGCTGTTTACCGATCGAAGCTGGCCCCTGTTCTTCAGTGAGACGTTTATTTGATTAATTAGGAGGAAGGAATGTGTTTTTTTACCGAAAAGTGCATTCACGGCTGTTATATTGTGAAAGTGTCCGCGTGGCCTGGTTTCACTTCCGGTGAGAGAGTGGAAGAGTCTGTTTGGATCTAAAGGAGTTCTGTTGTTGGACGGGGCCGGCGCGACATGTCATCAGAAAACATAGCTAATGGAAAGCATCCTCCCTGAAGTGTGGAGCAGTGCCATGAGAGGTCAACGAGTGTGCGTCCCACCGCAGTATGACCGTACCGCGTGACCCATGTGCCGCCTCCAGGGTACGGGAGGCAGAAGCGGCATCGCAGGTCCTCTTGAAGAACGTTGTAGCACTAATTGTACATTTTGGTACTAGGGCATTTTAACTTTGTTGTTCCTGCCAGATACAAAGAGAAGATCCTGTGTTATTCAGTGCCCTCATTACCTTTTTGTGGGTTGTGGTGCTTGTCACTTTGCTGCCCCGCTGGTGCACATGACTGGGCACCCCACCTTGTGAGCCATCTGCAGGGCCTCTGCCCTTTGATCACTGGTTTTGGTTTCTGGAGTGGCAACATAAACAGTTGCTCCCAAAGGACTAGCCTGAACACTTAGGTGAATATCCGCTGCACCAGCATTCCACGGAAATTCTTTCCTAGCTCTCCCACGTCAACGAGGACGTCATAATAGCATGGCTCCACTCGCGACACCGTATCACGTCACCGGAGCCATAAGAGTACTTCGTCGGCGTGCTGACGTCAGTTCCACCCATTTTTTCAGTGCCACCGAGGCAAACAGGGGACCGAGACATTTTCACATGTATACATAGTATAATAAATATATATATATATTCACTGAAAAAACCATAGGTTTCAGGCACGTTATAGTAGAAATTAGCATTTAAAAACCTTAGAAATTCACTGAAAAAACCATAGGTTTCAGGCACGTTATAGTTAGAAATTAGCATTTAAAAAACCTTAGAAATTCACTGAAAAAACCATAGGTTTCAGGGCGTTATAGTTAGTTGGACATTTCACTCGTACAAAACCATAGAAATTCCCCCGTTATAGTTAGTTCAGCTAACTATAACTCGCGTCGCCGCAATGCACTGCTGATGACGTCACATATTACATCGCTCATGACATGGTCAGTGACATCACTCATGACATCACTGATGACATCTCAAATGACATCACTGATGACATCATCCAGTGAATGTATGTTTTTCTGAAAATTAAATATGTTTTATATATGTATATCTCAAGGTCGATGGAAGAATAAATGTGTATATAAGTGTCTAAATGGATGATTTTTTTGTAAAATTGATTGTATAACTGACTAAGTGTATCTTAGTGAATACATGGGTTAGTGAGTAATGTTTAAATATGAAAATATCTGTATCAGTCTCTCACTTTGTGTATAAGTGGCTGCATGGGTTGGTGAGTAGCTACATGAGTGTCTATATGGGTTATTAGTTGGTTTTTTGAGTATCAGTATGAGTGTCTGAGTGTCTGTATGGTTCGGTGGGGGTATTTCTTAGTGCATAGATGCATGAATGAGTGACTCACTGTTTGTATGTGTTGAAGACAGCATGTGTGCAGGACTGTATAGGTGGATGAGTATGTGTATGGGTGTGTTAGTGAGTGAATGACTGTCTCAATAGTGTCTTTATGAGTAACTACATATGTTTTAAAATAGTATATGTGAGTATTGGTGTATACAAGTGAGTATATGTGAGAGTGAGAGATTGGAAGAGTTCCTGTACAAATAAGTAGGTGTTTCTATAAGTGATTGTTTAAGAGAGTAAGTATGTGTACGTTTCTGTAGAAGTAAGTGTGGTAGTGTGTGTATAACTGTATATGCAAGTAAATGGATGTTTTATACTTTGTTTGCATGTGTGAGTATGTGTGTGAGTAAGTCTATGGATGAGTGGCGGTGTGTAACAGGATGTATAGGTGTATGAGTACATATGATGAGTGAGTACATGTATGAGTGACTGTATAGGGACTGTTGGTGAATGAGTGGATGTGTGTGTAGATCTTGGAATTACTGAATAGGTGTGTTGTAACTGGTATTGGTATGTCCATTGTTTTGAAAATGTTAGTTTGTATTTTTGAGTGTGTGTATCAAAGGTTATATTAGGGTGAGAGGAGGTCTGCCACTCTATCACAAGGATGATGTCATCAGTGATGTCATCAGTGATGTCATTTGAGATGTCATCAGTGATGTCATGAGTGATGTCACTGACCATGTCATGAGTGATGTAATATGTGACGTCATCAGCAGTGCATTGCGGGCGCGCGAGTTATAGTTAGCTGAACTAACTATAACGGGGAATTTCTATGGTTTTGTACGAGTGAAATGTCCAACTAACTGTAACGCCCCTGAAACCTATGGTTTTTTCAGTGAATATGTATATATTCACTGAAAAAACCATAGGTTTCAGGCACGTTATAGTTAGAAATTAGCATTTAAAAAAACCTTAGAAATTCACTGAAAAAACCATAGGTTTTAGGGACAGTTATAGTTAGTTGGACATTTCACTGGTACAAAACCAGTGAAATTCCCCCATTATAGTTAGTTCAGCTAACTATAACTCGCGCCCACGCAATGCACTGCTGATGACGTCACATATTACATCACTCATGACATGGTCAGTGACATCACTGATGACATCACTGATGACATCTCAAATGACATCACTGATGACATCATCCAGTGACTGTGTGTTTCTGTAAAGTTAAAATATGTTTAATATATATAGGGAAATGCGTATTGTATAAGAGTCTGAATGGATGATTTAGTAGGTGCGTGACTGACTCTATAAGTGAGTGATTAAACGTATCTTACTGATTGCATGGGTTAGTGACTAAACTGTGTGAATGTCTGTCTCCGTCTGTCTGTTGGTGTGTAAGCGGCTGCATGGGTTTGTGAATAGCTACATGAGTGTCTACATGGGTTATTGATTGGTTGTCTGAGTATCTGTATGGGTGCCTGAGTGTTTGTGTGGGTGGGGTGTGTGTGACTCTGTGCATAGATGTGTGAGTGGGTGATTCACTGGGTGCATGGTTTCAAGAGTGCGTCTGTGTTGGACTGTATGGGTGGGTGAGTGTGTGTATGGGTGTGTTAGTGAGTGAATGTATATCTCAGTGGTACATGTGTGAGTAACTACATATGTGAAAGGGAGTATATATGTGTGTTGGAGTATATAAATGGCTATAAGTGAGAGTGTGTGATTGTGAGAGTGGCTGTATGGATGAGTGTGTACTTGTATCAGTGATTGTATAAGAGCGTGAGAATGTGCTAGTATTTGTATGAGTAAGTGAGCTGGTGTGTGTATAACTGTATAGGTGAGTAAATGGCAGTGTGATTAATTATTTGCATGACTGACTAGGTGTGTGAGTACCTCTATGGATGAGTGGCGGTGTGTGAATGTCTATATAGGTGTATGAGTGCATATGATAGTCCTGTACTGAGTCACCGTAAGTATGAGTGACTGTACGGGTGAGTGAGTGGATGTGTGTGTAGACCTAAGAATCAGTGAGTGTGTATGTAGTTATTGGAGTTGGAGTGTCTATGGTTTTGAGAAAGGCAGTCTGTAATTTAGAGTGGGTGTATCAAAGGTTATATTAGGGTGTGAGAAGATGCATGAAATTATCACATGGATGATGTCATGAGTGATGTCACTGACATGTCATGAGTGATGTAATATGTGATGTCATCAGCAGTGCATTGCGGGGGCGCAAGTTATAGTTGGCTGAACTAACTATAACGGGGGAATTTCACTGGTTTTGTACGAGTGAAATGTCCAACTAACTATAACTGTCCCTAAAACCTATGGTTTTTTCAGTGAATTTCTAAGGTTTTTTAAATGCTAATTTCTAACTATAACGTGCCTGAAACCTATGGTTTTTTCAGTGAATTTCAAAGGTTTTTTAAATGCTAATTTCTAACTATAACGTGTCTGAAACCTATGGTTTTTTCAGTGAATTTCAAAGGTTTTTAAATGCTAATTTCTAACTATGACGTGCCTGAAACCTATGGTTTTTAAGTGAGTTTCAAAGGTTTTTTAAATGCTAGTTTCTAACTATGCCTACAGAGGTAGGACATGTGAAGAAAGAAGAAAAACGCACAGAAATAAGCAAAAGAAATGCAGAAAGAAGCAACAGAAGTCCACAAAGACGAAGAAAAATGCAGGAAGAAGCAAGACATGTGCAGAAAGAACCAACAGAGGAGCAGAAAGTGGCCTTGTTGCAAAATCATCCTGTGCCCACAACTTTTTCAGACGGGTACTGGTGGTAACTGACTCGGACTAACCAGGCCTAGAGCCAGTGCTATGCTAAAAGACACTTAGAATACAGTGAAAACACCTACATACACTAGGGAACACTATGCGTTGGGGTACCCCTGTGATTAGCATGACCTCCTCTGTAAGACCCTAGTACATAATAGGGCAGGGGGATTAAAACTTCCTCTTAAAACGCTCCCCGGGGCGCGTTTGCACAGTGGTGAAGGGAGGGGGGGGCCTGAGGTGACATGTGTGCAAACAAGCCCTGTGGCCGTTTTAAGTTGGGAGATTAAGTCCCCTTGAATCCTGAGGGTCCCTGGGGTCCAACTAGCCCACCAGGTACCTCCAGTAAGCACCACAGAGCTGCGTTGCACAGAGGTGTAAAAAGGGGCATGGCCTGGATCACCTCTCTGCAACGCAGGCCTGTGGCACTTACTGGAGGTACCTGGTGGGCTTGTTGGACCCCAGGATCCCTCAGGATTCAAGGGGAATTAATTCCCCAACTTAAAACGCGCCACAGGGCGTGTTTGCACACATGTCACCTGAGGCACCACCCCTCCCTTCACCACTGTGCAAACACACCCTGTGGCACGTTTTAAGTTGGGGTATTAGGTCACCTTGAATCCTGAGGGTCCCTGGGGCCCAACTAGCCCACCAGGTACTTCCAGTAAGCGCCACAGGCCTGCGTTGCAGAGAGGTGTAAAAAGGGGCATGGCCTGGACCACCTCTCTGCAACGCAGGCCTCTGGCGCTTACTGGAGGTACCTGGTGGGCTAGTTGGCCCCCAGGGGCCCTTAGGATTGAAGGGGAATTAATTCCCCAACTTAAAACGTGCCACAGGGCGTGTTTGCACACATGTCACTTCAGGTCCCGCCCCCTTCCTTCACCACTGTGCAAACGCGCCCTGTGGCGCGTTTTAATTTGGGGTATTAAGTCCCCTTGAATCTTCAGGGTCCCTGGGGTGCAACTAGCCCACCAGGTACCTCCAGTAAGCGCCACAGAGCCCCATTGCAGAGAGGTGTAAAAAGGGGTGTGGCCTGGGCCACCTCTCTGCAATGCAGCTCTGTGGCGCTTACTGGAGGTACCTGGTGGGCTAGTTGGCCCCCAGGGACCCTCAGGATTGAAGAGGAATTAATTACCCAACTTAAAACGCGCCACAGGGCATGTTTGCACACATGTCACCTCAGGCCCCGCCCCCTCCCTTCACCACTGTGCAAACGCGCCCCGTGGCGCGTTTTAAGTTGGGGGATTAAGTCCCCTTGAATCCTGAGGGTCCCTGGGGTCCAACTAGCCCACCAGGTACCTCCAGTAAGCGCCACAGAGCTGCGTTGCAGAGAGGTGTAAAAAGGGGCGTGGCCTGGACCACCTCTCTGCAACGCAGCCCTGTGGCGCTTACTGGAGGTTCCTGGTGGGCCAGTTGGCCCCCAGGGACCCCCAGTATTGAAGGGGAATTAATTCCCCATTGTAAAATGGGCCACAGGGTGCGTTTGCAGTGTGTTGCTAGGAGGGGGCGGGGCCTCGGCACGATCTCCGTGTTTTTTTTTTTTTATTTTATTTAGAAGGGTGGCTGCGTGGCCCCCCTTCATTTTACTTTTTTTGGGCCCTGGGGACCCCATCCCCCAGGGCCTTACCCCCATTTAAATAAAAAATAAAAAACTGACTGGGAAGGGGGCTGCGTGGGCCCTCCTTCAGTGGCCAATTCCAGCCCCGGGGACCCCATCCCCCGGGGCATGGACACATACATAATAATTTTAAATTATGGAGGGGGGCTGTGTGGCCCCCCTCCTGAGGCCTCTATTGGCCCCGAGGACCCCATCCCCCGGGGCCCGGCCTTTATTTAATTTATTTTTTTTATTTTTGGGGGAGGGAGGCCGCGTGGCCCCCCTCCCGGGCCACTTCTAGCCCCGTGGACCCCATCCCCCGGGGCTGGCCCTCTCCGTTGGGGACCGTGGGGGGGTCCTCAATTCTCCCACGGTCCCGCCAGTTCCCCGCGTCCTACGGGAGCCGGCATTGCTTTTCCACATGGGGAGCTGCTGACATGCAGCTCCCCGTGTGGAAAAGCAATCTCTTTGCTTCATTGAAGCGAGAGCAGGTTTCCCTGCTCTCGCTTCAATGAAGCAAACAGCAGTGTCCCGGGGTTGGGCACCCTGGGACACTGCAGGAGTTGGCCCTGGGGGGTGGCGGTCCCCACGGCCATCACTGGCTCCAGGAGGGGGGCCGCGCAGCCCCCCTCCCAACATCTGCACAGCCCCGGGAAGGTGGTGGTCCCCGGGGCTCCATAACAGACCCCCAAATTTACATTTTAAGTGCCCCGCGGAGGTGGCGGTCCCCGGGGCGTATGGGGGGGCTCGAGCCCACCCACACAGGTATTTTTTTTTTTTAAATGAAGCCCCGGGGGGTGGCCCTCCCCGGGGCTGCGGGGGGGCAGTGTGCCCCCGCTATTATAAATAATTAAAGCCCCGGGGGTGGCGGTCCCCGGGGCTTGGGTGGGCCTTAGAGGCCCCCAAACTGTAAAAAAACAAGCCCCGGGGGTTGGCGGTCCCCGGGGCTGCGGGGGGGCTGCGCAACGCATTATTCAAGCCCCGGGGAGGTGGCAGTCCCCGGGGCAGTGTGGAGTGATTGGGCCCCCCCCCACACTTTTTTTTTCACTGCCCCCGGGACTTGGCCCACCCGGAGGCTAATTAGTAACATAGCGCGGGAGCCTGCGCTTCGTTTTTTTTTTTGTTTTGCGGCCGGATCCGCGGATCCTGTGCGCATTTTGCCCCTTTCCTTTTTTTTCATGTTTGTTTTACTCTTTTCTTGTGACTCTCTACCGAGTCACAAGATGGCTGCCAACACTTCATGGTTTGGAGTGTTGACAGCCAATTAGCATGCAGCTCGTGGTCGGGAGGGTGCGCGGATCCACCGCGCCTCTATATATCGAAACTTTTATTTTTTGATTTTCTCAGCAACTACTGAACGGATTTCACCATTTTTAAAAAGGGTGCTTTCTGATCCAAGCACTACCTTTTTGCCAAATTTGGTGTAATTACGTTCAGCAGTTTTGGCTGTAGCCTTGCATAAAGTTTCCTATGGGAAATTGATTTTTTGACTCTTATTTTTTTAATTTCTCCGTAACTACTGAACGGATTTACACCATTTAAAAAAAGGTCGCTTTCTGAACCGAGCGCTACCTTTTTGCCAAATTTGGTGTAATTCCGTTCAGCAGTTCGGGCTGTAGCCGTGTCTAAAATTTCCTATGGGAATTAACATGGAGAAAGCATGTTTTGGGACCCCCCTTTTTTCTCGGCCCGCGCTTGACGAATCACCCTGAAACTTTCAAGATAGGAGCGGACCGGAGCGGGCCATTAGTTTTGAAAATTTCGCGAAGATTTGTCATTTGGCGCCAAAGTTATTGGGAATAGAATGTTGCGATTTTCCTATGGTAACTAGGTCCTAACTATAACTACCTACTGGCGACCGCCAGTAGGAAATTATCTACTGGCGGTCGCCAGTAGATAGTTATAGTTATAGTTATAGTTAGGACCTATTATCCATAGGAAATTCGTATGAAGCAAAGCAAAATTGCTTTTCCATAAGGGGAGCTGCATGTCAGCAGCTCCCCTTGTGGAAAAGCAATGCCGGCTCCTACAAGACACGGGGAGCCGGTGGGACCATGGGGGGATTGGGGACCCCCCATGGTCCCCAACGAGAGGCCAGGCCCCGGGGGATGGGGTCCCCGGGGCCATGAGAGGCCCGGGAGGGGGGCCATGTGGCCCCCCTCCCCCATAATAAATGTGTTTTTTTTAAAAACGCAAAGGCCGGCCCCGGGGGATGTGTCCCCGGGGCCATAAATGGCCTGAGGAGGGGAGGCATGCAGCCCCCCTCCAATTATTTAAAAAAAAAAAAAAAATGGCCCTGCCCCAGGGGATGGGGTCCCCGGGGCCGAAAATGGCCTCAGGAGGGGGGCCATGTGGCCCCCCTTCAGTGTGTGTTGACCTAAGAATCAGTGAGTGTGTATGTAGTTATTGGTGTTGGAGTGTCTATGGTTTTGAGAATGGCAGTCTGTAATTTAGAGTGGGTGTATCTAAAGTTATGTTAGGGTGTGAGAAGATGCATGAAATTATCACATGGATGATGTCATCAGTGATGTCATCAGTGATGCCATTTGAGATGTCATCAGGATGTCATCAGTGATGTCACTGACCATGTCATGAGTGATGTAATATGTGACGTCATCAGCAGTGCATTGCGGGGTCGCGAGTTATAGTTAGCTGAACTAACTATAACGGGCGAATTTCACGGGTTTTGTACGAGTGCAATGTCCAACTAACTATAACTTTCCGTAAAACCTATTGTTTTTTCAGTGAATTTCTAAGGTTTTTTAAATGCTAATTTCTAACTATAACGTGCCTGAAACCTATGGTTTTTTCAGTGAATATATATATATATATATATATTTAGTATACTATTGTAGTGTGGTTTGTGGCCTCATTGCCTACATTGCTAAGTTAGCTTAGGCCTGGCTGCCATGATGCCTTTTTGCACACGTTACTCTGTGACTTTGTTTGTTCAGTCCCTGCTTGTGCCCGTCTATTTTAGAACTGTCTGCCTTTTTGACTTTCACCTTTTCTCCTGTTCCCTGTGGGTTTCGTCTGCACATCATGTACAAGGTCGAAAAACAACGTCCCTTGTTCTTGCTGATTTGGTCAGCCCCTCGCACTTAGACATAACACATAATGCAGCTGCCCTGGAGAAATTCGGGTGCTTTTAATATTGTGATCTCGCTGTTTGTGACACTTGGAGAAAAACCTTTCCAGGGAGAAGAGCTGTGGTTGTCTGATGATGTAAACCTTGCATCTAGATATTGAGGTATGGGGGTCCGCCTGACAAAGCCCAGAGGTCTTCTATTTTTATAATAAACTAATTCATAGCACGGGGAGGGTGGTAAGGCCATTTAGCCCTAAATCCACTGTCTTTATAAAATGCTGTCCACGTTTGTATTCAATGGAATTGTAACCATGTTTATTATTTTATCATTATGCATCATGCTGATAATACTGGCACGTGTACTGTATCTTAGAGCACGATAGTTGAAATAAACATTTTAAACTATACAGTGTCTCTTATTACGCACGTTGTGGACAAGTATGAGTGAGTTATGAAAGAGTGTTCTTGCTCCCACGAGTCCTGAGAGAGACCGTGTTCTGGGTTGTCTAATAATTGGTAGCTGTGCTGCGAATGAGATGCTAAAGCTAGTCGGTTTGGGATTGTGGGTACTGAGGGGCGTGGTTGGCTCCCCACCATACTCCGAGGTCCTATTATCCTGTGCATAGCTCTGTGTATGTGCAGAATTCTTACAACATGGCGCCCAATGTGGGGCTGCTTATCTGCGAGACGCTTGAGTAGTGCTTGTGCTTGTCCACAACACCCTTCGCATACGTTTCCGGAAACGTGTGTGAGGGTGGTACCTCCTATATTGATGTTTTTATAGGTTCTTTCAAGCTTGAAGTATTTAAAAGGTGTTAATATAAACCCTATATAGCGCTGCCTCATACTAGGTTGTCAAACATTCTTAGCCTTAATGGCTGTCAACATCGTGGCACATAGCCGTGCAGCACTCCGGGCTCATTTGCTGGCTTATGGAGTGCCTGACGCGGGTGTCGCACTCATCTTTGTGGTGCAGGCTGACCCGGCTCACCACTTTGAGGTGTTTTACTTTTGGGTCACCTTTCCGGCGGTGGATGGAACTGATACTCTGTTCCACGAATATACAGCCACCGCTCTTCCTAATGTTTATCAGCCTTATCAGGCTATTGAAGTACCACTTACGGCATGGCAACACCGTGTTTGGTTTAATGGCGCCCTCCCACATCCGGTCACAGCGGTTCGTTTAGGCCCCTTATCGATAGACGGGCCTCTTGGCCAGTGTTGGCCGGGTATACCCCACATCCGCGTTATTTGACGCTTGCGGTTGATGAACTGCGTGTCTTGCATACGTCTTTGATATGCGTTCACAGAGCTTTGGTACAATATGTTACAGGCAACGTCCAGGGAGCCCCTCCTGGAGTTGCAGCGCATCCAGCTGGACCGGGCGGTGTAACCATAAGTCCCGTCATGGTTAATTCGGTGATGGGCAGGCGCCCACAAAATAAGGATGATTTACCTTATTGGTTTGCCGAAAAATTTGACCAGCTGGAGGCAGTTTTTCCTAATACTTCTCCTGTGGAAAAACACAGGATCTTGAAGATTAGTTTGCCAAAAGACTTAATTCCCGAGTTGGCCGAATGCAACAACTGGGGCAAGGTATTCGCAGCAGTATATGCGAAGTGTTTCGGCACCCCTTCCATACAAGTACTCCCCTCTGTAATTAAACGAGTGCAGGATGAGCATGGCCCTGAGGCGGCTGTGGAATTAGGGATGAGGCTAGTGGGAGTGTTCGATGTAGTGGCTGATCTAATCCTTGCTAACGTCAAGGGAGATGCAGTTAACTTTCAAGTAGCTAATGCTTTGGCTTTGATGCCGGAACCGGACAAGCCATGCGAATTACCGAAAATTATTGCACAGGCTTATAAAACCATTGGCCGCAATAGCCTGGGAGTCAAGCCTTTTGCTAAAACGCAAACGCAATCACAACCACAACAAAAAACTCAATCTGAGAAAGATGAGAAACCGTTCTTTACTAAAAAGAGCTGGAGGTTGAAAAAACAGGGTAAGCAACAGAAAAAGCCAGGGTCGCGTACTGCATCCCCGGTTTCCGTATCTTCTGAACGCACTTATGATTTGCGCGACAGAGCAAGAATTAAATCTCCAGAGAGATTTCAGGTCCTCGTTCTTCACAGGCACCATCGACCCCTCAGACTGGTGGAGGAGATCGCCAGGATAGAGGCAGGGGTCGTGAGGCTCCACCGGGATGAGACCAACCTCAACAACCAGTCCGAGGGAAACCAGAAGAATTTCTACGTCCTCGCCCACAGTTTCAGAAGAAAAAAGTTGCAGCTTTAACAGCGAGGTATGCCACAGATGGTGAGAACGAGACTCCTGAATTGGACGTGGGCAGTGACGCTGCTAGACAGCGCTGCGGAAGTTAGCATAGTACGGGAGGCACTACGTCCTCATGTGGAGGCGACAGCAACTGATACATTCATTACTGTCGAGACAGCTGACACCCGAGTGGCGCCCCCTGACAGACTATTTAATATTGTCATTCAAATTGAAGGTGACATTGAGCGTGTTATTAAAGGGATTTTTTGGGAGAATCTGACCTCTTCTTACGATATTTTGTTGGCAGGGGCGGATTGGCCGCCCCCATTCGTACTTGCTGCTCGCCGAGGGGAGGAGGTAATCCTTCCGAGCTTTTCTCGTCATGTCCCCAAGGAAAAAGCAGAAGCTCTAGCGGCTGAATGGGCTGGGGCCCTGGCTCCGGCGCTATACTGTAACCACGTGGGCTGGGATGAGGATTCTCCACCCCATCATATACCATTGCGGTCTCTGCCACAGCCACAACCCCAATACCCCATCCGGTGGGAAGCTAAAGGTCCTGTTTCTGACATTCTGACACAGTTAGAATATCAAGGAGTAATTGAAACATGCGTATCACCAATGAATAATCCCCTTTTTGCGGTTTCTAAACCCGATGGTTCGTACCGATTAGTTTTGGATTACCGACATTTAAACTCTCATTGTCGGACCTTTGCGGTACAAAATACCCACAGTTCTGCGCTTGTAGACAGTCTTGTTCGTAAAAAGTATAAAACGACACTTGACCTATCCAATGGATTTTACACGCACAACTTGTCCCCGGAGTGCAGCCAATGGAGCGCTTTCACATCCGGTGGAAAACAATTCAAATTTTGGCGTTTGCCAATGGGCTACAAGAACAGTCTGGGTGTCTTCGCCGCCCGTGTTGTCTCTTTGTGGGACAGCATAGACCCCGATGCGTGTTCGTACGTCGACGATATCTATCTGACAGACGACGAATTATGGCCGCATCTTTCCCGTGTGGACCGCATTATTCTTGAATTTGCGGTCTTAGGATACAAATTTAATTTTGCCAAATCTCACATAGCTGAATTTACCGTTTTGTTCTTAGGCTATGAGCTCAACAATGAAGGTAAGGGCTTAGCCCCCCATTTCTTGGAGAAGTGCGCACTTTTGCGCCCTCCAACCACACTGAAGAAACTTCAGTCATTACTGGGTTTTCTAAACTTCGGGCGTACTTACATTCCCGAATATGCCCAGCGTATCAAGCCTCTATATGCCTTGATACATCCTACCTTTTCGAAGTCATGCTGGCTACCTGAGCATTCCTCTATACTGCAGTCTTTGCAGTCTGATCTACTTGAATCTAAATTCTTGTTGACTCGTGATAACCACACAAACCTGGTAATTAGAATTGTGCCAGGGGCAGTGGGTTTCACGTACTTAACCTTTAACGAAGGTGACACAGTACAGATTGCATACAAGTCACATCTTTACACTTCAGCGGAGTTGCGTTTTTCCTCTGTGGAGAAAGTATTGACTGCAGTGCAAATGGCGATTCTAAAGGAACGCGCACTGGCACAGGGAAAACGCATTTTGGTGGTAACACCATATCCTGCTCTTGAGGCAGTGACGAAAGCAAGTGTACCAAACTCTAAGGCTTTGCACCCCCGTTGGATACAATGGGCTACCTCTTTGACGTCCCCGGATTTCACTTTTATCTTTGATTCCTCACTTCAGACACAGGAGTTCTTACAGTATGAATTTGTTCATCCTCCTCCTCTGTCTTTGCTACCGCTTGAGGAGTACGAATGTATTATTTACACAGATGGTTCGGCACAACCGACCACGGGTTCTAAGCATGCTTATTCCGCAGCATGTGCTATTGTTGCAGGTACTATGGTGAACGGAGAGTTCAAGTCGAGTGTAGTGCACACACAGGCACTAGGAGACAGTACTGCACAATTGCCGAGCTGCGTGCTTTGGTGCTCGCACTTGAGTTTGCGAATCCAGAAGTGACTACTCTTGTTGTATGCGATTCCTACTACTGTGTTCAATCTTTCAATGACAACCTCTTCTTTTGGTCGCAAAACGACTATAGAGATGCTAAAGGCAGCACAATTAAGCATAAAATGCTTTGGGTTCGAGTGGCAGATCTTAAACAACGTCTGCCTCTCACACAGGTTATTCACACTCTTGGCCACCAGCATGTGGGCACACACGCTGTCTGTAACGATTTGGCAGATGAAGCTGCCAAATCAGCAGTAGCCACGTGCACAGTAGCAGCAGTTACAAGATCCATGACTAAAATATATAATGATATTTTGGCAGCTATTGCTGCAACAAAGGAAGGTGCTAATTACCCACGGAGTTTCCCTTCCAAGTACTCTTATCACTTAAGTCCTGAACAGGCTCCTTACGTAACAATTCCAGACGTTGGTGATCGGCTGATTCCCAACGCGAACCGCAGACCTTCCTTGATAACGGCCGCACACGAAGGCTTGGCTTCGGCCCATGCTGGCGTGTCTGCGACTGTTTCCATCTTGCAGCAGCGTTACTGGTGGCGTGGTTTATATAAACAGACTCGTACTTATGTGCTTTCTTGTGACGTGTGTCAGCAAATTAAGCCTTCAACGGTTAAACGACCACCACAAACACAGGTCTGCATTTCTAACAAACCTTTTGGGTGTGTTTACCTTGATCACTGCGGTCCATTGTCTTCTGACACTGCATATAAATACATCTTAGTTGCAGTGGATTCGTGCACACGTTTCATCTGGGTCTGGCCACAACGAAGTGCTGACGCTCGAAATGTCATCAGGGATTTGCGTGTCTTTGTGGGAATTTTTGCCTGCGGCACCTTCCATTCTGACCAAGGTCCAGCGTTCGCCTCTAAGGCCTACAAAGATGCAATGGGGTCTCTGGGGGTGCGGGTGCAATTTTCGTCTCCATATAGACCTGAGGGTAATTCAATTGTTGTGTGAATGAACCGTGACTTAAAGCAATCCTTGACAGCTAGAGTCTTAGGTACTGGCAGGAACTGGCTGGCCCACTTGTATAGCATACAACGTGCACTTAATAATCTCCCTAGAAGATCTCTGGGTGGGCGGACCTCATACGAAATGCTCTTTGGCATACAAATGTTTGTGCCAGATCTTGATGGTCTAGACATGGCGGCAAATGCCGCAATCTTTGACGTAGATAATCATTCTACTATGTTGCAGGACTTACAAGTGACCCGTGACAAACTTGCTAACGAACACTTGCCTTCAGCCACTGATGCTGCGCTGCAGATTCCGGTTGCCGGCTGGCTTCCGAAGGTTGGAGATCTGGTCCGAGAGAAGGTGGAGAACAAAAAAGAATTTGGACCCTCTTATTGTGCACCAGTTCCAGTCCTTGGCTTGAAGGGTACTCGTACAGTCATCTTACCACCGCTTCCTGGTCGCAAGGACAACAGATACATCTCAGTGGACAATGTCAAGCTACAACATCTGGCCGATCCTGAATAGTGTAACACCTGCGGTCTCATGTCCAGCCATTTCTAGGGCTCATGTGTATGGCCCTCCAGCCCGCACGGACACTGATGTTGCCATTGAGTTGGTCAATTTGCCTGATCGTCTGCTCGACTTCCCGGCTTCCTCCTGCAACGAGGAAACCGAGTATACCTATCCCGCCACAGAGTCGGTGGCTCATTGACCTACAACACCACTGAGCCCAACCCGTTTTTCCTTTGATTCGGATTCCACCTCATCACTTATCCCGTCCAACTTCAGTATTTTTGTATCCTGGTTCAGAGACAATTTTTTAGTCCCACCATGGACATACATCTGGTTGGTACTGTTCCTGATTTTTCTGTTCATGTGCCTTGGCTTTGTGACAGTGTTTTTCTTGCTCATTAATGGTCATTATTTACCTGAACGCTCTGCAGTGAACTCTGTAGCTGGAACTTTGGCTCCACATTCTTCATCTCACATCATGAAGCGTGACCACACATTTGTGAACATTTCAGCTTTCCCAGTTGCTGATGGCATCGTATGGGATGCGGTAAATTTCCAAATTCATGGACCAACCGAGATTATTAATGTACCAAATGTCCTCCGTGTTTCGATGGGTGAAGTCGTTAAAGGTAATACTCATTCTGACGATTGGGATGTGCATGCCGTTGAATTGTTATTTTCTGATTTGAAATACTATGCAGCTTTTAATGCTGAAGATCTGTATTTAAATTCTGCAAGTTATGCTGACTTATATTGTTACCAGCATTGGGGCAACCATTTTCTCCATAAACCAAGTACTCTTCGGGGTCCTTTTAATTACACCCAATGGGAACATTGTCCGACCCCTTTGCCAGGTAGCTCCCAAACTCTTAGAAATAAATGTACTTATTTTACAGATTTTGATAGGTCGAACCCTGGGTCCTATTATTTTAAATTGAACACTTCGACCGCTCGGAAGATCATGTTGACCCACACCAAATTGCTATATTCGGGTTCCTTTTTGAACGCGTTAGCAGTGGGTGGTTATGATCACTGGCAGGACACCATTGACTTAAAGTCTATTTGGGGCACTAAATCATGGCAGGTCCGAGGTACGGAAGCCTTACTCCGTGCTTGCCTAATCCCGGCCCAGATTTTATTTTTAAATAGTACGATCTATCAATCGGCCTGTTGGGGTTTGGCTACTTCTAAACAATTGAATGCACCCTCCATTCCCGCATTGTCTTCCACTCCCAACGACAGCTTGCCTTTTAATATTTCCCTAACCAATTTGCAAGCTTTGTTTCAAAACAATTCGTTTAATATCTCGACGATTGTTCAGTCACCCTGGTTGGCCTGGCCCGTAGCATCAGATGCCTGCCAACTGCGTTTTCATGACTCAGCTCCTAGTTACAAACAGGATAAGCCAGATCCGAGGTTTTCTGACTCTCGTACTGTTACAACATATTCTGTTGGTAAACTGTGTAAACAGTGGTTGCAGCACTCTTCATTAGATTCTGTAAAAGAACATTTATCCCTCCTATCAGGCAACATTTATCTGTCCGATTTTGTTCTGGGGCCTCGTGGTCCACGACCTAAGAGATTCATTTATGAAACTTACAATGAACTCTGGAAGCTTTCACAAATTGAAGCTGCTTCCCGTCTTCGGGAAATCGATCAAGCAAATCTAGAAAAAGTGCTTGCTGTTGTTGACAATAGTATTAATACCCTGTCTTCCCACATTTACACATTAGAGAATATTGTTTCATCTGTTGTTGATATTGTACAGGATGATGTGTCTGTGTTATATCATGGTCAGAATCAATTGCGTTCAGTAATGCAGTTTGCATGGACTTTGCAGACACTGAAAATGGGTAAAGTTCCTTGGCATTTTTTAAACACGTCTGCCTTATTCTTACCGTTTAATTTTACTGACAAACAGCAATTCATGTCCATGAAAGATGCAACATACACTCTCTTACATATCGAGAAGATAGAGCCGTTACCATTCTCTGTGGCGGAGTTCGACTCTGCTGTGTGGCTAGTACACAGGGTTATCACTTTGCCTTTTTCTTTATTTGAGTTCAGTTCCTGCATGAAACATTATCCTGTTGGCCATTTTCAGCCTTTAGGCAGTGCCTTCTTGCATGAACTTTGGTCCCTGCCTTTCATGTACAGATGCATTAGGGACGGAAAAGAGGTTTTTCTCACAGGGGAGTCTTGCGATTCTGCAGTGGGTCATTCCCTCATTTGTAAAAACATTAAATTGCACGGGGCTTGTAACGTTTCGGCTCCGAATCTTGCTTGTGTTTTAAAGGGCATTCCTGCTATATCACCTACTTTCACTGTGCTTGCAAATGGTAGCTATCTCCTTCTAAATAATCAGGACTGCTGTGGAATGCTGGCTGGCATCCCCTATATTGTAACAGTTTCCCACCGGGTTGTGTGCTGCAAAAATGTGCTTTTTCCTCCCCCGCATAACATAATAGATAGTTCCATTTGGCCTTCCATTCCAACTTTGAAGGCGGATTTCAATAAATTGAGCAGAATAAAGGCGCTATTATTGAACCAGGAGGTTATGCTCGCGTCCGCACGGGAGACCTTCATCCTCCAGGTGGCTAGTACCCACAGTGAGATACAGGCCCTTTTGAACACAAACCTCCCACAACATTTCGGTGAGCTGATTCACCGTATTTTCAATGCGTCTAGCACCAAAGGTCTTGTGCACTTTTTTAAAGTTGTGGGCTCTGGCCTTGTTACCTCCTTTTAAGCTATATTTGGTGTAATACCGGCTTTTATTCATTCTATTTTTTCCAGCGTCTTTGGCGGCTTTCCGTTGATCCTCGCCTTAGCGGCTGGTGTATTGCTTTTGGTCTGTTTGCTACGCAATGGATGCACTTCATGGGGGCCTCCTCGACCACAGTCGGCTCCGGATGCTCCGTGAACGCATGCTTCTTAGCTTCGGCATCCTGCCCTTAGCGACACTCAGCGTGTCATATCGACTTTCTTTTCGCTTTGCGTATTTCACTTGCGTGCAACCTGTGATGTCTTGCTTAAGATGTCCTTTCTCCTGGTCCTTGGATTTTTGCCTTTCCAATACGTCTCTGTCGGACACGGAGTTTGGCCAGTTAATGGGTCCCTTAGAGGCCCATGAATGGGACTGTTCCGGCGATGGCTTAATGGAGCGTGCGGCTGCACTTGGAATTCTGGCGCAATGGGATATCTGGGCGGCTGCTCAGAATCTCCTACAACACAGTTATATTCAGTATCACGCAATTTGTCGCGCAATGCTAATCACTGCTCCCTATTATGAGGAACATGGGTGCAGTTTTGATTTGTTGAACTGGATGGCGTCTCTTTTTTCAGACAATACCAATGATGTCCTCTTGGAAGGTGTGGCGTTTTTCTGCACTTACACTCTATTGGATTAGAGAACTTTGCTTTCTGCGTCCTGCGTTTCTGGATTTTTCTTTTTGTCCTATAATGATTTTTTTCTCATTTGCTGTCCTTCATGGGAACTTTTGACAAATAGACGTTTACATTCTGCTCCATCTATTTGAACTCTGTTTTCCTCCTATGTCTTGGCATATGGACTGACCAGGGGAGGGTGTAGTGTGGTTTGTGGCCTCATTGCCTACATTGCTAAGTTAGCTTAGGCCTGGCAGCCATGATGCCTTTTTGCACACGTTACTCTGTGACTTTGTTTGTTCAGTCCCTGCTTGTGCCTGTCTATTTTAGAACTGTCTGCCTTTTTGACTTTCACCTTTTCTCCTGTTCCCTGTGGGTTTCATCTGTACATCATGTACAAGGTCAAAAAACAATGTCCCTTGTTCTTGCTGATTTGGTCAGCCCCTCGCACTTAGACATAACACATAATGCAGCTGCCCTGGAGAAATTCGGGTGCTTTTAATATTGTGATCTCGCTGTTTGTGACACTTGGAGAAAAACCTTTCCAGGGAGAAGAGCTGTGCTTGTCTGATGATGTAAACCTTGCATCTAGATATTGAGGTATGGGGGTCCGCCTGACAGAGCCTAGAGGTCTTCTATTTTTATAATAAACTAATTCATAGCACGGGGAGGGTGGTAAGGCCATTTAGCCCTATATCCACTGTCTTTATAAAATGCTATCCCCGTTTGTATTCTATGGAATTGTAACCATGCTTATTATTTTATCATTATGCATTATGCTGATAGTACCGGCACGTGTACTGTATCTTAGAGCACGATAGTTGAAATAAACATTTTAAACTATACAGTGTCTCTTATTACGCACGTTGTGGACAAGTATGAGTGAGTTATGAAAGAGTGTTCTTGCTCCTGCGAGTCCTGAGAGAGACTGTGTTCTGCGTTGTCTAATCATTGGTAGCTGCGCTGCGAATGAGACGCTAAAGCTAGTCGGATTGGGATTGTGGGTACTAAGGGGCGTGGTTGGCTCACCACCATACTCCGAGGTCCTATTATCCTGTGCATAGCTCTGTGTATGTGCAGAATCCCTACAACACTATGTATACATGTGAAAATGTGTTGGTCCGCCTGTTTGCCTCGGTGGCACGGAAAAAATGGGTGGAACTGACGTCAGCACACCGATGAGGTCCTCTTATGGCTCCGATGACGTCAAACGGTGTCGCGAGCGGAGCCGTGCTATTATGACGTCCTCGTCAACGTGGGAGAGCTAGGAAAGAATTTCCGCGGAATGCTGGCATAGGGGATATACACCTAAGTGTTCAGGCTAGTCCTTTGCGAGCAACTGTTTATGTTGCCACTCCAGAAACCGAAACCAGTGATCCGAGGGCAGAGGCCCTGCAGATGGCACAAGAGGTGGGGAGCCCAGTCGTGTGCACCGGCGGGGTAGCGAAGTGACAAGCACCACTACCCACAAAAAAGGTTACGAGGTCACTGAATAACACAGGATCTTCTCTTTGTATCTGGCAGGAACAACGAGGTTAAAATGCCCTAGTTCCAACATGTAGAATTGGTGCTACAACGGTCTTCAAGAGGACCTGCGATGGATGCCGCTTCTGCCTCCCGTACCCTGGAGGCGGCACATGGGTCACGCGGTACGGTCATACTGCGGTGGGACGCACACTCGTTGACCTCTCATGGCACTGCTCCACACTTCGGGGAGGACGCTTTCCATTAGCTGTGTTTTCTGATTACGTGTCGCGCCGGCCCCGTCCAACAACAGAACTCCTTTAGATCCAAGCAGACTCTTCCACTCTCTCACCGGAAGTGAAACCAGGCCACGCGGACACATTCACAATACAACAGCCGGGAATGCACTTTTCGGTAAAAAAAACACATTTCTTCCTCCTAATTTATCAAAAAAATGACTCACTGAAGAACAGGGGCCAGCTTCTATCGGTAAAAAGCCGTTACAACAACTTTTTTACTTTGCGATACCATTACAACGCATGCATTACCACGCATGCGTTGTACATCGCAAAGTCATTACTACGCATTTTTTTAGAACGCATGGTCATTTACCACGCATGCCTTTACAACGAATTTCGTTGTAAAGATATGTATAGTAAATGACCATGCGTTCTAAAAAAAAGGATACGTTCCATGTCGTTGTAAGAAAACAGAGGCTGTTCTGTTTCCTCACAAGGACGTGCACCGCCCCTCAGAGACGACGTGAAGCAGGAACCACGAGGAGAGAGGAACCACGAGGAGTGAGAGGTAAGGGGGATTGGGCATGGGGTGGGGGTTACTTTTCTAGGGTTTAGGGTAGTGCAGTGGTGTTTGTGTAGTGTAGGGGGTCGTGCTGGGGTAGTGTTTTAGGGTTTAGGGTAGTGCAGTGGTGTTTGGGTAGTGTAGGCGGTCGTGATGGGGGTAGTGTTTTAGGGTTTAGGGTAGTTCAGTGGTGTTTGGGTAGTGTAGGGGTCGTGATGGGGGTAGTGTTTTAGGGTTTAGGGTAGTGCAGTGGTGTTTGGGTAGTGTAGGGGTCGTGCTGGGGGTAGTGTTTTAGGGTTTAGGGTAGTGCAGTGGTGTTTGGGTAGTGTAGGGGGTCATTCTAGGTCTAGTGTTTTAGGGTTTAGTGTAGTGCAGTGGTGTTTGGGTAGTGTAGGGGGTCGTTCTGGGTGTAGTGTTTTAGGGTTTAGTGTAGTGCAGTGGTGTTTGTGTAGTGTAGGGGGTCGTGTTTTAGGGTTTAGGGTAGTGCAGTGGTGTTTGGGTAGTGTAGGGGGTCGTGCTGGGGGTAGTGTTTTAGGGTTTAGGGTAGTGCAGTGGTGTTTGGGTAGTGTAGGGGGTCATGCTGGGGGTAGTGTTTTAGGGTTTAGGTTAGCGCAGTGGTGTTTGGGTAGTATAGGGGGTCGTGCTGGGGGTAGTGTTTTAGGGCTTAGGGTAGTGCAGTGGTGTTTGGGTAGTGTAGGGGTCGTGCTGGGGGTAGTGTTTTAGGGTTTAGGGTAGCGCAGTGTTGTTTGTGTAGTGTAGGGGGTCATGCTGGGGGTAGTGTTTTAGGGTTTAGGGTAGTGCAGTGGTGTTGTGCAGTGAAGGGGTCATGCTGGGGTTAGACTTAGGGTTTAGGGTAGTGCAGTGGTGTTTGGGTAGTGCAGGGGGTCATGCTGAGGGTAGTGTTTTAGGTTTTAGGGAAGTGCAGTGGTGTTTGGGTAGTGTAGGGGGTCATGCTTGGGTGGTGTTTTAGGGTTTAGAGTAGTGCAGTGGTGTTTGGATAGTATAGGGGGTCATGCTGGGGGTAGTGTTTTAGGGTTTAGGGTAGTGCAGTGGTGTTTGGGTAGTGTAGGGGGTCATTCTGGGGTAGTGTTTTAGGGTTTAGGTTAGTGCAGTGGTGTTTGGGTAGTGTAGGGGGTCGTGCTGGGGGTAGTGTTTTAGGGTTTAGGTTAGTGCAGTGGGATTTGGGTAGTGTAGGGGGTCATGCTGGGGGTAGTGTTTTAGGGTTTAGGGTAGTGCAGTGGTGTTTATGTAGTGTAGGGGGTCGTGTTTTAGGGTTTAGGGTAGTGCAGTGGTGTTTGGGTAGTGTAGGGGGTCATGCTGGGGGTAGTGTTTTAGGGTTTAGGGTAGTGCAGTGGTGTTTGGGTAGTATAGGGGGTCGTTCTGGGGTAGAGTTTTAGGGTTTAGGGTAGCGCAGTGGTGTTTGGGTAGTGTAACGGGTCGTGCTGGGGGTAGTGTTTTAGGGTTTAGGGTAGCGCAGTGGTGTTTGTGTAGTGTAGGAGGTCGTGCTGGGGGTAGATTTAGGGTTTAGGGTAGGGCAGTGGTGTTTGGGTAGTGTAGGGGTCGTGCTGGGGGTAGATTTAGGGTTTAGGGTAGCGCAGTGGTGTTTGGGTAGTGTATGGGGTTGTGCCGGGGGTAGATTTAGGGTTTAGGGTAGCGCAGTGATGTGTGTGTATTGTAGGGGGTCGTGCTGGGGATAGTGTTTTAGGGTTTAGGGTAGCGCAGTGGTGTTTGTGTAGTGTAGGGGGTCATGCTGGGGGTAGTGTTTTAGGGTTTAGGGTAGCCCAGTGGTGTTTGTGTAGTGTAGGGGTCGTGCTGGGGGTAGATTTAGGGTTTAGGGTAGCGCAGTGGTGTTTGTGTAGTGTAGGGGGTCGTGTTTTAGGGTTTAGGGTAGCGCAGTGGTGTTTGTGTAGTGTAAGGGGGTCGTGCTGGGGGTAGTGTTTTAGAGTTTAGGGTAGCGCAGTGGTGTTTGGGTAGTGTAGGGGGTCATGCTGGGGGTAGTGTTTTAGGGTTTAGGGTAGCGCAGTGGTGTTTGGGTAGTATAGGGGGTCGTGCTGGGGGTAGTGTTTTAGGGTTTAGGGTAGCGCAGTGGTGTTTGTGTAGTGTAGGGGGTCGTGCTGGGGGTGGTGTTTTAGGGTTTAGGGTAGCGCAGTGGTGTTTGGGTAGTGTAGGGGGTTGTGCTGGGGGTAGTGTTTTAGGGTTTAGGGTAGCACAGTGGTGTTTGGGTAGTGTAGGGGGTCGTGCTGGGGGTAGTGTTTTAGGGTTTAGTGTAGTGCTGAGGTGTTTGTGTAGTGTAGGGGGTCGTGTTTTAGGTTTTAGGGTAGCGCAGTGGTGTTTGTGTAGTGTAAGGGGGTCGTGCTGGGGTTAGTGTTTTAGAGTTTAGGGTAGCGCAGTGGTGTTTGGGTAGTGTAGGGGGTCATGCTGGGGGTAGTGTTTTAGGGTTTAGGGTAGCGCAGTGGTGTTTGTGTAGTGTAGGGGGTCATGATGGGGTAGTGTTTAGGGTTTAGGGTAGTGCAGTGGTAGATTTAGTGTTTAGGGTAGCACAGTGATGTTTGGGTAGTGTAGGGGGTCGTGCTGGGGGTAGTGTTTTAGGGTTTAGGGTAGCGCTGTGTTGTTTGTGTAGTGTAGGGGGTCGTGCTGGGGGTAGTGTTTTAGGGTTTAGGGTAGTGCAGTGGTGTTGTGCAGTGAAGGGGTCATGCGGGGGGTAGACATAGGGTTTAGGGTAGTGCAGTGGTGTTTGGGTAGTGTAGGGGGTCATGCTGAGGGTAGTGTTTTAGGTTTTAGGGCAGTGCAGTGGTGTTTGGGTAGTGTAGGGGGTCATGCTTGGGTGGTGTTTTAGGGTTTAGAGTAGTACAGTGGTGTTTGGATAGTATAGGGGGTCATGCTGGGGGTAGTGTTTTAGGGTTTAGGGTAGTGCAGTGGTGTTTGGGTAGTGTAGGGGGTCATGCTGGGGTAGTGTTTTAGGGTTTAGGTTAGTGCAGTGGTGTTTGGGTAGTGTAGGGGGTCATGCTGGGGGTAGTGGTTTAGGGTAGTGCAGTGGTGTTTGGGTAGTGTAGGGGGTCATGCTGGGGTAGTGTTTTAGGGTTTAGGGTAGTGCAGTGGTGTTTGTGTAGTGTAGGGGGTCGTGTTTTAGGGTTTAGGGTAGTGCAGTGGTGTTTGGGTAGTATAGGGGGTTGTGCTGGGGGTAGTGTTTTAGGGTTTAGGGTAGTGCAGTGGTGTTTGGGTAGTGTAGGGGGTCGTGCTGGGGGTAGTGTTTTAGAGTTTAGGGTAGCGCAGTGGTGTTTGGGTAGTATAGGGAGTCGTGCTGGGGGTAGTGTTTTAGGGCTTAGGGTAGCGCAGTGGTGTTTGGGTAGTGTAGGGGGTCGTGCTGGGGGTAGTGTTTTAGGGTTTAGGGTAGCGCAGTGGTGTTTGGGTAGTGTAAGGGGTCATGCTGGGGTAGTGTTTTAGGGTTTAGTGTAGCGCAGTGGTGTTTGTGTAGTGTAGGGGGTCGTGATGGGGGTATATTTAGGGTTTAGGGTAGCGCAGTGGTGTTTGGGTAGTGTAGGGGGTCGTGCTGGGGGTAGATTTATGGTTTAGGGTAGCGCAGTGGTATTTGTGTAGTGTAGGGGTATGCTGGGGGTAGTGTTTTAGGGTTTAGGGTAGCGCAGTGGTGTTTGGGTAGTATAGGGGGTCATGCTGGGGGTAGTTTTTTAGGGTTTAGGGTAGCACAGTGGTGTTTGGGTTGTTACTTTTGTCATAAGTAAGGCTGCTAGCACTCTAGTTGTTCTTTAGAACACTGGGAAGCTGCAGTAGAACACAAAGGAATCAGCTGACAGTCTCTGCCCTTGTTGGATGTACATGTTTTACTGAGAATGTCAGACTTCATTCTCACATGACTGAGAAAGATAATGTGAATTTACAGAAAATATGCTCTCATTTTAGCTTCTGGAGCACCTTCCAAAACTGTATGGGACAAGCATGTGAAAATAGTTTTCTCTCAAACATGATTCATGATATCCCAGCAGAAGGTTTTTCACAGGGTAAAATCACCTTAGAACACACCACAATTCCTGAAATTAGTATGGTACCACCAACAAATGAATTCTAATGTAACTAAAGTCTGTTATCACCCTTTATAGTTCTCCTTTTGGTAACCCTCAAACTCTTAGATTCACTACAATGCAGTTCAATGGGGTACTATCATTTATATTGGTCCCAAGATGGCTGCCAGCAATTCCAGGATGAAGTGCTGACAGCCAATCAGATCTCACGATGACATGTGTGGTTAGGCTGCGCCCAGATATCGATATGTTTTCTTTTAAAATTTCTCAGGAACTACTGAACGGTTTTACACCATTTAACAAAAAGGGTTCTTTCTGAACCAAGAACTACCTCTTTGCCAAATTTGGTGTAATTCCGTTCAGCAGTTCGGGCTGTAGCCGTGTCTAAAGTTTCCTATGGAAAACTGCATGGGGAAAATACGTTTTGGGACCCCCCTTTTTTCTTGGCCCCCACTTGCTGACTCACCCCGAAACTTTCAGGATAGGAGCAGACCGGAGCACCCCACGAGTTTTGAAAATTTTGCGAAGATTCATCAACCGGCGCCAAAGTTATTGGAAATAGAATGTTGTGAATTTCCTATGGAAAATAGGTCCTAACTATAACTACCTACTGGCGACCGCCAGTAGGTAATATATATTATCTACTGGCGGTCGCCAGTAGATAGTTATAGTTAGGACCTAGTTTCCATAGAAAAAGCGTTTTTTGTTTTCCCAATAACTTTGGCGCCGGATGACGAATCTTCGCAAAATTTTGAAAACTCGTGGCGCGCTCCGGTCAGCTCCTATCCTGAAAGTTTCGGGGTGATTCGGTAAGCGGGGGCCGAGAAAAAGGGGGGTCCCCAAACGTGTTTTCTCCATGTTATTTTCCATAGGAAACTTTAGACACGGCTACAGCCGAACTGCTGAACGGAATTACACCAAATTTGGCAAAAAGGTAGCCCTTGTTTCAGAAAGAACACTTTTTGTTAAATGGTGTAAATCCGTTCAGTAATTCCTGAGAAATTCAAAAAAGAGGGCGAAAAATGAATTTCCCATAGGAAACTTTAGACACGGCTACAGCTCGAACTGCTGAACGTAATTACACCAAATTTGGCAAAAAGGTAGTGCTTGGTTCAGAAAGAACACTTTTTGTTAAATGGTGTAAATCCGTTCAGTAGTTGATGAGAAAATCAAAAAATAAAGATATCGATATCTAGAGGCAAGGAGGATCCGCAGACCCTCCCGACCACAAGCTTTATTCTAATTGGCTGTCAACACTCCAAACCAGGAAGTGTTGGCAGCCATCTTGTGACTCGGTAGAGCCACCTCCCCAGGGCACTAATATTTAAATGTGGGGGTCCGTTAGGGACCCCCGAGCCCCGGGGACCACCACCTCCCCGGGGCTGTGCAATAGGTGGGAGGGGGGCCGCGTGGCCCCCCTCCTGGAGCCCTTGATGGCCCTGGGGACCACCACCCCCCAGGGCCAGCTCCTGCAGTGTCCCGGGGTGCCCACCCCCGGGACACTGCTGTTTGCAATGACAGGGCGGGAGCCGTGCGGCTCCCGCCCTTTCATTGCAAACTGCTTTGCTTCATTGAAGCGAGAGCAGTGAAACCTGCTCTCGCTTCAATGAAGCAAAGCAGATTGCTTTTCCACACGGGGAGCTGCATGTCAGCAGCTCCCCTTGTGGAAAAGCAATGCCGGCTCCTGCAGGATGCGGGGAGCCGGCGGGACCGTGGAGGTATTGGGGCTCCCGCCATGGTCCCCAACGGATAGGGTCTGCCCCGGGGGATGGGGTCCCCAGGGCTAGAAGTGGCCCGGGAGGGGGACCACGTGGCCCCCCTCCCCCCCAAAAAAAACCACACAAAGGCCGGCCCCGGGGAATGGGGTCCCCGGGGCCATAAATGGCCTGAGAAGGGGGGCCACGCAGCCCCCCTCCGAATATATTTAAAAAAAAATAAACACTGGCCATGCCTCGGGGTATGGGGTCCCCGGGGCCGCATATAGCCTCGGGAGGGGGGCCACGCGGCCCCCTTCCATTCTTGAAAAAAATAGACGTCAGGCCCTGGGGTATGGAGTCCCCAGGGCCCAAAAAAAGGAAAAAGAAGGGGGGCCACACAGCCCCCCTTCTAAAAAAAAATAATAAAAAAAAGACGCGATTGTGCCGGAGGCCCCGCCCCCTCCCAGCAACACTCTGCAAGCGCGCCCTGTGGCGCGTTTTAAATTGGGGAATTAATTCCCCTTCAATACTGGGGGTCCCTGGGGGCCAACTAGCCCACCAGGTACCTCCAGTAAGCGCCACAGGCCTGCGTTGCAGAGAGGTGGTCCAGGCCATGCCCCTTTTTACACCTCTCTGCAACGCAGCTCTGTGGCGCTTACTGGAGGTACCTGGTGGGCTAGTTGGACCCCAGGGACCCTCAGGATTCAAGGGGACTTTATCCTCCAACTTAAAATGCGCCACGGGGCGCATTTGCACAGTGGTGAAGGGAGGGGGCGGGGCCTGAGGTGACATGTTTGCAAACAGGCCCTGTGGGCGTTTTAAGTTGGGGAATTAATTCCCCTTCAATCCTGAAGGCCCCTGGGGTCAAATAGCCCACCAGGTACCTCCAGTAAGCACCACAGGCCTGCGTTGCAGAGAGGTGGTCCAGGCCATGCCCCTTTTTACACCTCTCTGCAACGCAGCTCTGTGGCGCTTACTGGAGGTACCTGGTGGGCTAGTTGGACCCCAGGGACCCTCAGGATTCAAGGGGACTTAATCCCTCAACTTACAACACGCCACGGGGTGCGTTTGCTCAGTGGTGAATGGAGGGGGCGGGGCCTGAGGTGACATGTGTGCAAACACGCCCTGTGGCGCGTTTAAAGTTGGGGAATTAATTCCACTTCAATCCTGAGGGTCCCTGGGGCGAACTAGCCCACCAGGTACCTCCAGTAAGCGCCACAGGGCTGCATTGCAGAGAGGTGGTCCAGGCCACGCCCCTTTTTATACCTCTCTGCAACGCAGCTCTATGGCGCTTACTGGAGATACCTGGTGGGCTAGTTGGACCCCAGGGACCCTCAGGATTCAAGGGGACTTAAGCCCCCAACTTACAAAGCGCCAGGGGGCGTGTTTTCAGAGTGGTGGAGAAAGGGGGCATGGCCTTTGTCTACCTCTCACCAATCCCACTGCGTGGGGCTTACTGGAGGTAAAAGGTAGGCTAGTTGGCCCCTAAAGGACCCCCAGCAGTGAAGGGGACTTCAATCCCCATCCAAGAGCGTGCCAGGGAGCGTGTTTGTAGAGTGGTGGGCAAAGTGGGCGTGGCCTGGATGCAGTACTTACCAGTGCTGCTGTGTGGGACTGACTGGAGGTAATAGTTTGGGAAGTTGGCCCCCAAGGATGTCCTTGGGGGCCAACTACCCCTCTTGTTACCTCCAGTAAGTCCCACACAGTGGGATTGCTAAGACGTCTTCGGAGGCCATGGCCTCCTTTCTCTACCACTCTGCAAACGTGCCTCGTGGTAAACTACGGGATGGGAGATGAAGTCCAATATAGTCTTGAGGGAGTTTGGGGGCCAAGAATCCCTCCTGGTACCTCCTGTAAGTCCTACGCAGCGGAATTCCTGAGCGTTGGTTGGACGCCCAGCAACCTTTCACCACCACTCTGCAAACGTGACTACTAGTTAAAGTAGCATATTTCTGCACCTCTGACTTAGAGGTAGTTTTAATCCCCCTGCCCTATTATGTACTAGGGCCTTACAGAGGAGGTCAGGCTAATCACATGGGTACCCCAACGCATAGTGTTACCTAGTGTATGTAGGTGTTTTCACTATATTCTAAGTGTCTTTTAGCATAGCACTGGCTCTAGGCCTGGTTAGTCAGAGTCAGTTACCACCAGTACCCGTCTGAAAAAGTTGTGGGCACAGGATGATTTTGCAACAAGGTCTCTTTCTGCTCCTCTGTTGGTTCTTTCTGCACATGTCTTGCTTCTTCCTGCACCTTTGTTCGTCTTTGTGGACTTCTGTTGCTTCTTTCTGCATTTCTTTTGCTTCTTTCTGTGCGTTTTTTCTTCTTTCTTCACATGAACTATCTCTGTAGGCATAGTTAGAAACTAGCATTTAAAAACCTTTGAAATTCACTTAAAAACCATAGGTTTCAGGCACGTTATAGTTAGAAATTAGCATTTAAAAAACCTTTGAAATTCACTGAAAAAACCATAGGTTTCAGGCACGTTATAGTTAGAAATTAGCATTTAAAAAACCTTAGAAATTCACTGAAAAAACCATAGGTTTTAGGGAAAGTTATAGTTAGTTGGACATTTCACTCGTACAAAACCAGAGAAATTCCCCCGTTATAGTTAGTTCAACTACCTATAACTTGCGCCCCCGCAATGCACTGCTGATGACGTCACATATTACATCACTCATGACATGGTCAGTGACATCACTGTTGACATCACTGATGACATCATCCAGTGACTGTGTGTTTCTGTAAAGTTTAAATATGTTTAATATATATAGGGAAAGGCGTATTGAAGAGTGAGTGGGTGTATAAGTGTCTGAATGGATGATTTAGTAGGTGCGTGACTGACTGTATAAGTGAGTGACTAAACGTATCTTACTGAATGCATGGGTTAGTGCCCTAACTGTGTGAATGTCTGTATCCGTCTGTCTGTTGGTGTGTCAACCCTGTGACCCTACACAATGGCATTGATACCTACCATGAGACTATTTTATCTGATCTCATGGCACTCTGGGAGAAACAAAACAACCCGTTTGCAAGTAACCTGACATCAGCACAAAGGCAGGTCCAACAGTCTCTCCAAAGGGAGGATACCTTTGTCATCAAGCCCTCGGATAAAGGGGGCAATGTCATCCTCTGGGATCTTAATAAATACAGGGCTGAAGCCAGGCGACATTTAGAGTACTCAGGGAGCTATCTGAGGTCTAACCAGGCAGAATACAGTAAGACTATTACCCAATACCATCAACTACTTGAGACATGGCATGGACAAGGAACTTTGAGACGTAACAAGTTCCTGTTCCTTATGACTAAGAAACCCATGGTCCCTGTTTTTTACATGCTCCCCAAGGTGCACAAAAGTATCACTGAACCACCAGGCAGACCGATCATTGCTGCCAACCAGAGCCTGCTTGAGAATTCCTCTATCTATCTTGACTACTTCCTCTGTAAATATGTATTGAATTTGCCTTCTTATTGCAGGGACACCATGGATTTTCTTTCTAAGATACAGGGCATTCCATGGAAAGAATCATATGTATTTGCCACTATTGATATGGTGTCTCTTTACACCTACATTGAGCATGACTTGGGCCTTGAAGCCTGTAAATACTTTTTTAGAGACAGACCTCTCTCCATGTTCGACCACACGATGTTATTACTTGATATGCTCAGTTTTTGCCTGCATAACAATTGTTTCCTCTTTGAAGATACATGGTATAAGCAATACACCGGTACCGCAATGGGAAGCTGCTTCGCCCCCAGCTACACCTGTATCTTTATGGGGTGGTGGGAGGCGGAGCACCTTTGGCACCAAAGCAATGATTGTTACATGGACAACATTATCCTGTGGACCCATTACATTGATGATATTTTTCTGATTTGGGATGGTCCACAGGATATGCTTCATAACTTCATTGCAGGGTTGTCTGTTAATGACTTGAATCTGAGATTCACAAGTAAGGTCAATACTACCACCATTGAATTCTTGGATGTCCTGGTGGAGGTCCGTGATGACTGTGTACATACTAGTCTGTTCAGGAAGGCTACTGCTGGGAACAGCGTGTTGCATGCACGGAGCCACCATCCTGATGGACTCAAGAGGAGCATCCCTTATGGAGAACTCCTCCAAGCTAAACGTAACTGCAGCTCCACAGAGGCTTATGCCAGGGAAGAACTGAACATGTTTGGCCGTTTTAAAACACGAGGCTACTCTGGCAAAACCATAAAAATAGCTACAGAGAAGGCCTCAGGGAGGGACAGGAACAGCCTTCTAGTCCCCAGGACTCACAATAAGAACAAACAAGACGTGAGACTTAGCACCACCTTCTCTGATGCCTCACAGGCCTTATACAAAATAGTGAGCAAACACTGGCACTTAGTCAGACAAGATGTGGTCATTGGCAGATTGGTAAGCCCCAAGCCTCACATTACTTATCGTAAATGTAAATCCTTACAGGACACACTAGTGCACAGCCATCTGACACAAAGAAGTAACAGCTCAGGCTCATGGTTAAAGGAACTCCCGGGGTTTCACAAATGTGGCCGGTGCAAGGCCTGTAGTAACAGTCGTAATGTGAAAAGCTACCAGCTGCCAATTGGTAGGAATCAGAAAATACTGTCATTCATTAATTGCAATACTGAATTTGTCGTGTATGTCATTGTTTGTGTCTGCGGCTTGCGCTATGTGGGTAGCACCATCTTTCCTGTTAAAAAGCGTATCCTAGAGCACCTGCGCGCTGTTAGGAAAAGGGACCTGACCTATACAGTGGCCAAACACTGCTCTTTGGAACATGGTGCTATCACTGACATCAGTTCTAAGATTTCTTATTTTGGAATTGACAGGATCCCAGTCCATCCACGAGGAGGTGACCGCAAACGCAACCTTCGGCGCCTGGAATCGGAATATATCATCCGCCTGCAGAGCAAGATCCCCGGAGGCCTTAACCGCGAGGAAGACCTTCATGTCCATCTAGGGTAGAAGAGATACTATATACAAGTGGTGCCCTTACACCCTTCTTTAGGACACTGTATATATTGCTATCTTTCCTTAGTTCTCCACTTGTTGTATGAAAATCCAATCTACCCCATGGGGCAATTTCAACAACACGGCCAAGGTAGCCACCCTGCCCTTAGCTTTGACTGTTGGGATCATCATCATTTTTTGCACCTACAAGAATTCCTATGCACTTCATGCGTTCCCATAACGTTCTTGTCTCGCCCCATCCAAACTGTATTTTCGGCGTCTCAGCTGAACTGTCACCCCTTTTTCAAGCGGCTGCTTGAATCAGTGGTGTCGTCCTTCCCACACACCTTTTGTACAGCACCTAGGGTGGGGTATCACGAGTGTTTTTCAATAATTTATTTTCTTTATTATTTTATCATTTTTGTTCATTATTCTTTCCCCTTTATTGACAAGTGGGGTTTGGCAGTCTCTAAACGAGGCCGTTGATGCCACCTGGCATCCTTGTCACTTGACGCCTGTCATCTAGTTGGTCTAACTATTGCTTTTTTCCGCTAGGATCCATATGGGGGTAGTCACTCAGATTAGAACTGTGGTTAGCAGTACCACTCTGTATTCCTACCAGTTAGACTTGCCTAGGGAACTACCACTATTCCCGTTTAGAGCCTTTGAGCTTCACGCCGCTCTCTAATGCTATTTATGTAGTAGATACCGCACACTCCTGTGCAGGGAGGCTTCGCAAGAGTGCCATAAATCCCCGCTTGCTAATAACTACTTGGGCTACGTGTATTATTCTCAATGATATGTTGTTGATTCACGTGATACAGTGTTTAACTTATCATGCATTTATTTATTGTTTTGGACAATTGTGCGTGCAAACTTGATTTGAGTCTGTCTTCAGTTGCTAACAGACCTCAACATGTGTGTATTTCCTTTATGTCTATACATTTATGTTTGATGACTTTTTGAAAAAACACTTAAATACAGCCACTTCCTGGGTAGGAAGTGACTTTGACAAAGACCGTGAGGTTGAAACGCGTCAGTCAATAAATCTTATTCTCTAGAAACATCCTGAGTGCGACTTTACCTTTTGTTGAACGACTGAAGGATTCTGCAAAATATATATATATACGTTATAGTTAGTAGGACATTTCACTCGTACAAAACCAGAGAAATTCGGCCGTTATAGTTAGTTAAGCTAACTATAACTCGCGCCCCTGCAATGCACTGCTGATGATGTCACATATTACATCATTCATGACATGATCAGTGACATCACTGATTAGTTTCTGTAAAGTTTAAATATGTTTTATATATATCAATGCCAAGGTGTATTGAAGAATGAGTGGGTGTATGAGTGTCTGAATGGATGATTTAGTAGGTGTGTGACTGATTGGATGAGTGAGTGATTAAACATGTCTTACTGAATGCATGGGTTAGTGACTAAACTGTGTGAATGTCTGTATCAGTCTGTTAGTTGGTGTGTAAGCGGCTGCATGGGTTGGTGAGTTGCTACATGAGTGTCTATATGGGTTATTGATTGGTTGTTTGAGTATCTGTATGGGTGCCTGAGTATCTGTGTGAGTGGGTGGGGGTGTGTGACACTGTGCATAGATGTGTGAGTTGGTGATTCAATGGGTGTATGGATTCAAGACTGCATGTGTGAAGCACTGTGTGGGTGGGTGAGTGTGTGTATGGATGTGTTGGTGAGTGAATGGATGTCTCAGTTGTACATGTGTGAGTAACTACATATATAAAAGGCAGTATATATGAGTGTTGGAGTATATAAATGACTATATGTGAGAGTGAGTGATTGTGAGAGTGACTGTATGGATGAGTGTGTGCTTGTATCAGTTATTGTATAAGGGAGTACGTTTGTGTTAGTATCTGTATGAATAAGTGAGGTGATGTGTGTATAACTGTATAGGTGAGTAAATGGGAGTGTGATTAATTCTTTGCATGACTGACTAGGTGTGTGAGTAACTCTATGGATGAGTGGTGGTGTGTGAGTGTTTGTATAGGTGTATGAGTGCATAAGATAGTGTTGAATTGATGAGTGACTACATGTATGAATTACTGTATGAGTGAATGAGTGGATGTGTATTAAGACCTAGGAATCAGTGAGTGGGTATGTAGTACCTGGTATTGGTGTGTCTATGGTTTTGAAAATGGTGGTCTGTATTTTAGAGTGGGTGTATCAAAGGTTATATTAGGGTGTGAGGAGGTGCATCAGATTATCACGTGGATGATGTCATCAGTGATGTCATCATTGATGTCATTTAAGATGTCCTCAGTGATGTCATCAGTGATGTCACTGACCAAGTCATGAATGATATAATATGTGACGTCATCAGCAGTGCATTGCAGGGGCGCGAGTTATACTTAGCTAAACTAACTATAACGGACAAATTTGTCTGGTTTTGTATGAGTGAAATGTCCAACTAACTATAACGTCCCTGAAACCTGTGTTTTTTTCAGTGAATTTCTAAGGTTTTTTAAATGCTAATTTCTAACTATAACGTCCCTGAAACCTATGGTTTTTTCAGTAAATTTCAAAGGTTTTTTAAATGCTAATTTCTAACTATAACGTCACTGAAACCTATGGTTTTTTTCAGGGAATTTTAAAGGTTTTTTTAAATGCTAATTTTTAACTATTCCTACAAAGGTAGGACATTTGCAGAAAGAGGTAGAAACGCGCAGAAAGAAGCAAAAAAAATGAAGAATGAGGCAACAGAAGTCCAGAAAGACGAGGAAAGGTGCAGAAAGAAGCAAGAGATATGCAGAAAGAACCAACAGAGGTGCAGAAAGAGGCTTTGTTGCAAAGTCATCCTGTGCCCACAACGTTTTGCTGACTGGTACTGGTGGTAACTGACTCTGACTAACCAGGCCCAGAGCCAGTGCTATCCTGAAAGACACTTAGAATACAGAGAAAACACCTACATACACTAGGGTACACTATGGGTCGGGGTACCCCTGTGATTGTCATGTCCTCCCTTGTAAGGCTCTAGCACATAATAGTGCAGGGGGGTAAAACAACCTCTAAGTCAGAGGTGGAGAAAGAGGCACAAGAAGTGCAGAAAGAAGCAACAGAGGTGACGAAAGAAGCAAGAGAGGTGGAGAAATAGGGAAGAGGGTGCAGAAAGTGGCAAAAGGGATACATAAATTTGCAAAAGAGGTGCAGAAACAAGCAAGAGAAGTACAGAAAGAGGCAAGAGAATTGCTGAAAGAAGCAACAGAGGCATAGAAAGAAGCAAGAGAAATGCAGAAAGAGGCAAGTAAAGTGCAGAAAGAAGCAAGAGCAGTGCAGAATGAACCAACAGAGGTGCAAAAAGAGGTAAGGGGGTGCAGAAAGAAGTAGGAGAGGTACACAAAGAGGCAAGAGAGGTACAGAAAGAGGCAGGAGGGGTGCAGAAAGAAGCAGCAGAAGTGCAGAAAGAAGCAAGAGAATTTCTGAAAGAAGCATCAGAGGTGTAGAAAGAAGCAAGAGAAGTGCAGAAAGAGGCAAGTGAGGTGCAGAAAGAAGCAAGAGCAGTGCAGAAAGAACCAACAGAGGTGCAAAAAGAGTCAAGAGGGGTGCAGAAAAAGGTAGGAGAGGTGCACAAAGAGGCAAGAGAGGTACAGAAAGAGGCAGGAGAGGTGTAGAAAGAAGGAAGAGAAGTACAGAAAGAAGCAACAGAGGTACAGAAAGAGGCAAGAGAGGTGCAGAAACAAGCAGGGAAGGTGCAAAAAGAGGGAACAAGGGCACAACAAGAGGCAAGAGAGGTGCAGAAAGAGAAAATAGGGGTGCAGAAAGAGGCAAGAGGCGTGCAGAAAGAAGCATGTGAGGTACAGAAAGAGGCAACAGAAGTGCAGAAAGACGCAGGAGAGGTGCAGAAACAAGCAAGAGAAGTACAGAAAGAGGCAAGAGAATTGCTGAAAGAGCAACAGAGGTGTGGAAAGAAGCAACAGAAGTACAGAACGAGGCAAGTGAGGTGCAGAAAGAGGCAAGAGAGGTGTAGAAAGAGGCAAAAGGGTACAGAAATATGCAAGAGAGGAGCAGATAGAAGCAAGAGTAGTACAGAAAGAACCAACAGGGGTGCTGAAAGAGGCACAAAGGGTGCAGAAGGAAGCAAGAGAAGTGCAGAAAGAGGTAGGAAAGGTGCAAAAAGAGGCAAGAGAGGTACACAAAGAGGCAGGATAGGTGAAAAAAAGGGAAGAAAAGTGCAGAAAGAAGAAACAGACATACAGAAAGAAGCAAGAGAGGTGCAGAAACAGACAGGAAAGGTGCAGAAAGAGGGAACAGGGGTGCAAAAAGAGGCAAGAGAGGTGCAGATAGGGAAGAGTGGTGCAGAAAGAGGCAATAGAAGTGCAGAAAGAAGCAAGAGAATTGCTGAAAGAAGCAACAGAAGTGTAGAAAGAAGCAAGAGAAGTGCAGAAAGAAGAAAGTGAGGTACAGAAAGAAGCAAGAGCAGTGCAGAATGAACCAACAGAGGTAAAAAAAAGAGGCAAGAGGGGTGCAGAAAGAGGTAGGAGAGGTGCACAAAGAGGCAATAGAGGTACAGAAAGAGGCAGGAGGGGTGCAAAAAAAGTGCAGAAAGAAGCAACCGAGGTGCTGAAAGAGTCAAGAGAGGTACAGAAAGAGGGAAGGGGGTGCAGAAAGTGGCAAGAGGAGTGCAGAAAGAAGCAAGTGAGGTGCTGAAAGAAGCAACAGAGGTGCAGAAAGACGCAAGAGAGGTGCAGAAGCAGTGGAAGTACAGAAAGAGGCGAGACAATTGCTGAAAGAGGCAACAGAAGTGCAGAAAGAGGCAAGAGAATTGCTGAAAGAAGCAACAGAGGCATAAAAAGAAGCAAGAGATGTGCAGAAAGAGGCAAGTGAGGTGCAGAAAGAAGCAAGAGCAGTGCAGAAAGAACCAACAGAGGTGCAAAAAGAGGCAAGTGGGGTGCAGAAAAAGGTAGGAGAGGTACACAAAGAGACAAGAGAGGTATCGAAAGAGGCAGGAGTAGTGCAGAAAGAAGGAAGATAAGTGCAGAAAGAAGAAACATAGGTACAGAAAGAGGCAAGAGAGATGCAGAAACAAGCAGGGGAGATGCAAAAAGAGGGAACAGGGGTGCAGAAAGAGGCAAGAGAAGTGCAGAAAGAGAAAAAAGAGGTGCAGAAAGATGCAAGAGGGGAGCAGAAAGAAGCAAGAGATTTGCTGAAAGAAGCAACAGAGGTGTGGAACAAAGCAAGAGAAGTACAGAAAGAGGCAAGTGAGGTGCAGAAAGAGGCAAGAGAGGTATAGAAAGAGGCAAGAGGGGTGCAGAAATGTGCAAGAGAGTAGCAGATAGAAGCAGGAGCAGTGCAGAAAGAATCAACAGAGGTGCTGAAAGAGGCACAAAGGGTGCAGAAGGAAGCAAGAGAAGTGCAGAAAGAGGTAGGAAAGGTGCACAAAGAGGCAAGAGAGGTACAGAAAGAGGCAGGAGGTGTGCAAAAAAAGGAAGAGAAGTGCAGAAAGAAGCAACAGGGGTGCTGAAAGAGGCTCAAAGGGTGCAGAAAGAGGCATGAAAAGTGCAGAAAGAAGCAACAGAGGTACAAAAAGAGGCAAGAGAGGTACAGAAACAGACAGGAAAGGTGCAGAAAAAGGGAACATGGGTGCAAAAAGAGGCAAGAGAGGTGCAGAAACAGATAGGAAAGGTGCAGAAAGAGGGAACAGGGGTGCAAAAAGAGACAAGAGAGGTGCAGAAAGAGGGAAGAGGGATGCAGAAAGTGGCAAGAGTATTGCAGAAAGAAGCAAGTGAGGTGCTGAAAGAAGCAACAGAGGTGCAGAAAGACGCAAGAGAGGTACAGAAACAAGCACGAGAAGTGCAGAATGAGGCAAGAGAATTGCTGAAAGAAGCAACAGAAGTGCAGAAAGAGGCAAAAGAATTGCTGAAAGAAGCAACAGAGGTGTAGAAAGAAGCAACAGAGGTGCAGAAAGAGACAAGAGTAGAGCAGAAAGAGGGAAGAGGAGTGAAGAAAGAGGCCAAAGTTTTGCAGAAAGAAGGGATAGAGGTGCAGAAAGAGGCAAGAGAAGTGCAGAAAAAAGCAAGAGATGCAGAAAGGGGGGGAGGGGTGGAGAAAGAGGCAAGAGGGGTGCAGAAAGAAGCAAGAGAGGTGCAGAAAGAAACTAAAGAAGTGCAGAAAGAAGCAACAGAGGTACAGAAAGAGGCAAGAGGAGTGCAGAAAGAGGGAAGAGGGGTGCAGAAAGAGGTACAAGGGTTGCAGAAAGAAGGGACAGAGGTGCAGAAAGAAGCAAGAGAAGTGCAGAAAGAAGCAGCAGAGGTGCAGAAAGAGGGATGAGGGGTGGAAAAAGAGGTAAGAGAAGTGCAGAAAGAAGCAACAGATGCAGAAAGAAGGAAGAGGGGTGGAGAAAGAGGCAAGAGGGAAGCAGAGAGAAGCAAAAGAGGTGCAGAAGGAAACAAAAGACGTGCAGAAACAAGGAACAGATGTGCAGAAAGAGGTAATAGGTAAGAGGAGTGCAGAAAGAGAGAAGAGGGGTGCAGAAAGAGGCAGAAATGGTGCAGAAATAGGCATGAGATGTGCAGAAAGAAACAAAAGAAGTAAAGAAAGAAGGAACAGAGTTGCAGAAAGAGACAAGAGAGGTGCAGAAAGAGGGAAGATTGGTGCAGAAAGAGGCAAGAGGGATGCACAAAGAAGCAAGTGAGGTGCGGAAAGAGGCAACAGAGGTGCAGAAAGAGGCAAGAGAGGTACAGAAAGAGGCAAGAAAGGTGCAGATAGAAGCAAAAGAGGTGCAGAAAGAGGCTAGAGAACTGCAGAAAAGGGCAAGAGAGGTGCAGGAAGAGGCAGGAGAGTTGCACAAAGAGGGAATGGGGGTACAGAAAGAGGCAAGAGGGGTGCAGAAAGCAGCAATAGAAGTGCAGAAAGAAGCAACAGAGGTGCTGAAAGAGGCAAGAGGAGTGCAGAAAGAGGGAAGAGGGGTGCAGAAAGAGGCACGAGGGTGCAGAAAGAAGCAAGAGAAGTGTATAAAGAAGCAACAGAGATGCAGAAAGGGGGAAGTGGGGTGAAGAAAGAGGCAACAGGGATACAGAAAGAAATAAGAGAGGTGCAGAAAGAAGGAACAGAGGTGCAGAAAGAGGAAGCAGGGGTGCAGAAAGAGGGAACAGGTGTGCAGAAAGAGGCAAGAGGGGTGCAAAAAAAGGGAAGAGGGGTGCAGAAAGAGGCACAAGGGGTGCAAAAAGAAGCAAGAGAGGTGCAGAAAGAAGCAGCAGAGGTGCAGAATGAGGGAAGAGGGGTGGAGAAAGAAACAAAAGAGGTGAGAAAGAAGCAACAGATGTGCAGAAAGAGGGAAGATAGATGGAGAAAGAGGCAAGAGGGGTGCAGAAAGAAGCAAGAGAGGTAAAGAAAGTAAAAAGAAGTGCAGAAAGAAGGAACAGAAGTGCAGAAAGAGGCAAGAGGAGTGCAGAAAGATAAGAGGGTGCAGAAAGAGGCACAGGGGTTCAGAAACAAGCAAGAGAGGTACAGAAAGACACAAGATAAGTGCAGATAAAAGCAACAGAGATGCTGAAAGAGGGAAGAGGGGTGGGGAAAGAGGCAAGAGAAGTACAGAAAGAAGCAGCAGACATGCAGAAAGGGGGAAGAGGGGTGGTAAAATAGGCAAGAGGTGTGCAGAAAGAGGAAAGAGAGGCGCAGAAAGAAGGAAGAGTGGCTTGCACACCATTACTACCAATTTAACACCCACATTTAGCAATAAGTAACAGGTGACCATTCTAGGTTTACAAATGACCTTCCACCACGCTGTAACACTTGTTGCTGCATTTTTGGTAACGTTTGATCCGTTTTTGCTAGAAACAAGGCTTTTTTTGTTCAAATCTGCAGATTAGGCAGCAGATGATGAATTATGTGGCTAATGCGGAAAATGTATAGTTGTGCAAAAGTTGGTGCAGCCAAACAGTCGCATAATTCCAGTGGCTCATACCTCTGACTAGGTCCAGAAGTGCTCCTCAGTGATTCCTTCTTTTTTGTCTCATTGAGTTCATAGTTTAGCTTCTATGGAAATGAGGAAGACTAAACATGAGGTTAACACTCCACAACACAGACTACCATACCACATAATTACTCTCCATAACACATAATCCCACTCTACATAATTCCTATAAAATAAATACCACATACTTTCTATCCACATAATTTCACTGCACAACTTACCACATAATTCCACTACACACAACATACATCCACTCCACTCCAAAAAACATTAGTAAAAAACGTTTACATTTACTCCGCCAATAGCTCTAACTCTCGCAAATGCGAAACCTATTACATTGCAAACACTTCTTTAACTAGTAGTCGCGTTTGCAGAGTGGTGGAGAAAGGGTGCTGGGCCTCCGACCAGCGCTCAGGAATTCCGCTGCGTAGGACTTACAGGAGGTACCAGGAGGGCCTCTTGGCCCCCAAAGTCTCTCAGGAGTAAATTAGACTTCATCCCCCATCCCATACTCTGCCAGGAGGTGCGTTTGCAGAGTGGTGGAGAAAGGGGGGCATGGCCTCCGAAGACGTCTTAGCAATCCCACTGTGTGGGACTTACTGGAGGTAATAAGAAGAGTAGTTGGCCCCCAAGGACATCCATGGGGGCCAACTACTCCTACTATTACCTCCAGTAAGTCCCACACAGCAGGATTGCTAAGTTGTCATAGCAGGCCACGCCCCCTTTCCCCACCACTCTGCAAATGCACTTCCTGGCACGCTCTTAGATGGGGATTAAAGTTCCCTTCGCTGCTGGGGGTCCTTAGGGGCCAACTAGCCTACCTGATACCTCCAGTATGTCCCAGATAGTGGGATTGCTAAAAGCTGGACACATGCCACGCCCCCTTTCTCCACCACTCTGCAAACACCCCTCCTGGCACGTTCTAAGTTGGGGGATTAAGTCCCCTTGAATACTGAGGTTCCATGGGGGGCAACTAGCCGACCAGATACCTCCATTAAGTCTCACACAGCTGGATTGCTGAGAGTGGTCCGAGGACTCGCCCCCTTTTTACACCACTCTGCAAACACGCCTCCTGATGCACTGCTATTTGGGGGATGAAGTCCACTTTAGTCCTGAGGTCATCAGGACACAAGAGGACCTCATCGCCCCACCAGCAGTGCGCTAAGAGACGCATTTGCAGAGTGGTGTAAAAAGGGGCGTGGCCTCAGACCACCTATCAGCAACTTGTAATGGGGCGGTCGGACCGCTGGTGCAGCAGTGGCTGGACCACCATTGACTCGCCCCAGTGAGACTGTCAGTCCTCAGACCGCCAGACTCATAATTAGGCCTTTACTCTTTCCAGTGTTGGACACTAAATGGGTGACATTTACTATTCCCATCCTAATCCAAACATACGGGAGGAAGGTGTTGGACACTAAAGGGGTGACATTTATTATCCCCGCTCTGATATAAACCAATTTGAAGAAGGTCTTGTACACTAAAGGCATAACATTTACTATTCCCACTCCAATCCAACCCTATAGGGGTAAATTAATCGATACTAAAGGGATGACATTTACTATTCCCACTCCAATCTATAAACATTTGTGGAAGGCATTGCACACTAAAAGTTACATTTATTATTCCCACTCCAATCTATACCAATTTGTGGAAGATGCTGTATACTAAAGGGGTGACATTACTATCCCCTCCCTAATGCAAACCAATTTGTGGAGGGTGTTGGACACTAAAGGGGTGATATTTACTATTCCTACTCCAAAATAAACCAATTTGGGGAAGGCATTGGACACTAAAGGGTTGACATTTACTATTGCCACTCCAATTCAACCATACTGGGGGAAAGCTTTGGACACTGAACGGGTGACATTTACTACACCCACTCCAATCTATACCAATTTGAGGAAAGTGTTGGACACTAAAAGGGTGATGTTTACTATTCCCACTCCAATTCAACCATGCTGGGGGAAAGTTTTGGACACTGAACGGGTGACATTTACTACACCCACTCCAATCTATACCAATTTGAGGAAGGTGTTGGGCACTAAAAGGGTGATGTTTACTATTCCCACTCCAATCTAACCCAAATTGAGGAAAGCGTTGGGCACTAAAAGGATGGCATTTACCATTCCCACTCCAAACCAACTGGGGGAAGGTGTTGGACACTAAAGGGGTAACATGTACTATTCCCTTTGTAATCTATACCAATTTGAAGAAGATGTTGGATTCAAAAGGGGTAACATTTTCTATTTACACTCCAATCCAACGATACTGGAGGAAGGTGGTGAACACTAAAATGGTAACATTTAATAATCCCACTCCAATCTAAGGATATTTGGGAAAAGGTGTTTGATGCTAAAGATGTGGAATGTACAATATCCACTTGTAAATATTTTTTAAAGAATGTAATACAAATTAAACAATTTCAAAATATAAACAGTACTCCATGCTCATAAACATTTTTGTACTATAATATTAAATATAATTTGATTTAAAAACAAACATTCCTACTAAAAACCTGTATATACAAACTAAAATTCATTTTATTTGTATTAATATTAAAAAGTTGTTTTTAAATATAAATTCTTTTTCAACCTTTCCAAAACTATAAATCATAAAATAACAAGTATAATATGATTTCAAAAGCAAAACTCATGGAATCAAAAATTGTTTAAACAAATGTAATATTTTAATTCATTTAAATATATTTTTTAAATAAAATTACAATTTGAAAATATATAAATGTTCAAATAAAAAAAATCTAAATATTATTTATTAAAAAAGAAACAATTAAAAAATCTAGTTTTAAAATGTTCATATCTTCACAATTCTAAGCATAATTTTGATTTTCAAAATATACATAATTTAAATATCTCCTCACCCTTATTTCTTAAAAACCTAATATCTTGCTGCTAAAAGAAACAAATATATTATTTAATAATTATTTTTATATGTTAATACAGCTACATCTATAAATGTCAGCAATTTCTTAAGTAAAAATGTAGCTTACTAGAAATACTAATCTAAAATAAATAAACGGATACAATAAAACACAAAACAATCAAGTACATACTTATTGACACAAATAATATTACATACAACAATATTTTCTGCATCAATATTTTTACAATGATACTAAAACCAACACTAAAACGATATTTTTACCTTCGATATCCAAGTTGACCATATTTTTGATGTCCCGATATTCTTGACACAATATCTTCAGTATTGTTTTCAACACAATTACAGATGAGCGAAATGGCTTTGACCTGGTTTGTTGGGAGAGCCTTTTTATTTTTCTTAAGAAGTTTGGAGTCCCTACCAGATTGGTCCAGATAATATCCAGTCGATATAAAGGTGCTAGAGAGCAAACAATGATAAATTCCAGAAATATCAGGACTTGTGGGGTGACTAGGGGGCGAGGCAGGATTGCCGCTTTTGCCTATTCGTTTTGCTCTTTTAATAGAACCGTTAGCTATTGCCATACAAACAAATTTACACACAGTACCACCTATAAGCGGGATGACTTCTATCAAGTTATATGCGGATGGCATTGTGAGGTTTTAAAACATGAAATGGAGAACCGGAAACGACTTTTCGCAATCTTTCAAGCATACCAAGCTTTGGGTGTCTTTAAGATTAATAAGTTGAAAACAGAGATTTTATTATGCAACTGCGCACTTGACACTTTACTTTATGAGTTTCATCCTCCAGTTTATTCTAGGCCTAAGTGCTATTTAGGGGTTTATTTCTCAGAAAGTGTTAATGACTTATTCATATTGAATTATACCCCTTTAATCAATTAAGGTTAAGGTACTATTTACAAAATGGAATAAGCTACCTCTTGCCATAATGGGCCATATTATGTTATTTCAGATGTCAGTTTTCCCTCTGTGTAAATTTCTGTTTGCTGCTACTCCATAGGCCCTTCAGATGATGAAGAGAATGTTCTCAGTCTTTACTTGGGCTAGTAAATCGCCTCGAATGTCGGTAGACACACTATATTGGTCACTTAAAGTGGGGGGGCTGACTCGCCCCGATCTGAGAGAATATTACTTTTCAAACTTTGCACGTAGCACATTCAGATTTTTTAAATCCTCAAAAGGGAACGGGTTTCCTGAAATTGTTTCTCCAGGATACCATATTATGGAGGTTTTACGCCTCACCAGAGTGACTAAAAAGGGTAGATATATGACCTTACAGTGGCATTTAAAGAGCAAAGGATAGCTATTCAAATACTTTGATATTCCCATGATTAATGGAGTTACTCATTCGGCTGATATCTATATTGGGATCAACCCTTTTAGGGAAGAATGTTGTTCCTTCCTCTAACTCTGCTCTTTCACTCGTTTTTCTACCCTTTTTTTTATCTTTCACCTTTCTGCACTTTTCTGCATTTCTGATGGATCCCCCTCGAACACCGAAAGACCGTCACTCACGCCCTGGTCACCAGCAGACTCGACTACGGCAACGCACTCTACGCCGGAATAAACAAAACCCTCACCCGCAAGCTACAGAACATCCAGAACGCCGCCGCAAGACTGGTCCTCAACCTGCCAAAACACTGCCACATCTCCCAGCACCTGCGCACACTCCACTGGCTCCCTGTCGAGGCGAGAATCACCTTCAAGATCCTCACCCACGCACACAAGGCCCTCCACGGCACCGGACCAGCATACCTGAACAGCCGACTCAAATTCCACGCACCCCAAAGGACCCTACGATCAGCCCAGCTCTCCTACGCCGTGGTCCCCCACACCAGAAAGACCAGATCGGGAGGCCGCTCCTTCTCCTTCCTCGCGGCCAAAGCATGGAACGCCCTTCCGCTCCACCTCAGACAGACAACATCACTCCCCATCTTCGCAAGAAACCTCAAAACCTGGCTCTTCGACAGACCCCCTCCTTGATGGTATGGATTCTGCACCCCCCCCACCCCTAGCGCCTTGAGACCCTTACGGGTGAGTAGTCGCGCTTTAACAAACCCCTGATTGATTGATTGATTGATTGATTGTTTTAAAGTGGGAGATTAGCGGTTTCCGCATGATCACTGATTTATCAATGAGGAAGTTTGGAAAGTCTGGAGTGCCACTGAACCTAGAACTGGGTATTTTAAAAACACGTTACAATGGTCCTTCATTGAGATGAGATGTTTTTAATTGAATTAGATC
The DNA here is from genome assembly GCA_963921515.1 of Calotriton arnoldi. NCBI lineage: Eukaryota > Metazoa > Chordata > Amphibia > Caudata > Salamandridae > Calotriton > Calotriton arnoldi. Next base: position 6,496 of record CAWUFW010012483.1, on the reverse strand, counting down.
TTAGTAGAATCCAGGCAAGTCTCGATTTAGTAGGAGACTTGGTAGAACCCAGAACGTGTAGATCTATTAGTTGCTGGGTCTTAATCCTCAGACAAAATGAGGCTAAAACAGTGTATGAGAAGGTTCATGATAGGTGGCACTCCAAAGAAAATATCCAGGATTGAATTGCTGCCTGGAATAAGATTAGCAAGTTTAATTTTACTTTGATTAAAAGGCGCAAACTTCAGGCGGATGCAATTTTATGCCAAGTGGCTGTTGTACATACCCCCAGCTTTTCTACATAAAATGAACCCCCACATCCCAGAAAATTGCTTTAGGTGTTTGATGAAAGGCGGGGGTTCATGAATCCAGATCATCTGGAGTTGCTCAAGAATAAAGCAATTCTGGTCTGAGATTGAGCAGTACTGTTACCATACCCTAGAACTGACTCAGCCTATAGAGGCCCAGACATCGGTTTTTGGGTATGCACCTGATATTAATATAGGTCCCTTGCACAGAAAGAGAGTATATATCATTGTTTTAATTGCTAGCTCAATAATCCTTTAAAACTTGCGTTCGGAAATAATCCCAATATTCCAGCAGTGTTGGCCAAATTATACAGAACCAAGAACTTGAAAAAAGACATACATCAAGGTCGGGATCTTAAAGTTTCTTAGACTTTGGGAGGCGTTTGGATAAAAGTATTTCAGCTAAGGTCAAACAAAAAGGGAAACTTTGGGGCGTGTGCAATGTAAAATAATGTATTGTCTGTATGTATCATGGCTTATTTGTGCTCAGTTTGGAAATCGCTGCATCCTTCTGCTTGCATATCATCAAGGTGAACCACCTTAATAATTATAGCTTCTGTTGTGATGAGCTTGTATGACTGTTGACCTGTTCCCTTCAGTTCATGTTATTTAAATACTACATGCATACATGTGCACACACTCGCATACGAACATATATATAACTTGTGTCCTTCACTGTCCCCTGAGTATGTGCCCTGTATCTGTGTTTGTATGTGTTGTGCATCACACAGTGACTTATGTTTCCTTGCATCAAGGTATGGCCAGTCTGATTTCTCCACTTGAAGTGGCCCATGGGGCCTACACCTCAAAGACTCTCTCATCCTTGCTCCCAGGTCTGGTTTCTGGGCTGTGATCAAACCCTCAGAGGGCACACCCCACAGCGCATACATACAATTGCACTTACATTGTTACCCCTTAATGGTACCTCGCTTCCATTGGCTAGAGGATGATTCTAGACATAAGGGGTTATCAGCAGTAAATTATAGCACAAAAGCACATGGGGTCACATCTCACCCCTGGAAAGTGCTGGCGAATTTGTGTTTCTATTACAGTCGATTACTTTAAGTGTCACATACTTTCAAATTCTTTCAAGAAGATTCACTGTATTGAGAAGAGATAGAGCTTGAATAGAAATGTCTTAGATAAGTTTCAAACTTGCAGCTTCCCTCCTGCACATACAAGCTACTAAAAGTTTTTAAACCAACGATTCTACACCTTCTCTAATTAATTAGTACTTTGTTTTTTTAACAGCTGAACAAGTTCCTTATGAAGACACACTTTAGGACACCGACTGGGGAGAACATATTTTTTGACATGCCAGCACAGTATGACATTCTAAACTGGGTTAAATTTCCCAATGGATCAATATCTGGCATCAAGGTTGGAAGCTTTGACCTTTCAGCCCCACCAGGTCACCAACTTTCAATCACCCAAAGCGCCATCATATGGCACTCTGAGGGGCCCAACCAGCAACAGGTGAGTGAGAGAGTCTGTCCCGAGTACATCTGCACATAACACTCCATCTGGGGGCTCCGTTGTCCACACTGGGCTTAAGTTACCTCATGCTCTGTTACTGAAGCTATTACAAAGCTGTGTAAAGGTACTGTTTACATGTCCAAGTAAATATATAAGAAAATATACCCATATATCATGTACAGACTATAATTTAGACAACATTCATAAGGTGCATATGTGAATGAGTAAGTGAATAAATTAATGAGTGAGTGAGTGAGTGAGTGAAGAAAAGTGTGATGTTTGATTGGAATGTCGATGCTGGTGGTGTCAGGGACCAAATATTACTAGTAGAGATGTGCAAACATAATTAGGGGTGTGTGAAATCTATCACACCCACATGGGCAGTGCAGAATGTGCCCGACCAACATCACTAGTGACGTTTTATATTTAAAAGAAATAAATTAACAAAACACATAGGGGCCGAATCCGATCTGGGCCGAAAAACTCACCGACGGAGCCGGATCCGGTGAGTTTTCCGACCGAGCTGGACTCCAGCAGTCCGACCGAGCGAGTACGATGCGGCCGCATGCTGCCGGACTCGACTCGGTCGGGCTCCCATTGAAGGCAATGGGAGCCGGTCGTACAACGCGTACACGGGCTCCCATTGACTGAATGGGCACATCGCGAACAGGGGGCCCCCTACAGTGGAGTACGCGTTGGTGCGACTCGCACCGCACATGCATGTGTAGGGGGGACCCTTGGGTCCCACCTGTGTGCAACTCGCGCGGCTACGCGTGCAGGAGGGTCCGACACGGACCCCCCAAGTCCGGCTCCGACAGCTCTTCTGAGCCGGACGCTACGAGTCGGTCGGGCTGTTCGAGGCGCGCATCGTACTGGCTCGGGCGGGTAACGTCTCCATTGCGTAGTGAGAGCCGTGTCCGTACGAGTCGGTCGGAGCGGTTCGGACCCGGAACGCAGTCGGTCGGCGATTCGCGTGCGCCGCATCGTACTTGCTCGCGTGGATGCCCGTACGAATCGGTCGGGGACTAGGCCTCCGAATCGGATCCGGTAAAGCCAAATCCGATTCGGTGCCCTACCGGCCGAGATCGGAATCGGCCCCAAGAGTTTCTTGGATATCACTCAGTGTTCAGAACTCCAAACTCCCATGGAAGTCCTAATGAGGACTCATTTAAAGCTACAATTCCAGTTAGGGCTCCAGGAAGCTGGATACATTCTCTTGAATGTCTCCCTTTTTCGCTGTGAGGGCAATTGGTAGAGCTCTGGCTTGTCCTGGGTGAGGGTCATCTTGACTTGGGGCCCTTGCGCTGGCCCAAAGTGTAAAAAAGTGCTTGGGACAGGGCCCAGCAGTTCAAGTGAGGGATCCCCTTCTTGGGTGTGTGAATAATCCCTGACCAGACCCCAGGTCAGTGCTCCAGTTGGCTCTGGAGTAGACGCCCCATCTGGGGTTCAATAGCCATCCTGCCATGTCTGAAAGAACTCAGGACGGGTTTCCCTGCATGGACAGATTAAAAAGCTCTGACTTGACCTTGGGTCAGAGCTCTGGCATGCCTTGGGGTGGAAGACCCTGCCCAGAGCTCAATGATCCAATGAAGCTGTGTCTCAAAGTCCCAGGGATGGGGACCCATATGCCCAGGGGTGTTTCCCCTGCTTGATTGGGTTGAGAATCTCTGACCCGGCCGGGTCAGAGCACTGACTGGCCAAGGATTGAAAGCTTCCTGCCCATGGCTCAATATTACAGCTGACCAAGGCCTTAAAGTGCCCAAGGTAGGCTCCAGCAGGCCCAGGAAGGTAGCCCTTGCCTTTTTCCATTATGAAGCTGTGACTGGGCCTTGAGCAAGAGCTCCGGCTGGGCCTGTGATGGAAGATCCTGGCCCTAAACTGCCTTTCCAGGCCTGCTGTTTTGCAAAGTGCCCAGTATGTAGTCCTGCAGTTACAGGGAGGTCTCCGTGCTTTGAGGGGGTAACAAGCTCTCACTGGGCTCCGTGTCAGGGTTCCTGCTGACTCTGGGTGGGTGGCAGCCCCGTCCCTGTTCCCCATGCTCTGGCTGGCCATGTCTCAAAGTGCCCTGGGTCAGATCCTGCAGGCCCACAGAGGTTCCTCCTGCCTTTCTTGGCTAAGAAGCTCTGACTAGTCCTCAGGTCAGAGCTCCAGCTGGCCTGGGGGTAGGAGGCCATGGGACCCATGCTCCGGCTGACCCTGTCTCAAAGTGTCCGAGATGAGGGAAATCTCTTCTGCTTGGTAATGGTAAAAAGTTCTGATTGGGCCCTGGATTGATCTCTGGCTGGCCCAATGTTGGAAGCCCCCAGCCTTGGGCTCTCTTCCTTGGCTGCTGGAGCCACATGTCAGGTTACGCTCCGCGGAATCCAGTTGCAGCAAGTAAGGGTCCACCTCCTGATATCACCAACACCCTAATATAACCACAGAGTGTTCGAGCGATCAGGCGAGGGAAAGGAGAGGGAAGGTACAGCGGGGGAAAAGGAACCTGTAACAACAAAGATATAAACAGTGTGAGTACAAAGGCTACTCTCATAAAGTCTCACTAGGTTCTTTCTATACCTTGCTTAGTAGACAGCCGTCCCTCTGATCCTTAAAACCACTGGGACATCACTCTGGCTATGCACTGTACCTAAAACAGAGAACTCTCAAACATTAGTACACCTTGGTATAATGCATGTCATCAGAGCATTTATCCGCCAGGCATACCTCATACATACCAGTGTCTTCATAAGCAGCACAGAGAAGTTTATGTCCCCGTGGAAAAATGAATGCTATCCTCAAAAATCAGGAGATAACAAAGAGAAACCCCACACCACGCTGCTCTTAATTGTTATTTAGTTCCATGGACATGTCTCTGCCCAATTCCTAGTGTACAATAAATCCAAAGTCAAAAATAGAAATAATATGGCTCCTGATGACACCTCAGACATGGTAAAGCATGGTTGGACACCACCGCGTTCTGCTCTGGTGTGATTATACCACGATTCCTGAATTTCAGCGAATACCCCCATACACGGTAATGCGTGGTTGCCTCACCACTGCATTCCGCTATGGCTTTTGTTAGGTAAGAGTTCTGAACTGAAGTAAACCAAACACGGCAATGCATGGTTACAGCACCACCGCATTCCGCTCTGTAATCCAATGGAGCTCCGGACCCCTCCGAGCTACCAGTCAATTAGTTCCCTGAGAAATAACATGTTCACGGTATCCTCTCCGTGACACGCGGTGCCGTTACTCACGATTCTGCTGATTGCCAGAAAGATCCCTGTGCAGGACACGGAGCACAATCCCAGGAATCCAGGGCGGCCTCTTTCTGCCGCTAACTCTCTCCCTCGGCCGAGATAGAGAAACTTCAAAGTTCACTTAATTACGCACACCGTCCGGTGTGCTACGTTGCTTAATTATCCCTCCCCCCAGTTACCAGGCATCATGGGAGTCGTAGTTCGGGGATAGGTATTGTAGGCGCCGCTATGATCGTTTCCTGACATTATGCCCTCCCGCCAAGCGCCTCCTAGGACCAGGCTTCGCTATGAACCTATGAAAGGAGCGAACAGTCACCGGAGCATGAACATTCTGCCAAGGTTCCCATGAGTCATCTTCCACAGAATACCCCTTCCATGAGACCAGATACCACAGAACACCCCTTCTCAACTTGGAATCCCAAATGCCTTTAACTTCGTATTCAAGCCCCCCATCACACAACACTGGTGGAGGAGTATGCTGTTGTGCCATCAGAGCAGGCTTCAGGAGACTGCAGTGGAACACAGGGCATATCTGAAGGGTACCAGGTAACTTCAGCTTGTAAGCAACTGGGTTGATCTGCTTGATTATTGGGTAAGGGCCGATGTACCTAGGGTGAAACACACTGCGCAGCTTAAATCGAATGTTCTTGGTGGACAGCCACACTCGGTCCCCCACTCGATATTGTGGTCCTTCCTTTCTGTGACGATCCTCCCACCATTTGTAGGTTTGTTTGGCCCGTAACAAATGCTCCCTAACTCTACGGTGCACTGTGTGTAGCTTCCTTACTTGATCCAGTACAGTGGGCTGATTCGCTACTTCCTCTGGTATACTGATGGGTAGTGTTCTGACATCATAGCCAAAGTTTGCACAAAAAGGCAATATACCTACTGAACTATGCCAGGCGTTATTGTAGTCTTGTTCTGCCATCCACAATAGTGTCACCCACGAGTCCTGGGCCTCCTTTGCATAACACCTGAGATATTTCTTCAAAGTATGATTTAGTCTTTCTGTCTGCCCATCAGTTTGTGGGTGGAAACTTGTAGAGAGTGTAGAATCAATATGCAAAGCTTGGCACCATATCTTCCAGAATCTGTCTATGAATTGAGGCTCTCTGTCTGACAATATCACTTCAGGCACTCCATGTATTCGGATGATATTACATAGCAATAACTGGGCTGTCTGTCCCGCTGTAGGAAGATTTGTACAAGGAATAAAATGTCCCATTTTCGTGAGGCTATCGATAACTACCAAGATAGCTGAACTTCCCTGATCTAGAGGTAGCCCTGTGACAAAATACAGACTGATGTTTTGCCAGGGTCACTGCAGGATAGGCATGGGCATAAGCTTCCCTTTTTTCCATGTGTTTTCGCTCTTTGCTCTAGCGCATTCTTCACAATGAGCCACCCAAGATGAAACGTCTTTGCTTACAGTACTCCACCAGAAGTGACGTTGTATCAACTGAATGGTCTTACGTATTCCCGGATGTCCAGCCA